>CM052136.1:4410826-4623649 GCA_028454255.1 Halictus ligatus | reverse complement strand
ATGTATATATGTATATTAATAACTAGTCCAACAAAATCCCGTGCAACCCCTTACAACAATTTTCGTTATTCTTCCCGTTTTTAGACAAAAATTCCCCGAACCAGGAACCGCACATGTGCACGAACGCGAACGTAAAAAATGGCTCGTGGACAAAAGGACGAGCACGTCGCAAGCCGATTGGTGGTCCGATAACAATTTCGGACGATACGATTAATCTGTCGGTTTCAAAACAGCGAGATCGATACGATCTAACGATCGAGACCGCCGATAAATCGAGCCCGAGAGACCTGAGAGATGAGACGTTGAAAAAAAAAACCCGTTGCGCAAAAACTTGGCATAATTTCGTCATTTTGAAAATACTCTTTCTCCCACTTTATTTCTTTGTTTTCTTGTGATACTTGAACGTGCGCGCGCGCGCGCATTTTCCCAATGAATTTATGCGACGCGACGGGCAGTGGTGCGCGAGCATGCCGACACGAGCATAGTTATCCGCGTACCACCCGTTATTCACATGGTAATCAGAGTGTTAAGCAATAAATTACCTGCATTACTGGGAGAATATCGATTCGGCTAGAAGAGGGCGCACGCGGCCGCTGCAGTCCGATGCAGATTCGCCGCCCGTGCCAAAGGTTAAGTGCTACTGCATCCCTCGGCCGAGGGATCCGCGAACTTTTTTCGTTTCAGTTGATATTTCGCGCGGGACGGTGCTGCGCATTGCCGGGAAATTATCCTCGATAACCTAACCGATCGCCCTATCATCGACGCGTTTCCTTCAATCCTAATTCCTATTTCGCCTCTGTCCGACAATATCAATCTTTATGCAAAAGTTTCTGACCGAATCACGAACAAACCGAAGTGAAATAAAAATTTGACTCCTTTCTTAATCTTCTATTATTTTACTAAAAAAAAATATCTTCCCTTTAAACAAAATTATTTTATAATTCTTTTTCAAACAAAAACTATTGCTTTTTCTGCGACATTCTTCTAGACCATAACAAGACGAGCATAATGAACATGCTCTTTCGATGATTCAATCTCGAGATATTCGTATCTGAAAGGAACAAACCTAACACAGACCTTGCGAACACGAATATCTAGAGATCGAAAGTTTCTACCAGTACGTGTGTTATAGTTTATAATAACTAGAAATAGAAACAATAGTTTAAATTTTCAGCAAAAATTCACAAGTTACGGGTAGACTGCGGATTTTCTGTATTTATGGCAAAAATGCAATTTGAAAGAATTTACGGAACCCGTCAAAATGACTATTTTACATTACTTTCTAAAAGTAACATGATTGTATCGATCAAAGTTTCTAGCCATTTCTTTTAATAATATATACCCAAAGAAATCAATTTCTTAAACAACTGTTCATTTTTACAATCTCAATATTCGCAATTTAAAAATATCCGACATTTTGACGGATTTTGAAATATTATTTTCAACTTTTCACGCGAATCAGATTTTAGGAGAATTAAATTTAAGTATAAAACTGTCGGGGTGGGGGGCACGCGAAAACCGCATTCTCTACGATCGCTGTCCAGCACTGTAGGCGCGAGCGTAGCTTTTCGCAGGCGAAGTTAGGCGACCGTAGGACAGTAGAATGATCGCGGCGCGTCGCATCCCGGTGTGTCAGAGGTCAGTGCCGGGCTCGTAAAAGCGAGCAGCTTGCGCGAACGCGCGGCGGCCCTCCGGGATCGCCAGGCCAGGTTTTGCAATAAAATGGAAATTTTGCGACCCCGATCGGCCGGGACCGGGTTCGCAGAAATGGGATTGGCTGTGTCGCGGGAAACCTGCTGCCGCGGCCGCGCGAAACCGCTGCCGAGGAGATTTCAGCAATCGGACGTCGTGATTAGCTAAGCCTTAATTATCGTTCACCGGTCGGTAGACAACGAAGAGGGGGAGGCGGGAAAAGTTCCACTGATTCGGTAGCCACCAGGAAAGTTTAAACGTCGAAGAAACGCGCGAGCGTAAACGAGAGCCTAACCAGCACACAAAGGATTTCCTTTGAAAGCCGTTCGCTTGCCCGACTTGCTGATTGTTCTACGAAGAAGTGTATCAGAACGAAGTTACACTGTTTTAAGAGATATGCCTATTGGCGGGCAAAGTTTCTTCTGAGGATCATTCTTTTTACAAGATTTCAAGGCTACCAGTGGTCTTTTTATATGACACCCTATATATTTTCTTCGGTATTCTTGCGGGGCTTGAAAAGACGAGTCAAACGAGTACCATGAGCATACAGTTACGATTATTCAATCTCGAGATATTGTAAAATAATGCTTTGATATAAACATTTTTAACTGCTTCGAATATAAATCTTGTATTTCTCTTTGATATTGCTGTGGAGCTTGAAAAGATGAGTTCATCGACTACAATGATCATATGGTCTCGATCGTTTATTCTCAAAATTTTTATTTTTGAAAGACAAAATTTGGTTTGTTCCCTTCGAACACGAATATCTCGCGATTGAATGATCGAAACAATACGGTCATTATACTCGTTGGATTCGTCTTTTCGTGATCTACAACAGTACCTAAGAAAAACACAACATTGTTAATAAAACAAACAAATCAAGTTTTCAAGTTTATGAATTATTGAGCTTGTGTTGCCAATATGACGATGTTCCTCATCCCAGGTCAATCTAATCGAACAAAATAGTTATTGTAGGTATTAATAAAAATGTCTTGAGTATACATATGAGTCTTTGAAAAATATTAATACGTCTACGAGGACGTATACGTACGTCTTTCGCGTTGAAGGGGTCACAGCGAATTGCCTCTCCTCAGAGCATTATCTCTCGCAGAAAGAGTGGCGTACGCCGATGATAACACGTCGAACATGTGACACGCCGGTTACGCAACCGATGGTTTCTTTTCTCCCGCGGAGATATGACAAAGGAAGATTTCCGAATGCATAATTAACGCGGAACTCCGGCGCGAGGCGCGAGAAACCGTTTTCCTCGTGCAGTCTTCGACTAACGCTCGGAATCACGAGGCGTTCTGCGAAAACGTATATCTCCGCGTTTTGCTATAAAACGCCGTCCTCTCCGGATCCTCCGACATCGGAGAGCTGTGTCATCCAAGCAGGTGACATTATAATTTTAGCTTGAACGTCTTGCGGTTAACACGTGTCTGTCCGAGTGACGCCGAGAGTCGAAAATGTGGGAACTCGGTTGATAGAAACAGCTGAGATTTTCTCCGATTATCGCAATAATCGTGGATTATCAGCAGATAGCAATTTGATTTTGTTACGGGTGCGGTTGAGATTTTTTTAAACAAAATTTTGCGACGAGTTGCACAAAATAAACTGGTAAATACCGCTTCATAAAAATGGCAAGACTAATTCGAATTGTCCGCAATTTTCCCTAAATGAATTTTTACAATTTATTGTGTTGAAAAGAGATTTACAATAAATGTAGATACATTATTTATTAATTTCTCGAAGCCAAAGGGCCAAGCGGTCGAATATTTTTAGGGCGACTTCAACGTCAACTGCGAGAACAAAATGCATGTGAACTTCTCGAGGAAAGGTTGCCATAATTTCGCCGATTACAACGATTCGCGTCCAATCCCCGTCGAATACGCGTGCAATGCTGATCCGAAAGAGCGAAAAGAATGAGTTAGAAAGAGCGGAGACAACGTCGCCCGGAGGGAACCTCCTTTTGCCGCGAACTGTTTGACCGATCGAGTTAAACCTTCTAATACGTTAATCGCTTCAGTCCACCGCGATTGCAGATAGAGTTTCATCACCGAGAGGTATTGCTTATGGTACGAAGCCTTAAATGGTCTTTCGCTACGAGCGATTTGATACTCGAGGCTAATCGCGCACGCCGCGCCGCGCCGGTGTACGTTTTCTTCAGTTTTCCTGCATCCTTGCGCTACGGGCGTTAGTTTCTCCGGTACGCCATTTTTAGCTGGTTCTTGTCGCGTATAAAGCAATACCACTTTCGAGCCTGTAACGTCGCCTATAACCGTCCGAAAAATTCGGAAAACCAAGCCTGCGGCAGGGTGCAAGTGGCCCGCAGGTATGAAAAGTGTCCTGCTGTCATAAACGCCGGACGATTCCTCGACCAACGGTCATAGTGATTGTCGGTGGGCTACAATTCGGGCTTTTCTTCATACAAACAACGCTCCACTACCTGGACCTGTTGTAACATCTCAGGCTAGCTTTTGCAATTACTATAACTGTACAGCCGGCACAGGCGTGATCAACATTCGAGGGCACGTCGACCGACTAACTTCTTCGTCGTCGATAGATTTTCGGATTTTCTGCGGACAAAAATGGCGGGATTGAAAATGGGCAAAAGCATTCAAGCAAAGTTTGTCAAAATCTAGACAAACTGCCGCTTCAATATTGCAATGAGCATTTTAGAAGTGGCCAATTGTGTTTCCTAAAAGTCCAATCTACGTCTGTGTAGCGCCCAAATTGCGAATTTATACCTGATCGCGGAGTAATTTACAATATTCGGCAGAAAATTCGAATTCTGAAGCAAGTATGACGTCACAAGATGGCTGCCGCTGAGAGATTCTCTTAATTTCGAGAGATTTAATGTTCGTATCGATAAAAAGACTCTATACAGACGTAGCAAAGACATGTACAAACACGGTGATATGCATTTTTAATTTATTACTTACTTATTTAAGACGTAAAATGTCTAGAAAAAAGGCCGGCATGGTCTAAAATCCATATACGTATGCAAGGGTCAAAATCTAGACAAACTGCCGCTTCAATATTGCAACGAGCAGTTTAAAAGTGGACAATTGTGTTCCCTAAAAGTCCAATCTACGTCTGTATAGCGCCCAAATTGCGAATTTCTACCTGATCGCGGAGTAATTTACAATATTCGGCAGAAAATTCGAATTCTGAAGCAAGTACGACGTCACAAGATGGCTGCCGCTGAGAGATTCTCTTAATTTCGGGAGATTTAGTGTTCGTATCGATAAAAAGACTCTATACAGACCTAACAAAGACATTTATAAACACGGTGGTATGCATTTTTAATTAATTACTTGCTTATTTAAGACGTAAAATGTATAGGAAAAAAGGCACAGCGTAACATAGCGTGACAGTCACTGCCAGACCTATTAGGTTAGGTTTTCATTCATAATATATTTACCAATCACTAATTTTATTCCTATTTCACTCGAGATTGTTGCAATGTTTATTTCGCCTAAAGATCCGTTGTCCCGAACGATCTTACTCATCTTACTTATCGATCTCAACGTATACTTTCCGGCTGCTTGGAGTCTGATGTTTGTTATCGTAAGATAAGTTTCAGTTCCGTTTATATATAGATTAGTAGCTCGAAGGACTCCCTACGTTAGGACGAGCACAAATCGACCGATTCTTTCTTCGGAACCGAAATCCAGGCGTAACCCAAAATATTAAAAGCTTAAAGCTTATTAAAATTGTTAAAGAAATAACCCTCCTCCTCGTCGATTCCCGATTGTTTGAAACACAATGTCCTAGTCCCGCCGTCTATTTTTATTAAACGCCAACCTACTGTATAATTTCTGTATCATCCGGAGCAAAAATGGCGACCGTAAAGCTTGTAACTAACTGAGTTATAACCACCGTATCTTTACGTTTGACCGCACACTTCGTAACTTTCCCACCATTTCCGGGAAAGATGCTCATTAGATTTTTAATTGTTCGAGAAATTCTTCTTCTCCGGCCGGTTGAAAAATCTCGCATTTTCTGCAGAAAATCCGCCACCGTGGCAAGATTCGCGGTCAAGAAAAATAATTGCTCGCCGCTGTGCAAAAGAAGAAGAGACGATAATCGGTTTTGAGTTAATGATTCGTTTTTTACTCTCGCAACCGGATTCGAGATTACTCCGAGCGATCATACTTTGAGCAACCCAACCGGTGAACGTCACCAGCCGGTGTAAAAGTCAAATTACGATAATCCTGCGCTGCGCACAATGTCCGACCGGCGAATCATCGTTCATCCATGTCTCCGATCGCGTAATCGTCGGACGCGATACACGTCCTGCCGATCATCGAACAGAAAGGAGCGATTGTCGAGGCACCGACCGTTTCCCACCGGTCAATAGTAAACGTATAAAGCGAGTTTCGAAGACCTACGCTCGTTTAGGGTCGATATTAATTGTCGTCGATTTCCTGCCGAATGCTTTCGGCCACAGTGTTGGCTAAGCGAACGTTCAGCGCGTCGTTTCGCGTCGTTTTGCTGGCTCATTGTGCTCCCAGTGTTTTCCCGTCATAAACACATTTACAAACGTTACTGCCAGAGTCAGCGTTGACGAATTTGTACGGAAATCCCGGAATTTTATGAAACAGATAAAAGAACATTTACCTGGGAACGTTACCGCCTCTTACTTAAGGGGCGCGACAGGTAGGAAAAACGAGCGTCCGTTACCACCCCGTCCGAAACAAAGATTTCCAGGTCCGCTGGCCTTGCGCCGAGAACATTTTCCGAAACCAAACAGAATTCCCAACCATACTCTCCAACCGTTACAACGATCCTTGGTCCAGACTGCGTAGAATTATTGCAGAAATTTTTGAATTTCTCAACTTTTACACGCATCTAACTAAAAAATCTGTATTTTCTGTACGTCTACTCCTCTACCTAAATATATTGGTTGCGAAAGAATAGAATTTGATCTGGTCCCGAAACAAAGAAAGGCAGAAAATTCGTGTTTAACGTTGTAGGAGATCAGATATTTCGGTGAAACAATACGAATTTGTTGACGATACTCTTCCGTCCTTACTCATTATTCTACCAAACTTTTAGAAAAAAATTCGCGAAATTTTTCCGGTTAAAAAGAGTCCAAGCACGATACAGTTCGGATCGTGTTTGGCTGCGTAAATCGCGATAAAGTGGAGCCTCGATTATCCGAACTCGATGTAGTCTAGAACACCGGAGAAGTTTCCACGCGTATAGCTACTTTTACGAGGACGACTGTGTAAACATTGGGAACGTGGAGAAACGTTGATCTGTTGTTGTTCGAATGATTGGGCACGATTCCTTTGCAATTGTAGTTAAGTTGTGGTGACGCCACTGGATAACTCGTGGCGCGGTCGTGAGAGAGCCGCGCGTGCGTTTCGAAGTGCAACAGAGAAAATGCGGAGGGCCGGAAAAAGAAAGGGCGACTTTAACGGAAGGGAGAGGATGAACAATCCTGGTCGAAGAGCGAACGGGACAGAATGTAGCGACTCCCAGGCACGGATTTAGGCGTGGGATGGTCGGAGTGGTGTGTAAGGATGAGGGCCCTTTCGCTCTCGATGCACGACAAAGTACTATAGTTCTACGCTTGGCACGCCGCGAGCAGTAATTTTTACGCATAATTGTTACTCAACCCTTCCTCGTCTGAAAAATCATTTTTAATTCGATTCTTAAACAGCGACAGAGATTGTAAGGATCTTTATGCAAAATAAAAATTGTCTGCCCCAATTGCAACAAACCAGAGCGAAATAAAAATTCATTTCCTTTCTTAAAAGGTTAATCGGGTTGAGAATGACACAACAGTAGTTTCGAATTCAGTATTTTTACGGTTTTATGCGTCCCCCCACTCATTTTTATCATCAATTCATCAAATCCTCAGTCTAATCATAAGTAAATGTTAGAGTTTCACGTATGGTTTGCTCAGCCGGGATTTTAGATTTAGTCTTGTACAATAAATACAGACTTCGTGTCTTATTACACTTATTAGCGTATATCGCACACTTGTTGCCTTTTGCTAGGCTACAAACGGAAGGAAGTAGAAGAGGAAGAGGGCGCACAGGTTGTGGCGTGAGCGCGGGAAATTTAAAATTTCAAATACTGAAGGATCTTCACGCTAAATACAAATTATCTGCCCGAATTGTAAAATAAATATGGCTTTCTTCTTTCAATAATGTTAACAGGGGATAATATGTTAATCTTGCCATTATTATTTTAAATTTAACCTTCGCGCATGTGAAGGTTATCGCGTCATGTTGTATCGCAAATTGTGTTACACATTTGTCCCATCTATTTTCAAAACAATTTTGTATTTCTATTGTTCTTTCGGAATTTGCTTCAATCTTGAACGTTCGTGTTAATTATGCGTCGAAGAAAATGATCCAGCTGTAGAACACAGTCAGACCGATTAATCGTCGTCAGTATTAAAAACAACGTCTGATTTCGTTATAGTTGCATGCATGGTCGCCGATACGTCCGCAACCTGTGGCAAGGCAACGCTGCGACCGATCTTTCGAGGCTGAGACGCAGGAGAGACACTCGAGATGACCGTGATTGTCTGAAACATACACAGAGACGGGGATCATTCTAAACATCCGTGACACGTAACGAGGACTCGAAGAGCAACTTCGTATTCATCCGCGGGGACAAACACGCAGGAATAACGCGTGAACCTATCTCCTCGCGCCTGCATATATACGTACATACACGCATGTTTGCGTTAGTATACCAGACGCAGACACGCGCGAGGAACAACTCTGAAACGTGAAATCCCGTTTCGACATTCCCAATACGTCCGAAACCGTTGAAAAACACTTTGAAACGAATTAACGGAATGGCCGCCGGTATATGAATATCATAAGTCTGCGGATTCTTCAGATATTTGTCCCTAGGTGGAGGAGTGAACGAAGGATTTCGATTATGGGGGCAGAAATCGATGGAGACGAGTATACTTGTCTATTAGGAGCTATCTAATGGCTGTGGAAGCGTTCGAATATTTATTATTAATACAAATTCCAAATGGTCCTCAAGCATGCCAAGTACGAACCCAATTATATGTAGACCCTTTTATTAAGGTCCACAATTTTAGAACTCGTTAATTACATTATTTACATCTTCCTAATTTAAACTTTGGAGGAAGGCCATTTTTGAATACTTGACGATCACTATGGCTAGATTTCCTAATTTCAGTCAGGCGTCCAAAGATGGGAGCTTGCAGCGTTGCGTCCCTAAATGGACCAATGAACCATAACAGATGTACTCCTTAGCTGTTCTGTGCGTCTTTGGAAAAATACGTAATATGCTTCAAGAGTTGAAAAATAAAATAGTTTCCTTGTGCATTGCCGGCTTAATTTAACTAGAAAAATAATTTCACCGATTTTGTTGCCAAACTTAAGTTTAACTCCTTATTAAAATACGCACAGACAAGTACCCTAGCGGATTCTCTGTTCGAACTCCTGATACCCCAGTCGGTCTCTGGTTGTAATATAGTGCAAGGGGTTAAGATTCCCAGGAAACTGTCCGCTAATTTCCCTGTAGCTGATCGATCTTCCGAAGAAGATCGCGTCAAACATCCCGGGTCGCAGTCGCTCGGCAGCGTATGTAGTATGTGCCGTCCGCTATAGCACTATCGCCATCGAGGCACGCATACCGTTGGTACATAAGTTCCGGGCGGCGCACGTAGAAATGCCACATGCACCTTGGATTCGAAGGGGTCTGCGTGCGTCCCGGTAGCGACAACAACAGCGCGGGAGCAGCCGCGAACGGAAGACGGAGGACGCCATTGTGCGGAGAGAGACAGTCGGGCAGTCGGGTTGTGCCGGCGGAAAGGAAGAACGGAGAAAAAGAGGATCGAAAAAGGGGGAGAAGGAGAGAGCGAACGGGCGGGAGCGAGAGAGAGAGAATGCGCGCAAGGTAGCAAGAGAGAGAGAGAGAGAAACGGACACAGACGTGCTCGTTTCTCGGATCGAGCAGTATGCACGAGGACTAGATAAAGATAAACGGAGAAAGAGTAAGAGAGAGAGAGTGAGAGAGTGGATGCAAGAGAGGAGAGGACGCTTGTTACAGGGGGACCTTTTCCCTCTATCGCGTGGCTCCACCCACACGCCGCCACCGCCGCCGCCGCCGCCGCGCCGCGCCGTCGAGGCGCACAATCTGGCAACAGTGGCTCGCTATAACCGATATTGTGGCCGTGGATTGAATGGAGGGGAACTAGCTCAGGTCAAACCTCCCCACCGGCACGACAACCCCTCGGCCGGAGGAGCGACCCCTCGCCTAAGCTCGGGTCTACGTCGTTTCTCACCCCACCCAACCCCTGCGCGTCCTTCTCTCGGTCTCTGTTCGGCCGTCGTCGGTTCTCCTCGTCTTCCCCCTGCCCCCTCCTCCCCAGTCGAACCGCATCCTTCCCTTCCCTAACCGTTGACGCTCGCAGTCCCCACCAGTCCTCGTCTCTGGCACACGCGTCCCGCTACGTTCGTTTGTGTGGGTTCGTCGAGTCCGAGTGTCGCGCCGCTGCCTAGATGGCGTTCGTGTGCGCCTGCGCGTGTGGGTACGCGCGCGCGTGTACCTAACCCCCACCCGTGTCCCTCGACCTATCACACCAGGACGCTCAGTCGCGTCCGTGTCAGATACCGACGAGCACTTACACACAGTCCATTCGCAGATCGGCGCGCGTTACCAACACACCGCAGTTGCGCTCGTGCTTCCAACAGAGAGACATACACACACCGCGCCGATACCCACGGGTGGTGTGTTCACCGATACCCGCGGGAGGGAGAGAGACGGTCTCGCGTGTGTGGTGTGATACCACGATCGTGACGACGAATCGACGGACAGGGACACACGCCGTACACCGTCCGTGCGCACCGTATACACACACCGGACGATAGAGAGCGCGCGGAACACCGAAGTTTGTGAGACAGAGAGAGCGAGACGTTACGGAGCGAGGAAGACCGATGTTGGCCCCAACAGCCTCTCACTAGACAGTATTACTTTCAACCGTTTAGCGGGGCCAATGCTACCCGGCGCGGAGTAGTCAGTCAGCCGAGCAGTCAGAGTCAGCCGTCCGCGAATACCGAGAGGACGCTCTCGCTCTGAGCATCGTCGACGACGACGAGCCATCCACGCGACAATCCTCTCTCTCTCTCTCTCTCTCATTCACTCTCTCTCTCTCTCGCTCGCTCTCTGACAGACACACACATATATACACACACACGAATACAGACAATTGGAATGTTTTCGCAAATCGTCGGCCCGTTGTAAAACCCGTTTTTATTATTATTCATCGTTTGTTCCGTCGTCGTCGTGTACGCACGAGGTTCATCGCAATCGTCGTGCGACAAACGGCTGTCCCGGAACCGTTCGTCGGATAAATCTGTTTTTCCGTTTTGTGTGTGAACGAGAGACAAAAAAGAGAACAACGAGAAAAGACAGAAAGAAAGAAAAGAAAAGAGAACTCTGCGAAGAAAGGGAGGAGAGATATATTGCTGACCGAGGGAGAGAGCACGCACGATGGACAGGTTTTGTGTTGACGGTTTTTGACAACTCGGGTGATCATTCGCCCCGAATCGTGCATCGAGCTACGATAAGCTCTGCTGCTGCTGCAGAGGCTGCTCTCGCGCAAGGACACCGGTGTGTCGTCCGTCCCGTCCGTCTGTCTGTCCGCCGCGAGAGTCCTACCCTCTCTAACGGCGCGTCACGCGCGTGCAACATCGGATCGTCGTCGTACCCGCCGCGCGTTCCCGTTGCCGGAGCCTCTCTCTGTCGTTCTCTCGCTCGTTTTGTCGTCGTTATGACGAGGTGATGAATAGACGAAGGTGTCGCAGTGCCAACCAGCGTGGTGAACGTGCTCGTCGTCCTGACGGACGATGACGATTTACGGAGACAGATTATACCGTGGACGCGGGGAAGTGTGCACGTCGTTGCTAGTGTGATATCCTAGTGCTCTTCTACCTTCGTCGTCTTCTTCTTCTTATTATTATTTTTTTTATTATTATTATTCTTCATCTTCTTCTACTTCTTCGTTTAACCGAGGAGGATTGGATTATACCGTGGACCGTGGCCCGTGTCCGACCAGGATAATGCGCTTTTGTGTCGACCTTTAGGTAAGTGACAGTGAACAATCTTCTAAGTGATAATATACCATTGGGTCGCGCCGGCCGACCCACGAAGCAGTTGAATTCTCGACTGTGATCGATCCGAGTTCTCGATAGATCGAACCGAGGGAAAGAGTGAGACGAAATTTAGTCCGCGGACTGTGTAGAATATAGAAATCATCGGTCCGTTCCGATTATCCAGAATGTCGGGCCGTACGTAGAGATACGACGATCGTGAGATTACATTCGCGACGACGGTTTCCCAGTGGAAAAAGGTTCTCGATTTCTCGAGAACCGAGGCCGCCTGCTCGTTATATTACGCTGCGGTATACTCGAACCGGTAAGGCGCTTTCACAACGGGTGATTGTTCTAAAGATGTGTCACTCCGTGTTGCTCGTTTCTCGATCCGATCCCGGTTAGAGAAAGAGAACGAGGGCCGAGAGAGAGAGAGAGAGAGAGAGAGAAAGAGCGGGAGGAGAGACTCTCTCGCAGACGGAGACGCGAAAACAAGTCGGAAAGTCACGTCCGCTGTAATCTTCGATCGCCTGTAGGGTCGCGGGACGTGTTATGCTCCGCGAATTAACACCTTTATGTGTAACAACACTATAGACGACCACCGAACAGCCGTGAACCGGTCGCGGTAAAAATACACGCGATTATTCTGCAGCGACCTACCATGCCCACAGAAAGTTCAAGACGATCGAGAATTTATCGTCGAATCGTGCGTTCGGAAATCAAAAGAAAAAAACGCTCGTGCGTTCTTATCGACGCGGTGGAGAACCCCTAGACGATTAAATTAGCTCTTCTGCGAAACTTTGCAGACTTCCAATACCAGCTTTCCATGGGGACTATGAAATTTTTAATATTTCGTTTTATATGGGACTATTGGGCTTCTAGATTCCAGCTTCTGAGCTATTAGATTTCTGGATTACTTTCGTTAAAGAATCGTGAACGTAGATTTTTGAAAATGCAAGATAAAGAGAACTAGATCAGAGATCTAGAGAATAGAGAACTAGAAATCTTAAATATTACTTAAATACAACGAAATTATTTGTTTGCTTCTGTGGGAATTAGGTGCACCGATATGTGCATCGCATTATGTCGATATTCGTTCTCGAGGGGCTAAATGCTAGTTTTTATACTTCTCTACAAAAGCTAATCGATATACTAACTATACGTATAAAATGGGAATTTTTTTTTAAATTTTGTATAAACGATTGAAAGGTTAACTTTCACGAAGAATTCCGTGGACTTTCGTACGAAAGCTAGGATTTAACGACTCGTTACAACTTCGATGAACTTTGGAGCTTCGTGCGCGTGGTTGACCTGAAAATTTCGTGGGCAAATCGCGTCGAAGAAGCGATTTAGCAATCGTTACCTTTCGCCGTTCGGCGTTGAATTCTTATCTGGCTCGGCGTGACGATAATCGGGCTGACATTGTCACTGGCGTTATCAGTCGGCACAAAGATACAAAGACGAGGCAAGGTTAGCCGCGGAGCGGCAATCGACGCGAATTTGAATCGAATCGCGCCACCATATCGCACGGTGTGTACGTATACGTTGTCTTCGGGCTGAGATAATCTTGGCAACGTTAAACGCGCAATAGGCAGTGCGGTATCTAATCGTTTATCGCCGGAGTTCTACACCGAGTCACTGTACTATCTACGATAGTTTTCCGAAATGGGATTTTTACGGTGAACAACGGACGTACGTAGTAACAGTGAAAACTGGCTAATAAGTTCATCGCCTTAAAAAGAACTATGTCGGGATCCCTTGACATTTATGCGGTAGCTGTGAACGACAGCCTTGCGGCGCCTCGATCTCCACTGCCCGGCCATAAAACGCGATAATACTCTCGTATTTTCGCTGATGCTTCGAAATACGCTCAATTCTGGCGGCATTGAGAAATTTTAATTTCATTGAAGTATTGCGCCTTTCTTCCGTGACCCACATCGCTCGCGGATCAAGGTTGTTGCTGGTGCCGTTGTGAAAACTCGAATGTTCCCGGAATCGGGACTTATTGTTCGCTATTGAAATTTTCGCAACGTATTGGCTTATCGAAAACCGTCAGGCGGCGATTTTCGACCGATCGGATCACTCTGTTGTGTCTTTTTCGGGAATCTGTTTTTTTGTTTTAGTGTTTTCTAGTAAAAATTTTCTTGGAATTGACTTTGTGTGAGAATTTTTCTACAAATTTCTATGAAAATAGGTTTCTCTCATAAAAATTTCCTTTGGATGCGCCGTTATTTCAGTTTTTGACCTTCCCGAAATCAGATTGACGAACCGTCCGGCGCCCGGGTCTGTTCTGACCCACCGATATAGTCATTTATATAATTGTCCACTGTTTTCGGATTGAAAGTATGTGTCTACTAACATATTATTGTACATTCGATCGAAATGATCAGATTCAGAATGTGTAGCTTCTCGTTCCTGTATTACGAAACATTTAGAAATATTTAAATCACTTAATAATGAATAATGAATAGCGGTACGTTTTAAGAGGAATCATCCATCGATTCCTGCCCCCGTTTTTCCGGATGAACCGATAAATCCTTCGAAGCTGGTTTATATTTCTGGTGGTGAGGGGTAGATGTGCGAAGAATCGACAAGTTTATGACATTTCTGTGACAGTAGAAATTTCGGTGGCAGATTCGCAGCGTTATCGATTCCGGGGTATGCTATTTTCGGAATTCCGAAGTCGAGCCTATTGCATCGACAGCCCCCAGCGCCCCTTCCCCCCCCCCCCCCCACCCCCGTAACTAGCTGTCCAGCGCTACTTCTATGAACTCTGTGGACTCTGTCGAGCTTTCACCTAACGCCATCGAGACAGAAACATACTGTTTCCAGCGCGCGCTCTCTCGTGGGAAGGGTGTGGGAAGGAAGTAGGGGCATTTGTCGAACGAACGTGTGCCTGTACAGAGAGAACACGGTCGCAGAAGAACGCAGTCGTCGTCGATTTCTGGTCAGCATGGACGGTAGCGCGCGGTTTCTCGGCGCGTTTATTGCGTCTCTCCGAGTAAATCGGTTTCGTCGAAAGCCTTCTAATCTCGATACAGGCCCCCGTCTCTTTCGCGGTGGCACAATATCAGAAATAGGTTTGTTAAAATAAGCGTACACTCGATGGCGCATACCGTGAGCTTCCCAGGGACGTATTACCTCGGGGGGAATCACCCGGTCAGTTAAACTGGTGGGGGGGATATGCACCAGGAGAGACATGCTGCTGCGCGCACACTTTGCCCTTATCCACAAATAAATGAGGTCGGCTTGCCGATTCATATAACCTCTCTAGCACGCTACTATTCTCTAACCATTCCACTTCTTTCTTCCTTCTCTCTTGATCGCTTTTTTTTTTCTTTCTCTTGACAATTTAATCTCAAATTTTGAAAATGCGTCGTACGGTCGAGAAAAGGATTGTTTGCTTTTTTTCCTCCCCCGGTAGTTTAGACATCGATGCACGGTTTAGCTCTTTGCGGAATATGTTTTTTTGAACGGTTTTAACAAATCCCAAAGGGCTAGAGCGTAACAAGAGGGCCGTAGTGTTCGAACCTAGCACGGCTGTCGAGTTTTTTTTTTTTTGATGAACCTCATTGCCGATACACGCACCGCTATTTACCAAATTGGCAAATATCAACGAGTCAGAAATAATATCGTCATCTTTGATTGCGCACTCCCGTGCTTGTGGAGCGAGGGTACCCGTTTGTCAAGGACGACGGACAGACGCCTCGGAACTGACAAAGAATTATGTCAGACGTAGCGACACGTTATAAATTCACCTTGGGAGCGCTGGCACGTAGAAAAATGCTACTCTCCCTCCCCCCCCCTCTCTCTTCCTCTCCTGCCGCCATTTTGGGAAACGGAACAAACACTCGTACTGTGCAACGTATTCTATTTGTTTTTTTTCTGTCTTTGTTTTTTCTTTTCGAGGTTCGACGTAAGCTTTTCATTTATCCGGGCGCGATTTCGAACGCGTTCAATTTGTCCGTTCTCGAGGTGTGTATTGGAACGAGCCGAGCGTTTTCGCTGACCGTTGAAATCGCCAGGCAAGCAAGAAAAAGTTTCGCGCCGCGGTGCTCTCTGTTCTGCGAAGACACGGCCGTAACGTATTGCTTGCGCAAAACGATTGGTTTACACGCGACGGAATCCGCTGGATTATGAAACGTTTGTTTTGCCGGCTCTCGAAGCGGTCGCTCGTGACGCTCGCGCGGCCCGACGACAATGGAGCAGCCTTCGGACATTATATTCCCGCACGCGTGCTCAAGGTGAGGCGTAATTAAATTTTCATAATTGTCCGTTGCATAATGAGGTCTCGGAACCGTGTGCCTCCTCGGACGGTGCGCGAATCAAAGCGGCAATTTCAAATTGATCGGAGAACCGGAACCATCCTGCGTAACGCGCGTAACGACGTTCTCAAATCTCTTACGAACCTAAACGTTACTGCAATCGGCATAAGATGCAAACTGTTCTTCTAATGGCAAGTTTTAGAACAAATTTGTACCATCTCAACAGGCACGCACATACATCAATAAAAAGTTCTCCAATATGATTTATTAACAAGATTTCAAAGTTGTTGGTATTTTTTTTTATACGAAAGATTGCGATTTCTTTTAGCTATTATTGTAGACCACGGAAAGACGAATCGAACGAGTACCATGACCATAGCATTACGATCATTCTGTCTCGAGATATTTGTGTCTGAAAGAAACGAATCTAATCAAGATCTTACCTTTCAGACACGAATATCTCGAGATTGAATGATTATAATGGTACCGTCATTGTACTCGTTGAACTCGTCTCTTTACGCTCTACAGGAATATTGAAGAAAATGTGTAGGGTCATATAAAAAAAAACACTACTGATAATTTCATTTTCGTAAAAAGAGTAATTTTGAGAATATATATGTTTAGATGATTCCAATTTCGTTGAAACACCTTGTACGTGCATGACATAACATGTGCACACTATGCAATAGATTATGATGTGTAATAGTCGTGCTAGTGTGTGTATGATGTCAATGGTAGAGATCTTGCAACCCCGCATCTGAACAACTTCCGTGAGCGTGGTGGTGATCGAAGATTATATGCAGAAGTGGCATTTCTTTTCGAGAAAATGATTGATTAAACCGATAAGGATAGGGAATAATTGTGGAAAGCACGACACGATGCGGTACCTTTCGTTTCTCTATCAGTCGTTTCTCTGCTGCGTGCGGCGGGAGGGGGAGGGGGGATGATCTAATGCGCATGTGTGCACACTATACCGCTTTAAAGCACCGACCAACTTCATTCCGTATACTTATGTCAAACGCCGGGGCAAGAACGTCGATATTCCTAACTATGCCTAGATTACGCTAACGCACGCCTCCGCGGCGCTCGCGAAAATTATGCTACGATATCTGATTGTGTCATTTTTCCGCGAATCGGTCACCTCTACAATTCCGAACGCTCTTTAAACTGATTTGGTTCTCAAATTGCGAACGGATAATTTCTACCAAATTATAATTTTTCCCATTTCTGCCCTTTTGGTTAATTCCGAAAATTATGTCACATTGCTACGTATAATGTCCAGATAATTATGCAAAAAATTTTAATTATATTTTTACAAGTTAATGGCCCAGTCTAATAATGTCCTACCGAATTGATAAATGATTAAAAGCGATCGGATTGTAAGGTGAAGAGACGTAGAATGAGAATCAGTTCAATTGCAGGTGGGATGCGTTAATTAGTCAGTGTAATAGCGCTCGACAGGTCAGCAAGGTCGGCTTCTACCTTATCCACGATGGCAGTAAACTATTAACTGTCATTCGCGTTGTATACATTAGCCGACCTGTTCCGAGCGCTATGAATATACATACATGCATACCGAGTCTAAAACGCGACTGCCATAAGAAATCTAACGCGGAACAGTTCCTTCATGGTTCGGTGATAACCGTAGACACATTGTATACCGAGTTTCCGCTGGAAAGATTAATCGTCACCGTGACGATAACGCGTTCGTGATTTATTTCGCTGTGTGAAGATACGGTAATGCGCTAACCCTTTACAGTTCATTGATATATACCACGAATGGCGTCAACAATTACAACTAGAATTTTATAACAAACATTAGTAGGACTATACTTATCCCTAGAGACTACCATCTGTAGAAATTACGATGACAAATGAATACCATTGATAAATCGTGGATTTTACGCATTTCTTAATGAAATTTCAAGGTCGTCGGTAGCTTTTTTTTTATACGCAATCTTGCGCCTTTTATTAGGCGTTATTGTAGAGCACGAAAAGACGAATCCAATGAGTATAATGACCATATGGTTACGATCATTCGATCTCGAGATATTCGTGTCTGAAAGGAACAAACCTAATCCAAATCTTACGTTTCAGCCAGAAATATCTCGAGATTGAATGGTCGTAACGGTATAGTCATTATACTCGTTGGATTCGTCTTTCCATGCTCTACAATAATATAGAAGAAAAAATATAACATTTTATTTTAAGAAATACGGATAACCTTGAAATTTGGTATCGTTGTATGGAAATTTTGAAATACTGTAACGTGACGACGAAAAACTATCAAAAAGTGATAAAAGACACCATCGAATAATGTATTTACGGGCAGGTTCGCATAGTTTGATACGATCTCGGTTGTTTCGCACGTTCTCCATTACAGCTGTACGCTCGTTAATTTCAAATAAACGCGCGCATGTTCGCACGTGCGCGGAAACGGCCGTTTAAATATATATCACGAGCGACACTATATTTCCACCTACCCTTTTGCATTAATTATTCTGGATTACAAAGTCTCCCGGTTTCCAAAGCTTTCGTTCGAATAAAAGCGGCGGGATAATTATATCTCGCGACCGGCCGCGGAAAGTGATTAATTGCGACGCGTTAAATAAAGATCCCGCGAAGGGAAGACCCGTTGACCGCGGAGTCCTCAACTATAATAAATAATCTCCGAATATATACGGTTTCTCGGTACCGGCGAGTATCACGGTTCTTTGTTAAACGTTTAGTCATTCAAATTAACAAAGGAACAAATGTCGCTCGACCGAGCGTTATCGAGCATTTTTGTCTGATAAAAGCTGTTATCTCGGAAAGAAGTCCGTCTCGAAGGAAAAACTTTTATCCACGTTCGTTTACGAGTGTCAGAAGGGTTCTCGCAAAACTATTCGCAAGACGTTCCTTCTCGCGCGTCTTTCGAACGGGCGGGCGCGCGCACGCGCACGCGAACGCATGCGCGCAAGATTTGCGCACCCTGTCAATGACAGCTGATAGTGAGAACAAACGAACAACCGAAGTTGTTACAGCTGATGGTTATTAGTCTTCGTTCCATAAGCGACGACCTTGTTTTGCGCGCTTTCGACCAATCTGACCGCTTCGATCATAATGTTATGCATTATTAACCGATCGCTTTGACACTTTTCTTGCAAGTATAGCAGTAAAAAATTTCTGAAGATCAAATTAATCAATGATGTAAAAATGGAGAAGTTAACCGAACCTCTTCCAAACGTCTCGCATTTTGAAACTGTTGAAATTGTTTGTAATAAACCTTTTAATTAAAGCATTATTTGAGATAAAAATATCTCGAGATTGACTGATCGTAATGATACGTTCATGGTACTCGTTGGATTCGTCTTTCCATGCTCTACAAGAATATCTAAGAAAATATATAGGGTGTCTCATATAAATCTACCGACGACCTTGGAATCTCGTTAATAAATTACTCGGAGGAAAGAGTCTTGCGTTGTTTTATACCGCAGCGAATAAGGCAGATGCTTAGGTGATTCTATAGAGCTGTGACGAATTAATTATTCGTAAAAATCGACGAGAGCTTCGCTAGCCAACAGGAAAATATAGGAGGAACGATCGCAACTGATAACTTCAGAGGCGTAACTAGAGGTCTTCTGTGTACACAACCGTGAAAAATATTTCCAGGCAAAGTGACTCGTTGATGGCTTCCCATTTAACCCTGACATACTTCGAGTTACCGGCGTGTAGAAATTGTATCAAAGTTTTCCACAAGAACCAACGGCGCCGCACAACGCGACGGCAAAGCCATTGTCGTTCCGATGTTTCGGGTTAACTTAGGCTCTATGCATATTTCCTATTCCTTGTTTCCAGGCTCCGCACGCATGTGTGGACACGCTATAAGCGTACCATACACGCGCCGCGTCGAACTATAAATGAACGCCGGAGGAAAGTATGTCTTTCTAGACCGTACATACATTACAGTTTGCAACAATTGTCTCGATTTCACCGGTAATAAGGTGATTTCCAGCGTTCCTTTCTAATTCTTAATAAATTGCTTCCTCGTCGAACCTCGAGCATTGTTTCGGTTAAATAGCTCGCGAACATTAATCCTCGTCGGACTTCTGACCGACGACGGCCATCTTGCATTCCTGTGACCGTCAACAGTGATTCTGAAAATACTACATTCTTTTCCAGCCTTTCTTTTTATTTTTAAAAATGGGTCCTGTGCCTTTTTGGTAATATTATAATTGTTTGGCATCTCTTCGTTAGCACTAGGTTTACGGGACCCGTCAAAATGGCGGGTTCTAATCTTTTTAATTCACGGTTATTGAGATTGTGAAGATCCATCTACGTGAAATTGCTCGACGAATTTATTTCTTTGGGTATATATTATTTTAAGAATGGCTAAACACTTGAATAGACACATTCTTTTTATTTTTACAAAGTAATGTAAAATACTTAGTAGGAATTTTATTTAAACGTTTTATCATCTCGGAACTCAGCCATGGCTGTTAGAAAATTGTTGGAAGCCTGGCGAGGTTTAAGGGGATATAAGTAAATAGTGTTTGCTGCGTGATGACACAGTTTTAGCGAAAAAATTCCAACATCCTCTGATTTAATTCTCGAGCGATTCCAGAAGAAAGTTGGAACACTTTTCAGTTGCTTTGGAGCGCGTCCATAGCCTGAAAATCGTCGGCGACTCGGTCACGATCGGAAACGATCATTCTCTATAGTTCTCTAACGTGCTTTCTACAGGAGATCGTCGCCGGTTGGCTTTCGCGTGCGCGTTACGTGCTTTGTCGTACACTGTCGCCCAAAAGTAACGAGACAACTATAATTGTTTGAGAACAACATAAATTCATCAGTAAATTCTCTTATCAGTATTTATCTATTAGTAGTATCGTTAACCCTTCGCACTCGAAGCCATTTTAATTCTAAAACGAAACATTTCTTCCGATCTAGAATATTTCCCTCCTATATATATTTTTTCATGCTATACATACGAAAATGGCGCAATTTACTTGTTTAGTAATCTATTAAATAGAAACAAATTTAATAATGTAAAAAATATTCTGAATAATGATACAACCATTTTTAGTGGCGCATTACAGTCGCCATTCGAGTGCTAAGGGTTAAAACGTTGCCTAGCACTAGTATCTAGGTTGAACTGCCATATACAAGTAGAAAATAAATAAAATAGTTAGATGCCTGAGTTTATTTGCAGTAGCATTTTCCTTTGCGCAAATGTTTTCCGCGACTTCGTTAACGAGTTATTAACGAAAAACGCGGACCAATCAGAGCACGGTCACTGCAGACAGCTGCGTTGGCATTGGCCGAGCTGGACTCCGTCTGCCGTAGCCGCGCTCGGGTTGGTCCGTGTTTTTCGTTAATAACTGCTGAACGTAACCGCGGAGAACATTTTTGTAAAGGAAAAATTTATTTCTAATGACCTTAGGAATCACCCTCTACGTTGAAAAAGAAAAATACTAACAGTGTTATTACTAATTAATTTGTCCAACAAATATTTAAATTCCGAGTTCTTCTAAATTTCTCAATCCATAATTATTAAAATTGCAACAGTTCGTGGAGAATTATTCAATAAGTCTAAAATATCTTTGAAGATATGGTACAATAAAAGTTTATATAAAGAAAGTCATGTAAAATGGCGTTCTGTATGATGATGTATCTGTGGATTCGGTGTAAATAAGATTACTTAATTATTGTTAGGTGTTCGCGATGAGGAAAGTGATATTGCACGTACTTTTGAGCGTCAGTGTACGTTTTACGTGGGAGAGAGCAACAACAACGGATTGTTGTCGCCCGAAGTTCCCTTTATCTCGCGCGCGTCGCTGCAACAACACGCTGCACCCGATCGGATGATATTTATGTAACGGTCAAAGGGTTTAAGTGTTCTGGGAAAGTTTCCAGAGCAATGATTGGCCAGCGGCTTCCGTGATTTCGTCATCCGCCAATCAACGCCCTGAAACACAACTTTCTCCGAATCCTTGACGGGACGAGCCTTCTGGTTCGCGTGCACGCCCCTTTTGTTCGCTGAAAATGCATCCTCCAGATTTATTCGCGCGTCGAAAATCGACGTGACGTAAGCCACCATGTAACAATCCGCCGATTTCGACATTGAAACCCGCGGAGTATGCACGATTAGGCTTGCCCTGCAGTCTTCGATCTGCATACTTTTGCAGAATTCGACGATAGTTCCGAAAACCGGCCAAATTCGATTCAGCTGAAATTTGGCAAATAGGTTCATTTTGCATTCATAACATCGTTCTGCAAATAATTTTTTACGGAGCGTGACGGAGCCCCTTCTTCTTTTTTTTTTTTTTTTTAGTGAGACAATATTTCGTTTTTAATTACCAGGTCGTGGTAATGTATGCATGTCTTTTTGTTATCCTCGAAAAGCGGAATTTCAATTCGTATTGACACACATCGTAGAACAAAACATGAATATGGCGGATATTACGCGACCTCTGAATCATTGATAAATTACTTCCGCCATATTTCCAGATATTCGGAAGCACGCGTGATGTAACATACAGGAATTGTCCTCGTGAAGTTACTTTTAATTCGTGAAATCCTGTCGCTATTGTTGCATGCAAAACAAACTATTGCTGCAATAAATTACACGGCAAAGGTCATCATTTTTTAAGGAATTAAATTCTGTGGTAACTGTAGACGTTAATCAATGGAAACAGAATTTTTTGAAACAACTTTTAGGAAATCAGATTCTATGGGACCCATAAACGTTGTTCGAACTTTTACTCGTTAGTAGACAGAAATTTTATGTACTTGTGACCAAAATTGTACGACTTAAACTAATATAAGAGAATTTAGAAATATTTCATTTTCAACTTACTAAAATTATTAGAGAAATTTCCACTCGGGACCTCGTCCCTCGCAGTTACAAAATTTTTATTTTGCATAAAGATCCGCGGTGTACTCATTAGTAACTCGGCGTTTTTCCTCCACACCTTAGTTTACACAACAGATAAAACCGCTTCTTTGGACATCACGTCCAAAAATTGTGGACGTGTCAACACGGATTTCGTAATCGTCTCGCGAGTTACAATACCAAGGACATTCCTCCTGTTTCCTCATTCAACGATTAGCCTGATAAAAATTTTACCTGTTATTTTTTTTTTAATATCACGGCTTCACGTCGTATCATAAATGATTTAACAACATCCGATGAATGAAGGACCTTGACTCTCCATTTTCCTCGTTCGACAATTTTCCGGATAAAAATTTGATTTGTTAGTTAATTGATCTACTCACATTCACTGGGTCTATAAAAATTCTAGCGGCCCTTTACCATGCTTTACAACAAAAGAAAAATTTATTTAAAAAATCAGACGTTCAAGGAAACGGCTTAAATAAAATTGTATAGAATATATGGCAATACGATGTTAGTATTGAAGCAGCAATTGCGAATCTTCAAATTGCACAAGGTACACGCCTAGTACACCTCGTGCAGCTGTAACGTGACACCGATCACCGAGGTTTGTTACAAAACGGTTTTGCGACGCTTCGCGTTTATGCACAGTCACATATATTATAGGTCATAATTATCAAACTGTCGTACTATTGTTCCAGAATTGGACTGTGATCCTTACATAATGACAATGCAAGACGTATATCGTCCAGTTGCATAATCTGTTTGTTCTTGTCTCGCGTTCGTTGCAAATATTTCTGCCGATCGTTCTGTCATACAGCCCAAAGAATATAACAAAAAATGTGTAACCTATAATCATCGCAAGACCTCCGAAGAATTTTCTCTCAAACACGACGAAAGTCCATCAACAAAATAACAGCTTATTCGTGGAATTTATTTATGGAATTGCAGTGTTAACTTGCCAGCAATTTTGCAACAGTCTATTTAAAATAAAAAATGTTCAAGAGCTTCTGAATAAGTTGTTCGAAAGCGACAACAATTTCATTCGCAATTCAACAAATTTTTGGAATTCATGTAGTGTAACTTCTGAAATTGTTTGCTCGCTCTGAATAGATTGAACTCCGTGTATGCCATGCTTTTGGTGCGGTGGGTTTAATAATGTTTACCATCTCGCCTCCGCTGTCAATTAAAATCGAATGTTAGAATTTTCTAGTCGGTCAGACAGCCGAGAAATGCCAACGACAATTTCGCCATCGCGGAGCAAAGATTTCTCTTCTGCTTACGTTTACGGTTATTATCGGGGCCGCCATTGTGGGCGAGCGTTCTTTGTGCGACTTTCCTTGTTCGCATCGAAACGAGGAAGACGTTGTCCGAAGCTCTAGAAGAGAGTCCTACGGCGGAATCTTGCACGGTTTTCGGGGCTCTTTCAACGGCAGATGTTATTTCCGTTCGTGTACACACGAATGACATATACGCCGCACGTGTTCCACCGATGACTCTTCCCAATACGTTCGAATACGTTCGAATTGATACGAGGGAAACGTCGAAATTTTTTCCTCGAAGCCGAATACATTACTATTGTCAAATCTATACGAGCAACAACCAAAAAATTCAATTCCAGTTTTCTACACCGCCGTGCATCTACAACCGCGTTGCTTAAACGTTCAAACAGCCGCCATTTTTATCTCAAGTTTCTCGCCTTGTTCGCTTATCGATTCCTCGAACCACTCCGGCTTTGTTTAAATTTCTTAATCAACGAACATGTAAACCGTTGATGAACTGAAGGCCTCGGTCTTCGGACAGAAATCCAGCAAGTCAATCTTAAATAAAATATTGTACTTGAAGTTTTACAGATTTTTGTAACCGGTGTTTCTGATGAATTGGATCACCTAAATAATTGTCTTATTTATTTCTAAATTACGCTATCTCAAGAGATACGTAAATAGTAGGAAGTATTTTTTTGTGAGGACATTCTTTAACTACATTCCAAGGTCATTGAAACCTTCTTTACACAACACCCTATGTACTGTTTGCTTCAATGTTCTTGTAGAGCATGCAAAGACGAGTTCAACGAGTACAATGACCGTAACATTACGATCATTCAATCTCGAGATATTCGAGTCTGAAAGCTATGGTTTGGATCCCTTTCAGACACGAATATCTCGAGATTGAATAATCTTAATGGTATGATCATTGTACTCGTTGGATTCGTCTTTTCATGCTCTGTCAGAATATCAAAGGAAAAAAAACCATCGTTAACCTTGAAATTTGGTAAAAAGAAACGGAAAAGAAACTTTTCTCACAATTAAATCAAGGCTAATATTTCGATGATCCCAGTTAGCCGAGACGCTCTGTACATTGCTGAGAGTTCGATTTAAGAGATAAACAAGTGTAAAATCCTGAATTGACATAGCTTTCATACAAAAAAGTCTTCAAAAACGAAATCTTGTCGCGTTCAGAGACATTTCCGTCATCGATGGAACGCGGTAAGATTAAATGTCACAATATGATCCCGACGGACTGTCACTTGGGACAGAGAATAGACTTGCTCTAGGATACATAGTGGAAGCAATAAATTAATCATTGGAAAGCTAGACGAGTCGCCGGCGAAAATAAAAGCCTCGAACGCGAATCCGAGATTCAACGTCGCCGGCTCTTTCTGTCGTTCGACCTTTTCCATCGGGGAAAAATCTATCCCATCCACCTCGAAATGCCACGAGTGTTTGTTGCGAATGACAGAATCTTCTCATAGGCAGAGAGAAATTCCCGAGGAGGTTGGGCTCGCCTCGAGACCAACAGAATGTTTCCTACTCTGAGACACTGTAATTGAAATTTGAGCAACTGGCCTCGCTCCTTAACGAACTAACCATTTAAATTCTTCGAACGATTTTACTGTTCTCCATTTGATCGATTCGTTCTTTTCAACTCTTTAGTTGTGCTTCGTTTACAACGAAATCGATTGTCAAACGCCAATTCAGTGTAAGAAGAGAAATTGACCAGTGAATTGTTCAATTTTGCGGTACGCTTGTTAATAATCATAAATACGTCGGAATTAGCAGTATAACGTTGAACAACACGTGTCCAACCTTTTTTTCCTTATTAGTCTAGCCGGCTAATTTGAATCGGTGTCATCACGGATGACCAACTGAGAATGAAAATATTTACGGTAATGACGCGAGATCTCATTAGGTAATAGCCAGCACGTGTCAAGCTCCACTCGAAACTTCGGTTTGCTTCTGGATGTGTAGCCTTGATTTTTATGTAACTTGCTCTTTACGCTGCTTTCTATTCTCTGGCGCACAATCGTGGATCACGGGATTCAACAATGTCCCGCTGATTCATCAACCTCCCTCAAATTTCGTTTTATATATCGCATTCTCGGATAAATATAGATTCCTTTCAATGTCACCGAATGATTGGCTTGACGAAGGAAAATGCTACTCGGCTTCAAAAGCGATCGGCGTACCGTTGCATTCGAAGGCGCACAGAGGATACGTGCGTTGATGCGACCATTGTAAATGGCGCCGCGCTTAGTGTCGCGGTTCCCTTGACAACGGGTGCAGAGCAGGAGAGACGAATTTACTCGGGAGCGTAGCATGAAGAGTTAGGCTTCAACGTGCTGCCAGACGCCAATGACTTCGAAAGTTTCGCTAATCTATAGAACACGGTCTATAGGACACTTGCCGTACTATAACGGCTACGTCGTTCTACCTGGTGGGTCCACAGTAGGCTACTAGACTCGTTAACAATGGTGAATTTTGTATAGATATTATCTTTGCTTTTTTCGGAACGAACGGCGAGAATTTTTAAGAAAATATAAGCCAGCTTCTTATAGCACTGTTTCCGTGAATTTCGATTTCCGTGTCGGTTAAAGGAGATTTGAGTGCACTTTTTCGGGGATTTGTGCCGAAAGTGGTGACGCGATGGACCAATGGAGGCACAGACGGTTTCGATCCTGTGTCACCTTTGTTCCCGCCTTTCTATCTTGTCGTTGACTTCTCTTTTGAGAGAGAAAAAGAGGAGGGGAGTCCCTCCCACGTTTCTCCCTCGAGTCGACCTCGGACACACGCTCTTGTTTACGTATCGCAGGCTCGCTGTCTCGAGACTCTCTCGAATCCTCGTTCTCATCCTCCTTCTCTCGTTGTCCTGATTTTAGTGGAGTGTTGCGATCGGCATCCGGCGTGTTCTCCGTGTCCTGTCCTCGTTACTCCCGCACACGTTCACTGTCTCTTCGTCGCTTCCGTTAAAGGTGCGTTTAGACCGGTTCAACAGGCCTGATAGTTGTCCGGTAGTACGTGATAGTTGTTCGTAGTAGTTCAACACTTCGTCTACGACCTGCAAAATAAAAATGGAACGATTATTACGAACATTATAGAAGATTGACTGTGTCGCTGGGAAATAAATTGAACAAAAATTAACGGTGCAATGGGTTGATATATCATTTCGAAAGATCTTGATACAAAAACAGAACAGGCCCGTTTAAAAGATTTTCAACTTTCTTCGAATTTTCTGTGGAATTTCAATTTTTTTAATACGACACCCTGTATATTTTCTCCAATATTCTCGTAGAGCGTAAAAAGACGAGTTCAACGAGTATAATGACCATACCATTACTATTATTCAATCTCGAGATATTTCTGTCTGAAAGTCAAGCTGGACTTAGGTTTGTTCCATTCAGACTCGAATATCTCGAGATTGGATAATCGTAATGGTACCGTCATTGTACTCGTTGGACTCGTCTTTCTATGCTCTACAAGTACATCGAGGAAAATATATAGATTGCCGTGGTAAAAACAAACGTCGTGTAGTGGTCGACTTTGATAAACTTTTTCCTCATTTGGTTCGGCGCAAGATTTCAGTTTTCCTTGAACCGCTGCGTTGTCCGCGCGATTACAGCGAGTTGGCGAGACCGCTTCGTTTTGCAGAAACGCGAGTTAAAATGGTGGTGGCGATGATCGGAACTGGATTTGTTAAAGCGGGGTTCAGAGAGGCGAGTTCACGGTGTACCGAGCGAGGAGAACGCGGCTATTATACGTCGACAAGCAACGACCGTGAGAGGCCCATTTTATCTCGTACAAGGATTCCTCGCTCGATATTATTCGCCTCCACCTCGACACGCATCGCCAGTATTAGTCGCCTCCTCGGTTTCTGTAAATAGGGAAATAGCCTTTGGGCTAGTCCACATGAATATGCGAGCGGTTTCGAAACCGCTCGCGACTTCGTACGCTTCAGCAACGTCGCGCAAAAGTCGTTTGTAAAATGTGTACTACTTTATCAATTCTAGATACACAAAAATGTTCTGAAAAATAAACTAAAAATAAAAATTGTCCAAGTCGATTACCAGAGACAGTGAACATTCAGAAATTTCTGCTATAATCCTAGCAAATTGAAAATCTCTGTAGCGATAAATGAAATTTTTACGTTTCTGGGGGATATCGTTTCTAAATATGATTGTAGAAAAATTATAGGGACGGTCGAAAATATTGATGTAATGAATATTATCGTCGAAAATAGTATACATCACTGCACATACTACATACACGTACACTGAATCGTTAGTCTCTCTCTCGGATTCTCCTTTCTGCGTCTCCGAAAGCGGCATTGACCCACTTACGGTTACATTTCTTAAAAGAACGCTATATTATAGACGCCGGTGCTCCATTATCAGTAATTCAACACTTATTCAATATTTTATATCGTGTCGCAGCCTGCGAATATTTATACAGTGTCTCGCTTCGATCACGGTGTTACACCAGCCTCGATATACAAACAAATTTATTTCATCCTTTATTCAAGAGAAGATCAAAATGAAGTCAAAATAAGTGTTAACCCTTCACGAACGAAACCACCAGTTTCTCCTTGTACGACCAACGTTGTAAATTACAAATATTACCATGATTCCCTGGAGATTTACATTTCTCGATATTTCGCATAGTCTTTCGGTTAAAGTAAAAAGTCGCTCCATGTTCAGTGTGGACGTAGCTTCAGTCCAGTCTGAAGTGATTAATTTTAAAATACTCTTTAGCGAACCCTCTGGTGCGCGTCGGGTCTGCCGTGCTTCGAACTAATTTTTCGAAAATGATCTACGAATTCCAGATTTACCGGGACTAATTTCGGGGGTAGAGAATCCGTGAATTTTCCAGGAAAAAATGTCGCCGACAAAACGCTTTCGACTCGGTACACCGGGGGATTAATAAACGTCGTTTTAACGCGCTTCGAATACGTTTCCCCCTCCAGCCGGTGGCGTTCGCGCCCGAGTATAGTGTTCCTCTCCCGAGCCCGGCGTGATCGTTGCATCCTCTTCTAAACGCTACAACACGGTGCGCACGTTGTCGAGCCTTTCTTTCCTTTCTTTCTCTCACGCCAGGCTAGCAGCAGCAGCAACGGCAGCCGCACAGGCGCAAGCTGTGTGCAGGCCAGAGGCTTTTGTTGCGTTCCGAGTGGGCTCTAGTTGACGAAATATTGACATCCGAGAATAGAAACCCGTTGCGAGCTTTACAGAAGGGACCAACCCCGCCCCCGGACACGCTGTTTCACAGGGGAAGACAGAAAAGGGGGAAGGAGTATGCGGATAAGGGCGAAGGGAGAACAGAGAGACCAAGGGAAAAAGGCATGGGTCTTCTTCTCGCTCCCTATCTCCCTTTCTCTCCTTTCCCATCGATTCTCTCTTCTCTCTCTCTCTCTCTCTCTCTCTCTCTCTCTCTCTTCTGCCCCTCTCAGTTTTTTCTCTCCGAGAGTTGCATTCAGCGCGAATTTAAAGGGGGTGGGACTCCGGATGACGTCAACCTTCGAAATGCTCCCCATACCAGCTATATCTGGACGTAAGTACGTTACGTTCGTACACATGCACCGGGTGTTTCGAAAATCACGCCAAAGATTTTTAGGAAGCGACCGACAACACCGCACACTGGGTAATTTGGACAAAATCGGATTCAAGATCACAGAACTTTCGATAGGGATTTTATAGAGAAATTTTTCTGTAATAGAGAAATTTTATGGATAAAGAAATTTTATTTTAAATTAAAGCTGAAACTTTGTAGAATATTGGAAAAATAGGGAGATTTTTATCATCTAATCATTTCAACGAAAAAATAATGTCATTAGTTTTTGTCACAAAAATCTATTTTCTGCAAAATCCTGAGGTCGTAGACAAATTTTGAGACCAGATTTGAAATCAGCCTGAAAAAATCTATGGGAGATGATGTATAACATGTTAAAAAAAAATTTTTTGAAGTACATTTTTGGGACACCCTGTAGAACTCAAAAATCGTTAGAAGAATTTATGGATGTTGTTACATTATTTTAGAATTGTTAAAAGAGAATCTACAGTTTTATGTAACTTCGATTTGTCAGGATTATAAGTCATTACGATTGAACGAGATTGAAAATTTTGCAAATATCTATCATCATTCGAGTTGGACGGGAGGGAAAAGTTATGGATCTTAAATAATTTTTCTTTTGCTCGTTTGATGTGCTCGGTACTTGAGAGTTAATGGAAGAGAGAAAGAGAGAGAAAAAAAGAGACATGCGTTTTCTGTCTTATGCGAACGAAAGAGAGCCTTTTCCGCTCGTGTGTCCTCGAGACGCGATTATGGCGCATCGAACAAAAACAAATTCCGAATAATAGCCCTCTCGGTCGAATTCAATGTGGCAGTGGTAGTGGAACACGTTTTAGTTATGCTTGTCGTCCGTATACGCTTATTATACACGCGCGCGCGCGCGTGTGTATAGGGTGCTCATATACGGATACTTTGGAGGACGTCGGATCTTTTGATTATGGTTGATGTTCGTGATATATTTCTCGTATAAAACGTTGATATCGTTTTATAATGTACGTACAATAAGGACTTTATTAATGTAACGTAGATGGGAGTATATCAATATATGATCTTGTTAATATTTTAGTAGGTGAAATACAAGCGTTTTGGAAAAAATAAATCACTTCTTAAAATGTAAATAATTCACTTCTTTGAATAACTTATATTTAATTTATTCTAATTATTCCAGTTTAATCTGATTTATTCTAGTCGTCAAATAGTAGATTCTTCAATACACAATCTATTCTTGTAAATATTTTACGTTTGACTGATGCAATTAAAAGTTAGTAGTTAAAAATTATCTGTAACTCTGGTTGTTAAAAAATTCAATTGTCTTTCAGTGAACGACCACAGTTTTCGGTACGCGAGCGTAGATGACCGGTGCACGTGTGTTCGATTATCATTAGCATTATCGCAAAATCAATACCAGATACAGAGAGCGACAATACGAAACTCCTCGTAAAAGTACTTCTTCGATAACGAGCGGGTCAAATTTTTCCTGGGAACGATGATGAAAACCGTGTTCGATATGTGGACAAAATTTACGAAACACATAAGCATAGAAATCAATTTCTTTCATTAGAAATATTACCAAACTATGAACACGTATATTCATTTCTAATTATACAGTCTCCTGAAGGCATAATTATGTACGAATTCCTAAACGTCACAACGTTGTTAAAATTTTCGTTTAATTCTCTTTTTAATTGCACACAGTGTGTATTTCCCAAATTTGTAAAATTATGAAAGTTGCTGTAGAATTAAATTTTTGTTTAAGCGAATATCTTAAAAAATCGACAATACGCAATTATTTTGTTGAAATAGAAATTGAGATAAAGCAACGAATGGAAATTAAAATAAATAAATTCACGAACAGTTTCAATTTTCTCTCAATTACCTGCCTATTCTTGACTTTAACAATTGCTTTAATTGTTGCTGACGTCAAAAAGTCACGAAAGTCAGTCACGCAAACTGCTCGGTTGTTCTTTAATTTTCAAACAATTTTGGATCTACTCGCACCGACATTCTAGTGAGCTAGAAGTTCTAACGCTGTGAATACCGAGAAAGTTGAACGCTACATGTTACATAGAGACCACTAAAGTTGTAGCCGATGTGACTCGAGAGAAAATTACTTGGAACTGTGGAAGAAGTTGCCGAGGACAAGGGTGTACGGTGACCATTGTTCTCCACACTATCCTCGTAACGCGAAATCACGTGAAAGAGTGCAACTCTGCGTGTCTACCGTGAGATTATGTTACCACGTGGCTAGAACAGAGTTTTACTACGTCTGCAAAGATTCTGCAGTACCAATTTAAACCTTGAGACCTGTAATCCGTCTCGCATTAACATGCGACGCCCTTTGGAAACGATTCTCTCAGATAATAGGTACTCTAAACTTTCGAATTTCCACGTGAAACTGCGAAGAAATCATCCTTGTGGTAATCAAAACTGCAGCAGCCAAAGACTGCGAAAAAATCAAGTTAATTTAAAATCTAGACCGTGAAAAAATCGTCCTTACAGTGGTAAAAAATCTGATAATAATCAAAGTCAATCTTACAATTCAAGGGGAATAAAAGTTCGAGTTTAAAATTCAATTGGGGATTGGAATGTGAATTGTGAAAAAATCTGGTTACTAAAAATCCTACAACGAAGAGACAGAGGGTGGTGAAAGGACGTCGTCGGGATTTTTGTTCATAAAGAAAAGTCGAAAATGATCGAATGGAGAGCATTCCCGTGCCGCGATTACGCCGGCAAGCGGTGTTTGTAACAGAACGGTATTATAGAGCGTAGAGAGCTACGGTGTGTGAATAGCGAGCACGTGCATTTCCCACAGAAAACCAATAGGGGCCTTGGCCAGCTGGGAATATGAACGGTGCAGGGTTCGGTCTATCTTTCGGTCTTTTGGGGTTTGCGTGTTCTCGAGCCGGGGATAGAGACGGGAATACTACTCGAACGAACAATATTCAGGCCTGAATATATCGATAAAAGGCCACGACAAAGCGCGTTCCTTACACAACTTCCTGCGTCAAACTACGTCCTCGAAAATCATCTCAAATCGACAGTCGAAAATTTAACGTATATTAGAAACACTAACTCTGCACTAGAGATCGCTAAAATATTTTTAACACAAAAAATTTCTTCTACATTAATTTCTTAATAATTTCAAAGAAAACAGTATCATTAAACTCTTTCAATGCGTTTACTGTTTTACACATTCGATCTACTAATTTTTATCATAAACGCATAAAATCTGCAGTCCAGCTAAAACTGGAACATATTGAAGAAAATTCTAAATATTTAAGAAAACTCGGGAAACTGGCTTAAAAAATATGTCTGTTAGCCATCCGTAGATCCAAATCGAAATCTGTACGTGTTACAAGTCCCAAGTCGCTTTTCTCACTTATCTTTTCCGCGAATGGTTTTATAGTTTCGCGATAACAGTTTCATGCGGTGGTTCGAATCACGGGAGATTAGTCCTGTCGAAGAATTGCAACGCGTGCGTGTGAGAAAACGCACCGGAGCGTGTATTGTTCCGTGGAATATTAATGAACGAACGTTAATAAATGTCTATTTAGGTGCAGTTTCGGTCGGCGCGATTTAAGCCCGACGACCTTCTCGAATAATTCAGCAGTCATGGATATCTGTCGTATATTATTGCTGCGCTGCAGAAAATAGAGAACGTAGCGATACAATCGATTACTCGTACGGAACCGTTCGAACACGAATTTGACCTACAAAGCGATATCTATACGGCGCTCGCATCGACGTGTGTTTCGCCCGTTATTGAATTCGTTTATCGCCGGACCGTTTCGAACTGACCGATTGATAAACAATTGTATTACGGTTTTCTATTAACTTTAAACGTGCGCGCGATAGTCGAATGCGATTTTTCCTCGTCCTTGATTGCACAGTCGATGATTAGTAGTAGGATCTTTTGTAATGTATTCGTCGGAAGGATCTGTTGACGAGACTTGCATAATGTGTGTTCTTCTTTTATTTTATTGTTTCAGCACCCCGGTTTAGCAGAGAATCGCCCAAGCCGCGCGATAGTCGTGCGTTTTCCTTTTTCCCGAAATTGGCAGCAAGAACAGCATCAACAACGGCGGCGCTCGGCGTTGGGGTGCAGCCCGTGTTATCAGCCGGCTACCATAGCACGGTGCCACCCCAGAACGGGGGTGGTGGTTCGACATTTAGTGCCGCGGCGATGGTGGCAGCTGCCACCGCTACGGCCACCGCCACAGCCAGCGTGGTGGCCATGCAGGACCGCCAGGATATCCCCTCGCAATTCAATCAGGTACGATTCCCTCCCTCTTCATCATCCTCTTCAGATTCACCTTCATCTTCATCTTCGCCTTCATCTTCGTCTTCACCTTCATCTTCGTCTTCATTTACGTCACCTTCCTCATAATCTTCTTCGGCTTCATCTTCATCTTCTTCTTCAGCTTCAGCTTCATCTTATTCTTCAGCTTTATCTTCATCTTCTTCTTCAGCTTCCTCTTCAGAATCTTCTTCATCTTCCTCATCGGCTTCCTTTTCGCCTTCATCTCCATCATTCTCGACTCCTCTTCACCTTCCTCTTCATCATCCTCTTCCTCATCTTCTTCGTCGTCTTCCTCTTCTTCTTCTTCTTCTTCTTTAGCTTCCTCTTCATCTTCTTCTTCAGCTTCCTCTTCATCTTCTTCTTCAGCTTCCTCTTCTTCTTCTTCTTTAGCTTCCTCTTCATCTTCTTCTTCAGCTTCCTCTTCATCTTCTTCTTCAGCATCCACCTCTTCGGTACTGTATTCGGCTTTCTCTTCATCTTCTTCTTCAGCTTCATCTTCTTCTTCAGCTTCCTCTTCATCTTCTTCTTCAGCTTCCTCTTCATCTTCTTCTTCAGCTTCCTCTTCATCTTCTTCGTCGGTACTCTCTTCGACTTCATCTTCACCTTCTTCTTCATCTGCATCGTCTTCGTCGTCTTCCTCTTCAGCTTCATCTTCGGCTTTATCTTGAGCTTCATCTTCATCTTCTTCAGCATCCCCTCCATTTTCCTCTTCATCATTCTATTCATTTTCGTCTTCACCTTCATCTTCATCTTCTTCATCTTCCTCTTCGTATAGAAGGAAGACTTCGCCTTCCTCTCGGTCTTGTTTTCTCAAAAATCGCGGAAATAAAATGTCATTGATTTGACCCTGTCGGGCCTAAAGCCACGTGTCCGAATCGGCAAACAGGAGTTAATCGTTACCGAACTTGTTACAGATGCAGAGCCAACATGGAATACCCCACCAAACGTACAACGCAGGGTACGCCCAAAGAGGACCAATGGCCGGAATGGGGCCAGTCGGGATGAGCAATTTCAATAGCATGGGCACGATGAGCCCGATGCACTCTATGAATTCCATGAATTCGATGAACAGTATGAATGGCATGAACTCGATGAATCCTATGTCGATGGGAGGTATGAACGGTATGAGTGGTATGAACGCGATGACGCCCATGAACTCCATGAGTAACATGGGCAACATGGGCATGAACAATATGATGGGACCTAACAACATGCAGATGAACAAAATGAGCATGCAGGTACGTTCGAATCGCTTGACACCAAAACCCTATTAACGCGTTATCTACCCGCGAGATTATTCCACTATTTTTGTTATGAAATTTTCAATTTTGATTTTGACATTCCGTTGACTTTGTGGGAGTATTTGGGGGGGGGGGGGGGTGGTTGTTCGACAGGGAACGCGTTAATCGGTAGACGAATCGTTAACAGTCCTCAGAACCTCGACTCAAAGACCTCGTTACCATTTCCAGGCTCAGCCCCACCAAGGCTATCCGAGGAGATTAGCGCCGTACCCTAACCCCGCGATGCACATGGCGCAGAAGAGGCAACAGGGCCCGTACGCCGGTCCCAATCCGGCTGCGATGCAGCCTAGCTTCAACGGCATGGCGACGTCGCAATACCCGACCAATTATCCTGCGGCAGCAGCGAGGCCGAACTTCCAGCCTCAGTATCAACCGATGCAGACCATGAACCCCACGGCTGCCGGTTTCGGGCCTAACACGATGATACGGAGTACGAACATGAGGCAAGCCGCGCCCTCCTACAACACCACCGCACAAGCGGCTACCAACCAATACTACGGTAGCAATGGTATACCAGTCAGTATGGGTCCTAGCACGGTTGGCAATCAGTTCGTCGGTCACCAACCGAACACGGGATACGCTGGTGGAGCGTCCTCTTACGGGGCCGGTGCTGCGGCGACCAGTCAATACCAACAGGATGTCGCAGCGATGAGGACGACCGGCGCGACGAGTTTGAATTACCAACATAGTCCTATTCCTGGCAATCCGACTCCTCCGCTCACGCCGGCCACCAGCATGCCCCCCTACATTAGTCCAAATCCTGACATCAAGTCACCGGTTAACATACAAAGTAAGTTCTGCTACCAGCCAGTCTCTATTCAGATCAGTGGTGTCCAAAGACTTGCTGCGCAAACTGTTTCTCCTACGTCCCTGTGTTAGTGTGGCATACTTGGTGGTAATGCTAGATCTGTACATGTCCTGGGACTAATGCTTTAGCACTGAGACAGTAAATATCCAACATCATAGAAATCTTCAGGTCTCCTTCCAAAATAGGCTTCGCTTAACTTTACGTGTACCTTTCGATGAGTCTATTATATCTCGGTGTTATCACCACCAAGTATAATATCCGCACCTATCCCTTCAGTTTGCAGCACGTGGAATTAGAACTTCCTCTGCGGGCATCACTGTCTTGAACCTTCGAGGATGAGCCTCATCCGCGAAGGGTCAAGTGTTTGCGAAATGGAGTTAAGGTTTACAGAAGGCTAATGTTTTGATTGTTATTCGCAGAAGACGACGAGCTGAGATTAACATTCCCCGTGAGGGATGGCATCATTCTTCCACCCTTCCGCTTAGAACACAATTTGGCTGTAAGCAACCACGTATTCCAGCTGAAGTCGACGGTGCACCAAACGTTGATGTGGCGGTCGGATCTCGAGCTGCAGCTGAAGTGTTTCCACCATGAGGATAGGCAAATGAACACGAATTGGCCGGCGAGCGTGCAAGTGTCCGTGAACGCCACGCCGTTGGTTATCGATCGTGGTGAGAATAAAACGTCTCACAAGCCCTTATACCTGAAGGACGTCTGTCAACCGGGAAGGAACACGATACAAATCACGGTCTCGGCGTGTTGTTGTGTAAGAATCTCCTCAAGATTTCTTTATCGAATCGCGCGCGATTTCGCGCGGCTTGTACGATTAGACGTGTAATTAATTGACCGTTCGTATGTTTCTGCAGTCGCATCTGTTCGTGCTTCAATTAGTCCATCGGCCGAGCGTGCGAAGCGTGCTTCACGGACTGCTACGCAAAAGGCTACTCACTGCGGAGCATTGTATAACCAAAATCAAACGGAACTTCAGTAATACCATTTCGAATAATGGCATACAGTCGGAGAAGGATGTGGTGGAACAAACAGCACTTAAGGTGAGACTTTTTGCGAAGAGACTTGAACGCAATATCACGAAATTCATGGAAGCGGGTTTACGCTGACTTTAAGCTACATTTTTAGTGCTTGATATTACTAGACTGCGGATTTTTATATAAAATACGAATTGTTTGAATTGATTGCAAGATACAGAAGCTGTGTCCACAGCTGCGTAGAAATTTGATCCCCAATCTGTCTATATTGGACCAAACGATTAACGTTGTTGTTCGGTTGCAGGTATCTTTAAAATGTCCTATCACCTTTAAACGTATTACACTGCCAGCAAGAGGACACGATTGCAAGCACATACAATGCTTCGATTTGGAATCGTATCTGCAACTAAATTGTGAAAGAGGATCCTGGAGGTGTCCTGTATGCACGTAAGTCTATCTACCGCATTAACAATGCCAATCCCAATTATATGTATCAACTGACGATACTAACACGGAACATATTACAGAAAACCTGCGCAATTGGAAGGTCTAGAGGTCGACCAATACATGTGGGGCATTCTGAACACTTTGAACACGGCGGAGGTCGAGGAGGTGACGATAGACTCGATGGCGAATTGGAAGCCAGCGAAGAACATGAGCGGTATTAAATCGGAAGAGGAGAGCGACTGCAAGAGAATGATCAAGGCAATGTCACCTGGAAGTATGAACATGCCTACGATGAACAACTGGGACATGAACCAAGCGATGAGCCCGTACATACCGCCGGACATGAGTAGCATCGTTAGCGGCTCTATGATGAACAACACAACGTCTACATACGCAAACAACAACATCAACCACAGGAATTCGTCGGGTGGATCCTTTGATATCAATTCTGGAACGAATACCAACACCAATAACGATTACTCGAACGGGACGGGACCTCTTTCGCACTTGAACGAGTCTGTTAACTCTCTGGATCCTCTTAACGCTATGGAAAAGTCGTTGAACGATCAGGTAAATTAATTTAATTCGATGGACTGTCTTATAACTTAGTCGAGGCCTGTATGATCTGTAACATAGATCAGAACGTAACTCTGTAACATTCTACAGTGTTTTATTAATTCGATTAGTTCTAGTAATTAATACCGTTTCATTCGTTACAGATGCCCCATACACCACACACACCTCATACCCCTCACACACCTCACACACCGGGTGGTGGCAACAGCGGTCCACCTAGTGTTCCTCCTGCGTCTCAGGAATCTACAGGGAATCATAACACGTCTGGTAGTACGAGTACAAACATAAATAACGATACTGCGGACATACCTTCGGATCTGAATTTCGATCCGGCTGCAGTGATAGACGGAGAGGGTACGGGTCAGGAAGCATTGAATGTAAGTACTCGTAACATTTGTGTTGGCTGTTCTGATTAACCAAATTGAACGTTGAAAGTTCTAATATGCATTACGAGTAAGTGGTATACGAGAATGATTTCTGTTCGCAGCTCTTGCCAGACAATGTTGTGGATCCGATGGAGTTACTTTCGTATCTGGATCCACCAGATCTGAACACCCCTCCCAGCAGTGGCGCTAGCAGTGGAAACCCCTCATCGAGTGATGATATATTGGCACTTTTTGAATAAAAGATACAAAGCAGAATCATTTAGAGGAATAATCAAATCACGACCCTGACATCCATGAGAAAAGTAAAGGGAGAAAGAGGGCGATTTATTAGCAGATTTGAGTATTCTTCTCCTACAAATATGATTCAAGACCCGAAGGTATTTGTAGGGAAGGATATATTTGAGAAGCGTATATTGGGGTCACACTGTGGGTGCTTTCACCTAATTCAATGGTACAAACAATCTTAGCTCTAATTATATAATATTCCTATTGACGAAGTTAGGGCATATTATTAGATTTAAAGAGAAGAAGAAGAAGAGAAAAATATGAGAAACGATGAGTTTTAATTAAAATAGCGGAGGAAAACGAGGCACCGCTGCGTAGCGTGCTTGTGTTTGTAAAGATGTTATTGCACGGTTTACGTTTTTTAGTCCTTCATATTGGGAATCTTTCATTTCCAATAGCGACGCGTTCTAACATTGTGCCGGGCATATGTTCCAGAACTGATTCTCAACCGAGTACCACAATTATATTAATTGTGTTCAAATGGATATAAATACGAATTTTTTAATACCAAATGTAGAGCGATCTTTTTCCATACGAGGTTTTACATACGGTTTAAGATTACAGACGTATTTGTTTGATACAGTAAGTGTGCGATACGATCGAACGAATCTTATATACAACAACATATATATTTTATATATACATTGCCCATTGGTCCAGCTCTTTATTCAGAAATAAGTTTTTACACTGACAATATATATTCCGAGGACGTGCGCCGAGAACATGTTCACGTTAATTACGATATATAGATGGAAACCCAACATACCCTTTTCGTCGTTGAATTTCTACCGGATCGTATAGCACATTTATAGAAATTTTACATGAAAATGTAGGCTTTCAAGCCTGCTCGACATCTGCACAATATCGACATATAATTGTAGACAAAGAAAGACGATTATCTCCTTAGCGTACCTTCGGGAAAGTCGTAAACGTTCGTGACGGATTTATGATTTTGGAATATTTGCTTGACAAAATGTGATGTGCTACTTCAAAAATGCTTCGATTCGAAAGAAAGAAAGAAGAAAAAAGAAATTCCCTGCAATACGATCTTTACCTCAAATAACCGGTCTACTCGCACTCAAGGCTATGATGGACCTACATCACAACAGAATTACGATTGTACAGTAACTTTTGTAAATAAGTTTTAATTGAAAATAGATAAGGCGTTCATCTGTTGTGAACCACCCTGCTTATTGATGGATATAGCGCATATAGTGTTCCTTTCCTTTAGATAAATAGTAACAACAGATGAAGAAAAAACAATAATCGAGGGCGTCGGGCTTCACACTGGATCCTGTGCAACATCATCAACGGTGTATCTTCTTCTAGATTTAGCTCTGACGAATAATTGCGAACAAAACAACTGTCGATTTCAATCGGTTGTAATTGGGAACTAATTATAACAATTTCAAACAATTTCAAAGCAAAATGAATAATTACATCTAATAGACGAAATCTCGGGAGGTACACCGAAACCAGTTACATTATAGTTTACTTTTAACAATCTTTAATGACTCGATTTATAAAAGCGACGTTGTAATATTAGAAACTTCTTGATTGTCGAGTAATAAAAAATCAAATTTCATAAACAAACCAAACTCGTGAGTAATCTAGTAAAATGTACAGCAAAATTGGCTATGTGGACAACGTAAGGATATGAAAATTAAAATAATTGAATCGATACGAGGAAAAATAAATTCATTGATTGGCACATTTTTCAAAAGACTTCGCCATTGAATATTTTACAAACAAAATTAATTTAGATTTTCTTGGTACCAGAGTGACACCGCCCATAGCCCCCCGCTTACGTAGTAGTTATTACATTTGTATCTTTTGTGATTAAAAGAGAAGATATACTTAAAGTGATTCATGTAGATTATACAAATTTTATATAAAAATGTATTTATATTCCAATGTGCAACACTAGCGCACATTGAAGGATTAGATGCGGTCAAGTTTCTATTCGTATAACTACTATAACATTATTAAAAGAATAGGATAATAATATTAATTATATTGTAAGGCGCGACTATTGTATATTATCTGTATATATGATAAATAGATATAATAATATAAGAAAAGTGGCAGATACTTATTGGCCAGTTATAATAGTGAAAAATGATTATCTTAATTACGTCTCAGAACCAAAACATACAAAAAGCATTGTATGAGAATACTTTAAAAACTAGAAAATATTAATATGTAAATGGCTGCAGGATAATAACAGTTCAAAATACTGCACTGTAATTTCTAATAGAATTATTACTTACTTATTAAAGACATAATTATCTAAAAAAAAAGTTTATTCAAACCATAAGCTTTACTTAGGATTGCCAAGAAGTAGGCATACGCAACATTGTTACGATTGTACATAGACAATGTCTACCTATACCTACTTAATAATACCCAAAAAATACAGAGTACATGGTCTTGGTTTTACGAGTTGTAGAGTTTTATAAATATCTGTGCAACAATAGGGCAAATCTATTATTTTTACAAAAATAGAAATCTCCAAATTTTAAGGTAAAATTTGAATGAACTTTCAGTACCAAACCTATTGTTATTGTGTACGATATAATAATTAAATTATGTAGAAGATTCCACGAGTGAACTACATTCATTGCATTAAGACGTACATAATTTTGTATTAAGAAGATATCAAAAATGCATCCTTTTGGAAGAAAGTATAATATAGTGAGAAAATAAACATTGCGTTACATATTAAATGGGATTTTATCCAATATCGATATATCAGTTTCGTCAAAATTCGGATTATTGTAAATCTCTACAACTTCATGATTACTATTTATCTCTTGTTAAGAGGCCTATAATTTGATCCCACAGTGCGCCACTGAACACTTAAGTGATCGAAGAGTATGTACGTTGTCTTATCCAAGGCCCAAAACGAACTGCACTAAAAAAGAATATTTTCATGCAACATAACACAGCTGTACCTGCTTATGGCAAGCATACCATGTCTAACAGAACAAACGAAACACGGATTATTTAATAGAAATGATAGGCTTTAATGGATAATCAGTATTTCCACTTGGTTCACGATATCGGCAATTATTTCATAGATTATTTCGTAGATTTTAGATATTGTAGAAGTACTTATCAAAATGGACATGGACCAAGCTTTGATTATAGAAAAAAACTTTCCAAAATTGTTGGAATTATGGCAATTTTAAATATCGATTACTCTTTTCGTCTATTTTGAGTATGTGAAAGTTACTTGAATAGATCTATAAGTATCGAATCGCTGTTTCTACCTTGACTATTATCAATGGGAATCAATATTGAAGGTACAGTGGATTCTAATTGTTTGGAATGCATCGTGGATTATGCAATGGCTCGAATAAGCGAAATTCACTGTATCAAATATCCGAATGAATTTAGTTTAATAATGGACACCACAGTGAATACACAACAAAAAGCTGACATGCATTTTCTTAAGTTGAAGAATGAATTTGAAACATTTCTTCGTCTTGGTAGTTATCGTAGACAATTGTGTAATACATGATAAAAATTACTGATAGAAAAATAGAAAGGAATCTGTATGATGGATCAATTCAATAATCGATTGCACGTACATACCGTTTAGCAAAAAGAAAAGTTTCAAGTTCAGCTTTTCGTACAATAAATTGAGTGATCAAAAGTTTCTCGCCCCTACGACAACCTTTTTATACTGATAAAAGCCTTTATAAATTTACTTAAAGAATCTACTACCTAACAAATTTTCATAGACCATATCAAAATCTCATAGAGTAGTAATGTTTCATCAGTCCGTATGATAAAAATATGGTTGTCTTTGCATTTATCATAATCGCCATAAGTGACTGGTACAGACTCGTGTAAACTAATATACAAAAGTGCGTGTTATGAAAGAAAAAATTGACGCAAATATCATTGGTTACATTCACATGAAAAATTTTAATACATAAAGACCAGTTTATAATATGTACGACAGACACTACATTGTTTCTCGATACCAGTTAGAAACATTCAATAAAAAAGTCATAAAACATTGAAAACTTGTGCCATTCTTGGATCATTTTACCTATGATCTGACCGTTCAAAAACATATACGAAAAAATACTTTGTTCATTTATTATCCATAATTTTTTAATCGTCTTTTACACTTCAAATATTTCTATACTTTGGTATGAAACTTGTATATATATATATATATATGAACAGTAACAATTTATTGCATAGATCGTATTGCTAGTGCATAATTTTACAATAAAATTGAAAATCTCGTGATTAATATAATTTGTCACTAATTTCCACAAAAAATTGATTCACTCTTTTGTACGTTCTATCAGAAATTTAGAATGTTCAATATTAAAAGTAGACGACAATTTAAAGGTAGGTAAAAAATTACTTACGTATAAATAATCGTAGTGTATTTATTCTTCGGTCATGCTACATTAAATCACAGTATACTAAATTTCAGTATACCCTGCGTCACTCAACAGGTGTAAAAAAGTGATTTTAAATTTGAAACATTCGGAATTAGATTAACTTCCAGTGCGCATGCGCGGATTGAAACATGGCTTCCAAGTTTGAACAACAGCAGATTCCCATATAACACGATCATAGAAATTGTTTAAAAACACTGTAAATGCGTATCTCCTGTGGCAGTAAGTGTGCAGCCCTTTTAATTAATATTTCGTACATTTATTGCCACCAAAGATACACGAATACAATCTTTTTAAACAATTTCTTTGATCGCGTTATGCGGGAATCTACCGTATGAATTTTCAGAAATTGAGCTAATCCATTTGTTGTTGCAAGTTCCTATGAAATTTATAGATTAATTGCAAGTCAAATCTTATTGTTTACACTTTTCAAATGAAATCTTTTAAAGTATTCTAATTAATATCGAAAAAGAAAGTGCCACCAACTTTCGCATCTGTGCGAAAGAAATTGTTACTAGAAATTGATCAGAAAATTCCCTATCTATTGCATAATCTGATTCGCCGTCATTGTCACTGCAACCAATGACACGATTAAGCGTATCCAACGACCAATCAAAACCGCATACCTTCCGCATGATTTCCTTTCAACTATGCAGAGCACAATACAACAAAACAGGGCACAGAGGACTCTGCGGTATAGTGTACAAGTTGATCATCAATACACAACATATACATTGCGACGCGCATTTGAAGTGCGTCATTCTGGAAATTCTGATCCGAGTGCTTTTAATAACAATATTGTCGTTCCTATTGTTGTAGAAACCTTTTCAAAGGTGCAATCATGTGTTCGATTGAAGCTGATGTCGCGAACGACGAGGGAGACGCTTTCGGATGTTCCAGGTATGGCCTAACTTACAAAGAAGTACGTTTAATATGTTGCCTTGAATGTTCATACCCTTGATGTCCCCTAGTTACTTTCTCGTTGATATGTCGATTGAAATGTTTTCTCGTCTTTACAGACTCGGTAATGGTAAATTGAAAATATTAGAACGCGTCATTTTGACGTAAACGTAGTGTTAATCACAACAGAATGTTTTCGATATCGTGTTGAGTATCAACTACTCGTGCAAAAAGATAGATAATCTATAGATTCTGAAAACTATGTTACTCCTACCTTGCCCTCTGCGTATAACGAGTTAATGTTTGGTTGAATGTACATATACATCAGGCATGATCTTTCTTTTACAGAAACAGCGTTGGTCCCCTCATAGGCCCTTTACAAACGTCATCCACTGAACGTTATGCCACGCATTACAACATGAGTCACTCGAAACGTGGATTAGCTATTATTTTCAATCACGAATTTTTCACTATCACACATCTCAAACCGAGATGTGGCACGAATGTGGATTGTGAAAATCTTGTCAGTACATTGAAAAGTCTTGGCTTCGAAGTAAATGATTTTCATAATTCGACGCATAGAGACATAGTGAAAAATTTAGAACTAGGTACTTTCAGTTGATCTTTTACCCATCTATTATTTAAAACTTACTTCTTCGTTTGAAATGTTAACCCTTTGTGCTCGACGTAATTCTAAGTTTAACCCTTTGGGTAGCATGGGTGCATAGCGTTACATAGTGGTATACAATTGTGTTACAAACAATATTGTTCCATGACCATGACTACTATAAAAAACCTAGCATAATTTAGCGTAGAGATTCAATATCAAGAGACTTCCTTTCAGCTTCCAACAATATATGATTTTTATCGTTTTATGCATACAAAACTGTACGCATTTGCCTATGCTACAATTTTAGCAATTTATATTACCTATAAATAAACTTAGTAACATACAAATTGTATCAAATCATGGCATTGTAATTTTTAGTGATGCCTCAGAGTTGTCATTCGAGTGCGAAGGGTTAACATTCACAGTAGACTGCGTCAAGCATATCCGTAATAATCATGATTTTGATTTTACAGTTGCCAGTATGGATCATTCTCATCACGATTGTCTCCTTGTGGCTGTATTAAGCCACGGAGAGTTAGGATTACTGTATGCTCATGATACTTCTTACAAATCAGACTCTATTTGGGGTCATTTTACAGCTGATAAATGTCCAACGCTAGCTGGAAAACCAAAGTTATTTTTTATACAAGCTTGTCAAGGTGATAGATTAGATGCTGGTATAACAATAAAGGACCGGACAGAAACTGATGGTCAATCAACCCCTACGTTCCGTATACCGTCTCACGCAGACTTTTTAATTGCTTATTCTACAATACCAGGTATTACTATAATTGTATAAATAATTGTAACCGAATTTTTAAGGAATATGAAGAATTATCCCTGTTTCGCAGGCTTTTATTCTTGGAGAAACACCACTCGTGGTTCATGGTTTATGCAAGCGCTATGCTTGGAATTGCGTGAAAATGGTACTCGATACGACTTGTTGACTTTGCTCACGTTCGTGAACCAGAGAGTGGCTATCGACTTCGAATCCAATACTCCTGACAATATAACAATGCATCAACAGAAACAAATACCATGCATTACATCAATGTTAACTCGTTTGGTGAAGTTTACATCACCAAAGAATGGAATGGTATAAGTATTTTATAGAAAATATTACATGTACCTTTATTGCAACGGTCGCGCTATTGTTCAGAGTTAACTAGTGATATTTTGTCTGTACTTCTCTCGTTCAGTAGCGCGATTACAGTGCGTAGCATTTAATGTATGCAAACTGCCATTATATTCTATGATACTTGCACTAGATGATAAGATATAGCACAATGGACTTTATGATATATACGAGTGTTTGTACTTGTATAGTTCAAGAACAAATTTCATACAGCATATGTCTTTCACAACATTTACATTGACATTAGATATTTATAATAGAACATCTATTTGTAATCATTGGTCATTTTTAAGCCATTACATTACAAAGTTATAATGAATGTAATATTAGCCATACAAAAGTTTTTTAATACATACTCACTATATTACAATAAGTAAGGTATGAAATAAGTACAAATGCAAAGTAAAAGTAAGTTGGCAGTGTTACAACTATCACTCGTTTGCTGCAATAACGACACAACTCAAAAATTGTATTTTTCTGGGAAAACTAGTTCAAATGTTCCGAACAATTATAATTTTATAAGATCATGTCCGATTGATGTCCAATTAATGTGATTCGATGCTGTAATATCTGTGAGAATTATATTTTCTATAACGATAATTTTTAAAAAAGGCACATTTGATGTTGTGTCACTATTGTGACGAAACAGCGATATATAATAAGAATTGATTGCCTTGGTAATTGCTGCTTTCAAGCAAAATTTAACGAGTGATTCGTATACTATTTATGTCATTGCGACATATATTTACGAAAAATGTATTTTCTAACCATCATTCGAAAGCAATTTAAGAAATTGATGCATATAATAATGCTTACTGCTTTGTACAAAGTGTCGAGGTGACGAAAACTTGTGTCTTTTCATACCAAGCAATAGTCCGTCTCAGTGATTCTCAACTGGGCTGTCTTATATGCGAAAGAAACGAAATAACATATTTTCGATTTAGTAGTAAATGAATATTAATTGCCTGATCAAAGTAGTTGTGATTAGATAAGGTGAAATTACAACGAAATATTCAAGTTTTATCTATCGTTAAGAGAGGGAAAAACATAACGTATGCTGTAACTAAATCAATTAGAAGATGCAATGTGCACATACTTTTGGGATCGCTAGCTAAAGTATAAAGCATTATGTTGCTTTGTAGTTTGAGGTTTAATCTCTAAATGGAGTAGATTAGAATTTAAATAAAAGACCTGCGATGTTACCACGACTAAAATGACTATATTTGTAATTAAATGGCATTAGTATAATCGACGGATACTTTCGATATATCGTGATATAAACAGTCTTTCATGGGAGAAAACTATGCAATTTTAAACGTGTATTCATCCGATTTTACAATTTTAATGTTGCTTTTCATTTTGTTTAACTACTTTGTCTATATTGGTGCATTTGTGCATGAAGTATGACTTATAGAAAGGTACTTGATTCGAAAACGGTTGTTATCCTTATGCAAAATATGTTGTTCCTTATTTTTAGTAATTTTTTTCTTAGCGTGATCTTTCAGTGCATTAGAGTTCATTGCTTAATGTTGCAAAGTGATTGCTCAACGATATAACAGGATGTTGCAAAATATTTACAATATTTATTATATTGTAAATTGTGATAAAGTATGTGCTAATTATGTATGCTTAAGGTGTTACAGCATTTCCGTATGAAGTTTCATACATCACTATAATATAATCGAAAGTTTTTTAATACATTTATATCGTAGAGTTTTAAGTTTTTAGCCCGTAAGTCACATATATTTGTAAAACTTTTATATGCATAAAGTTGTATGCAAGCTTATACAATAAAATTCAAATACAAATGCACGTGTCTCAAATATTACGTTTCCACACATTTTTATTTTGTTTCGTTACACATAAAAAAGCAGTACAGAAATGAACGTTACTGAGAATCGTCTTATTCTACATTTAAGAACAATGTAATTATCGAACATACAATAAATATTACTTAATGTTCATCAGTCGGTTTCTGCTTAACAAATAAAAAATATATATTCTAAAAAATATTTGTTTTATATAGAATTTTCATTACTTTTCATTACTTTACTTATCGTTACGATCATTTATAGTGGTCCCTTATTATTATCATTGAGATGCAATTAATATCATTCCTGTGTTATTTGCCCGGGAATGTTAATTACTGTTACTTTGTTAATATCATGTTGTGAACGTTCTGGCGCTGTGTGCGGACGATTTGATTTTGACGAGACTGTATTTGAAAACGCAATCGGTCTCACTGGGTGGGTTATTGGCGGAAGTGTTTGAATACTCTTACAGACTTCCAGAACTCTTTCAGTTTCTGTAGAACTTGTAGACATATCTCCGAGTTCAACGACTGGTTCTACAGTGGTAAGCGGAGCAGTCTTATTTCTATGCATAAATAGATTTTTCAATTTGTTTCCGCCAATTCCTATAAACATTATATGTATATATACAAGTTTTAAAGAACTCATATTTATTATTTATATATTTAAATATTGCATACCATTGTGCAATATTCCACTTGTTGGCTGAGTCTGTTCCTAAAATTGCAACAGATATAAATCAATGTTTTTTTTCCCTTAAGTATAAAATTAGTAAAAAGCCACTAGCCTTCTTATCCACTAGTTCTTTGATCGGTTTAAAAGGATTAGAATGCGCTGATATCCTCGATATCGAAGATGTATCAGATATTGAATCTTGTGCTTCAGGAACTCTCACTATTTGAGAACTTTGTGCATCTTTGAGTCCATTGTTTAATACAGTGTAATTCTTTACAATTATATCTAATATCCATCTGCGTAAATGATTTATCGCCGAGTTAATCAAATACTCTGTAGAAACTTAAAAGATAAATAAGAAAATTGATAACATACTTATATCCGTTCTTAATACCTATAGAATGATCGTTTAATTGACTTTCTCTCTCTGCGGATGAACATATTTCGACTCTTGTAGGACACTTCATAGTATTAGCTACATGTTCCACATCCAAGTTCTCGACAAGATCTAACTCATCTATCGATCCGCCTACATCTTGTTTGTTCGCAAGCCTATTACCAAAATATATCCGTAATAATATTAACGTAACGTGTAAGTAAATAAGGTGTGAACATTATACGTAAACGAATCTTTGTGCAAGTTTAATCGGTGCGCATCGCATCTATAAAACGGTGTTCTGTGATTTGAATAAAACGTACACAAGCATAAAAAATACATTCAACTTTCTTACAATAAAATCGGTTTCCCTGAAATACATTCATGTGAAACTAATTCACCAAATACAACTCTATTTTCTGTAAGACGGGAAATATCACTAGCATCCACCACATATATAAGACCATGTATCTAAAAGATGTAAAATGGAGAGACAACAATATTTCAATCTATGTTCTATTAAAAGGGGAGTTATTGCATTTCTATTATACGTAATGTGATTCCAATCGATAGAATACTTAGTTATCACTTATTGTTTACTTACACCGCTGTAATACTTTGTCCACAATGATCTGATCTGAGGACTACCACCGATATCATAAATTTTCACCGTATAAGACTTGTATTTTAAAGACACTGTTCGAAACCCTATCGTAGGCAATACATTTTTGTCCGACTCTAAAAACATACGCATATCAGAAACTCAACAGGAAAAGTATTATCATACTGAAACGAAACCATTCTGTGTCTTTACGGATAGTATAAACCGACATTTAAATAAATATTAACAATCATAAATTAAATGGAAAACGTATATATGACAAATATCGATTAAAAATATTAGAATATGTTTAATAGCTCAAAACTGGCAGAACTTTCGTATTTCATAAATATTGTCAATAAAAAGATGCTTTTCAATATTCGAACACATACCACCGCTTATGCGATTCAAAACGGACGTTTTTCCAGCATTGTCTAGGCCAATGATCAATAAAATAATAGTCCTAGAAAAAAATTAGTATTAAATTCATTGCGTACGTTAATATTTGTTAATAGTTATTTTTAAAGTATACATTACTTTTCGGAACATTTCTTGTTTCGTAACCTTTTCAGTAGGCTTTGTATACAATTCCCCATTGTAACAAATGGAATGTACTCTGTATTTTTTAATACGATTAACCCGTGATTGCTTATGTCATATTGTATCATGTAATTCTGTACGTTTGAAATTTGTTTAAATGCAAAATATGACAATTAATCGTCATTGGTAATCTAACGTCACACGCGTCAATGCAGCATAATAAACACAACTTCGTAGTTTGATAAAGGGTAAAATAAAAACAAAAAACATCAATTAAAACGGATTTTTTCCTTTTTTTCCTGTACATGCGATCATATAGCGCGTAATGATTCAGTTTCGAAATTAAGAATAACCGAAGACATGAAATATTGAATATCTATATAGGTTATTTGAAACATTCGACGGAAAATTATGTACATAATTCAGCGAACGCTATCTGTCACATGATCACGAGGAAATTTTCCAAATTTTCTAAGTACGAAAAAGTATATTTTAATTTGATTCTCTTATTAACAATATTTCATCGATTGGTATTACTTGGTCGATTTTGTTCTCAATTTTGTTTGAATTTAACATGTGTTTCATATGACATTTGATTTTTTTTCTTTTTCAAACGCTTTTGCGAAAACGCACGTGTCACAATTGCTCCATTTAACTTCGAAAAAAGTTAAAAACGTACGATGTTTCTATAACGAAATATTTCGAAATAATTTATTAAAATAAAAATTATTGAGATTTGAATTTTCTGATTATTCATAAATATATTTTAAGATATTTGAAACAAGAGGGACAGAAGGGGTGCATGCACACACTATTCTCACACTAGCGATAAAAATTAAAGTACATTAATTTTATTAACTGTTGTCAGATTACCGGTAAACAAATATGGCCAAGCACAATTTTGAATCACTTAAAGTTGGTTTTATCGGTGGTGGAAATATGGCGAGTGCCATTGGAGCAGGTCTGATTAGAAAAGGTACGTACGATATTAATAAATTGTCTTTTAACGTAACTCATTTGCTAATGTAATGCCTTTGCAGGTATTTTTAATCCTAAAAATGTTTGGGTATCCGCACGTACGAACAGGACTTTGGGTTTCTGGAGCGATCTTGGAGCTCATGCTACATTACAAAATGGAGAAGTATACGACAATTGTGATATCGTATTTTTAGCAGTGAAACCAAACATGCTTGGTAACGCAATTGATGGTGTGAAGAAAACAAAGAGACGTGTACACAATCCACTGTTTGTCTCTGTACTCGTAGGCATTCCGTTAGATACTTTAGCCGATGTAAGAGCTAAATAATGTCAACAATATTTAAAAAATTTTAAGAAAATGTTTGTAAAACCATAGCTGTTTTCAGAAACTGAAAAGTGTTGTGGAGGATAGTCCTAGGATAATTAGATGCACACCAAATACTCCAATGATGGTTGGCGAGGGAATAACAGGTAAATGAAGATTTTATGAGCAGATAATGATAATCTAGCTATTGTAAATATTTCAGGTGCAAATACACCAGCAAGTAATTTGTGACATGTTTCGCAAGAACGACTCTCTCAAGTTACTTGCTACTGTATTCACACCTTCTAAAGGTTCATGGATTTTCACACAATGGACAGCAGATGAAATGGAAAAATATTTTAACATAATGTTATATTTTCTAGTATATTGTTGTATGAACACAACAAACGAAGACGAACAGATGGTTCACACATTATTGTCTTACATTGGAATAGCTGAAAGCGTTCCTGAATCTCTTATGAATGCGATAGGAGGTCTCTCAGGCTCTGGTCCTGCTTATGTGAGTCTAATAAAAATGATTAGACAGCGGATTTTATGCATTTATGACAGTGAAAATATTAGAAGAATTCAAAAATACTGTCATATTATTTTCAACCTATTAAACATATTAAGACCAAGAAAATAAATTTCTATTTCATTCTAGTTTGTTGCAATTCAAGTAGAAAATTTTTATTTTTTCCAAAGATTCGCTGTCTAAAAATAATCATGTGAACAATGAAACTTATCAGACCTGTAGAGAATTCTCGTATAATAATATAAAATAAAATTTCCAGGCATATCTTATTATAGAATCACTGTCGGATGGTGCAGTGAAAATGGGTGTTCCGAGACCTATGGCAATGAAGTTTGCGGCTCAAGTGTTAGTAGGAGCTGGTAAAATGGTGTTGGAAACAGGTAGACATCCAGGCCAATTGAAGGATGAAGTATGTTCTCCGGGAGGTACAACTATCACGGGTGTTCATGCCATGGAATGTGGTCAAGTTAGGCAAGTACAAATACAAATGACTGAACCTGCAGAACAACTACGTACCCTTCAATAATTTTTGGATACGTTAAGTATAGTACTCGAAAGTAATCTAAATTGGAGAGTAGATAGCTGTTCCGCAGGTTCACCTAGAAATGAAGATAAAAAATGATTACTACTTGAATCATATATGTAATAACATATAAATGAATTTATAGAGCATCTATGATGAAAGCAGTTGAAGCTGCAGTGAAGAAATCTAATGAAATGGCTTCTAAGTAGAATAAAATCTATTACAAAAAAATCTGGAAGCATTAAAAAAAGTGGTATAACAAAGAGATATTAACAGATATTAAATTATTATATTTATAATGCATTTGTCCAAGCATTTCGAATAGCAAATTGAACTCATTAAATTTACGTACACTACGATGTAGTTGCAACACAATAGTAGCAATAGACTTAATGTTATATTCACATATTCTGTTATTATTAAATATTTTACAGTGTATGTACTTATGTATGTACTTTACATATAAATATTATGCCTTCGAATATTCTACACAGCGTGATGGATCTGTTGGATAATATTCTTGACATTTAGTCATCAACCTTTTCAACGCTTGAATGTATTTTCTTTGAGTTTCATCATTCATCACATGTGCCACATTTTTGGAAAAAATTTTTTCTCTCCCAGTACGCGCGTGAATACCAACCATAGTTACTCCTATAGGCCAGGGAGAATTCCCTATAGCCATTTGTAAGTACGCGTCGCTTGCCTGAAACAAATTATTCTTATTGAATCTGTTTCGCTAAAATCCAATATCGTTCTGACTTGTCTATTTACCAATATATAATTGCGTTCAAGTAAATGTTTCACTATATCCGTTAAACTATCGGTGATGTCCTCTGGCAAGGATCTGTTTTTCAATTTCCTAAGAAGCGGTTTTAAGTATTCTCTAGTTTGAGCGTAAGTGGCACTAGCCATTTTGCCTCTAGTACTCATCTTCTCCGCAGTACTTCTACTATTTAATTGAATGCCCCACATTTGTACTAAGAATTGTATAAACTGTGTAATAACGTTTAAGTCAAAGTCTCTGTCGCCCTTGTTTAATTTAACAGACATCTTCTGCAAGTCTTCGTAAGTAACCCCCTCGTCCGGTACATTCACGTCTCCTTTTCCATTACGATCTTGTGGTTTCGAAGAAGCTAGTAACTCGTTCAAATAGGCCTGATCTACTTGATCCATAGCTTCTTGGAAATCGTTTCTGAAACCCTTTAATTCAGAATATGTTATTCATGTATCAAATTAATGTTATACACCGTTCGTAAGCCAGATGATGGCTAGGCAAAGTATTTACATTCTCTAAGACAATGTCTTTGGCCAATAGCAACAATGCATGTGATCCCTATTTATCTAGCAATCATCTGTGTACGAAAGGTACTACAATATAAATGTAAATAAATGTGAATACCTTGTTCACTTCTGGTTCTAGAATCTCACATTTTCTTAATCTCTTAAATGCTTCGATTTCTGACTCCCCAAATATCATTATCGGTTCACCCCTTTCGCGTAATCTTCGAATCACTTCGGGCCTAGGTAAAGTCAAGTGTTCTGAACTGCCATCGGTAACACAATTCTCTTGTTGTTCCTTTGTATTCAGTTTAATATCCTCGTCATTGTTGTTTTGTACTTCCTTAACTTTCGCATCTTTCAATATTAAATCGCTCCTTTTGAAATACTTCTTGTTGTTTTGCTGCAACATTAACGATGTTTAATCAATTGAACGAAATATTAATTATACCATAATTTATGGAAATTACCATAACATTGCTCTCTTCCAATTGTTTACGCTTCTTCATGATCTCAGCCTTTAGGATATCCATTTTTGAGAACAATTTCTTTCAAGTAGACGTAAAAAGACAATTGTACACAAGCATTTAACCTAAGTTTGATTAGTATCACAGAGGACCTTATAACTCGTCTGCGGTAGTATGTTTATTTATGTAACATGTGCATTGCCAGTGTCACTTGTAAAAATGTTTCCATTATTATTCGTTGTATTCTATTACAAAAAGTGTCACATGTTTATTATTGTAATAGTACAAAGTAAAAAAGAATTCTCTGTGTTATGACAGAAAATACACACAGTGGAAAATGAAGATGTCGCATAGTTCGATTCCAATTCAATTCTTCAGAAAATCGACTCTTTGGGCGAAAAGATCAATCTTTCGAATCGATTCTTCACACCTCGATCTTTTGGGAGAATCGATTCTCGAAGAAGAATCGAACATCCCTATTGCAGAGATACTCCGTGAGGTGGCAGTTATGTTGCTTTCGAATTATGTAGCACTGTGTCCTACAAATGCATATTTATTTTATTTATGTCACAATATATAAATTTAAACAAAAAATAAACAATTGAAGCAACCATAAAATTTCACGTCACAACATAGTGCCCATTAATAACTAACGTGTACGTACAATGTACGAATTTATACAGGTCATTCGACTACGTGTGTCAAATATTTTATTTCGCTGTAACGGTTTTATTTTCAAATTGTTGAGAAACTTTCTAATCCACCAATAGAGAGTTGGCACATGAAACGCTATTGGTCGATTTTAATCGTTAATTGAAAATATAGCTTGAAACCAAACCGTTACAGCAAGATCGTCGTTCTTGATTTTCGTCAAAAATGGCTTATGCAATCGCGTCTTAAAATATTTGACAAAACTAATTGAACATTCTTTGGTCCATTTACGATTATCGACCAGAATTACCAAACCATTCGTATTTTGTGATGCGTTTAATTTCCCACCGCTCTGACGATGAACACGCAAAATGAAGAGAATGAACTGTGTTCGTAATTTCGATGTTGCAGTAAATTAGTAATACAGGTCCAAAAAATATCGTACTTCCTTGAAAAGTGTGATTTCCGAGGTCATTCGAAGAAACTTTCTCCTTTACGAAAATGTTTTTCATAGCTTTGTCAAGAAGTAATTTACGAAAAACACGAACCAATCAGAACGCGACTACAGCGGACGGATTCCGGCTCGGCCAATGCGAACGCCCCGCTCAGCTGTAACTACACTCTAATTGCTCCATGTTTTCCGTTAATAACTCCTTAACAAAGCCGCGAAAAACATTTTCACAAAGGAAAAAGTTACTTCAAATCACCACAAGAATCACCCCTTTCAAGGAAGTACAACATTTTTGAGTCACCCTGTATACGAGAAAATCCTTTTCATTTCTAATTTCCTATCATTTTGTAACGCTTTAGCGAACTACCGAGATGGAGAAATAATATTCTATAAATAAAAACCGGAATGTATACCTACGAATGATTGTGAAATCGCAAAGGTATACTTTTGTGGATTTATGAATACAATTGCCCGCCATCGATGGAGGGAGTTTTAGAACGTTCAGTGAAACTAGTTGTGGATGGTACTGAAGACGCGGTCAAAAGAAACGTTATCGTGCGTGTTAACGATTCAATAATATTGCGGGCAGATGTGATTCTTTTCGTGAAATATGAGACTGGCGGTGTGACTTTAATTGACGTGACGCTGCCCCGGGTTGTTCCGCGAGGAAATAAAGAAAACACGCTACGTATTCAACAAGCTTACGCGTAACCGCCAAAATCACAGACGGAAACGCCATCTTATGCAAAGATGTTGACATTTTACTAAATCAGGAAAGATATCGCAGGATCTAACCATCGTTTCGTTCGAGTCCTACGACTCGATTTGTCTATTTACGAATGTTAAAAAATGTTAATATCACCCACTGATTGATACGCCATCCGGTTTTCCAATCTAAGGTGATAATCATGTTGCTAACGGGAAATTGCATTAACGACACCGTACCGTTCGCCCTTATGTTTAGATTTGTGTTTACAAACAGTACGCTGCGCACTATTCGCGCATTTTACTTATACGATCGTTTTTCTCCGCAGAAGTGCACGCGACACGTAATTCAAAATGTTTTACGCACATTTCGTGTTAGCCAAAAAGGGCCCGCTGGCCCGTATTTGGTTAGCCGCACATTGGGACAAGAAGTTGACAAAAGCTCATGTATTCGAAACGAACATTGAAAAGTCTGTAGACGGTATATTACAGCCAAAGGTATGCGCAAACTGTCTCTCGCATTTAACATGCATTCATTATCATCATTTCCATGAATATTTACAAATCTGTAACGCACTGTCGGGACCATGTTTTGTTCGTACGAAACATATTGTTGTTGAATGGTAGCTCCAAGTTACAGCGATTGTCAATGCATTTATGATAAGCACATTTCGATATGCTTCTAATGCAGTTACTTTGTTGTATTTTGTCGACATAGGTCAAAATGGCGTTGAGAACATCTGGTCACTTACTGCTGGGAGTGGTACGGATATACTCTCGGAAAGCTAAATATCTCTTAGCCGATTGTAACGAAGCTTTTGTGAAAATCAAAATGGCGTTCAGGCCAGGCATGGTCGATTTACCGGAAGAACACAGAGAAGCTGCTGTAACGGCAATTACGTTACCCGAGGTGTTTCATGACTTTGATACCGCGATGCCTGAATTAAAGTAAATAAACATCAATTAGATAATTGTACACTGTGTACATATTCTTAACGGTTATTTTTCAATGTGTGTATGTTATTCCAGAGATGTTGACATCGAAGCACAGTTTAGCTTAAACCAGTCAAGGGCAGAGGAAATCACTATGAGAGAAGATTACGGCAGCTTGGCCTTAGTTACGCACGATCAGGGATTCGGCGATATGAGCTTCGACGCAGAACCGCCTGAGTTATTAAGACATGCTGGTGCTGTCGAACCATCCTTAGATCAAGTACGTATATATTATTCGTTTGTTCGGCAACGAACATTGTAAGACACTTTACGTTTACGTTTTAGACACATATGTTATTCACTGATGGACCAGGAATTGAAACAGCCTTAGATCAAAAAGAAAAAGAACCGGTGCCAGGCCCATCGGTAACTGTGCAGGCCATGGACATAGACATGCCTATCAGGGATGACGGTTTTGGTGGACATCTTGGTCAAGATATCATATGTAAGTACATTGAACATACGTACATAACATTTAATTACGAATCATGTATTAGATCATTGCACATGAAATGCTAACGAAGTCCTATCTCCAGTTTCTAAACTGGAAAACTCGTCGTATATTTACATTAATCGATAAGTTTTGTTTCGAGAACAGTTATGTTTCCGTAAAGTTACTGTTATGGATCATGTGTAACAATCTGATACATCATTGGTTGTACGTTTTAGCTGGTGGCCTATTCGAAGGTGGTTTATTTGATGAAGCACCGATGGGCGAGGTATCCGTACCTGAAGTTAGTACTGTGGTAGAGCCACAGGAACCAGCGATACCTGGAGCTGCACCTTCAGTTCATGAAGAATCCGAGGAAGAAATGGGGCCTCCTTCCCCCCTAGGAGGAATGAGGTAATCAACTGTTCGTTTGATCGTTCACTATTTTCTAGAGGTGTGCGAGAAACCCGAAAGTTTTATTCGCGATTCCTGAGCACATTCTTGACAGTTTCGAGAATCCCTGCTATTTTCCAGTAATGGAATTGTAATATATATAAATTTCATGTAACAGCGACGACTCGAGACCCGCCTCTCCCGTCGCGATGGGAGAGGAGATCGAAGGAAGAATAAGTGTTGCAAGTCGACGTTTCACACCTGCTCCGTCAACCATTCCCGAAGAACGTCCAATGGAAGCTATCGAAGAGACACCGCCTCTACAAGATCAAACCACATTGTTACACGACGAGGAGGAAAGCTTTGCTCTCGCACCGGTTGATACATCAGCCTTGAAAGGTTAAACATTACGTAGAGCTACTTTGTTCGAATTCCTAATGATTTTCAATTATCGCAATTGTCGTTGTAACGTTACCGACGGAATTGCAGGTTTCACAAAAGCGAAGCGTAAGCGTAAGCTGATCGTTGACGAAGTGAAAAATATTTCTGGCGAAGAAATGAAAGCACAATTGTCAGACACCAGTGATATCATAACCACCCTGGACCTGGCGCCTCCAACGAAAAGGCTAATGCATTGGAAAGAAACCGGCGGAGTTGAAAAATTGTTCGCTCTACCGGGAAGACCGATCCCAGCACGTGTATTGTTTAAGGTAATGGGAACGTTTGTTATTTTGAAATTCGTTGCTAGACTGTGGATATTTATGCACGATAAAAATTATTTGCATCAATTGCATCGGACTGGACTTATTCATTTTAACAATCTCAGAATGATGGGTTCTAATATGTTTAATTTACGATTATTGAATTTGTGAAGATCCATCTACGTGGAATTACTCCAAGAAAATTTGGACAGACACATTCCTCTCATTTTTATAAAGTAATGTAAAATACTGACTTTTAATGCTCCGTAAACCTAGTGTTGATTCGCTTTAGCCGTTCCACTGTTGTAAATAGCACTTACTCGTGTTCACCATAAGTGCATAAAATCCGCAGTCTATTCGTTACGTGTACCTAGAACAAATAAGATGATGTTTAATATTTCTGTCGAAATAGAATTATCAACGGCATCTTACGAGCAAATCCTACGATCACGAGGACTTTGGACGCCTAGTAGGCGAGGAGGAAGGCATGCCTTTGGAACAGATGAGGGAGCCCGTAGAAGCAGACTCGTTTGAACAAAGTATTTTAAGCAAGCGTTTGTCCAGGAAACGAAAGATGCCATTTGAGGAAGAGGTGCGTTGCATTTATTTATTATCCGTTTCTGACCTATAATGAATGCTTTCTATCTAGCAACATCCTTACGAAGAAACAAAATAAGTGAAATATTAGAATTATATTTGGTACTGGATTTATTAGGTACCGATATATATCATATTTTTTCAAAAGGGGAAAGAAGTATTTATTGTATGGCTATATATTGACAACAAGAATCTTCATCAACGCGTCCGAGGGATTTATTCAGGTTTCGATGGGGTCTCATTACTCATGCATTACGTTTTCCGTTTCCAGATAAGGCCACCACCTCCAGCACCAGCACCTCCACCAGTAGAAATAACAGCCGAAGCTGTGGACGTCCCGAGTATAGCTCCCCCACCTCTACCGGAATCGCCGATTCCTCTTCCCGAAGTATCCTTGCCAACCGAATCAGTTTCCGAAATCAGCGGTATAGTGCCTCCTGTCGAAGAAGCAGAAGTAGTTCCGTCACTACCTCCTGAAGTACCTTTGATTCCGCCACTTGTAGCCGAAGTACCTCCAACTGAGACCTCTATACCACCCGAGGAACCAGTTGTGCCGCCTACACCAGCAGAACCGGAACTCCCTGTTGCAGCACCATCTACCGAAATGCCTCAAATGGAAAATATGGGCTACGATCAGGTTAATAATCATCGTTCTTCGTTACTAGACTGCGAATTCTATGCGTTTAGAACAGAAACGAACAAGTACATCAAATTGTAAAGATATTAGAAGATTTTCCAAATATTTTATTAACTTGGAAAATTTTCATTTTGCATAAAGATTCGTAGTTCGGTCGTTGTAAGCAGATTATATGTCACAGCATCGGAACAGTTGTTCTGATTACGATATTTGTAACAGGCTCAACCTATTGTACCATACTTGGGATACGATGAACATCCACCAGCTCCCACAACACCTGCTATGTCCGAGAGAGGACCAGCGACACCATGGAATCACGAGGACTATGAGTTCCCACCATCTGTGGGACCTGTACGTAGATTTCATACTGAACAGTAATTAAAACCAGGGCTTGCAAACTGGTTGTTGCATCGAAAAATGCATATTTCTCGTAGGAAAGATGCTAGTTTCATAAAAAGTTCAATAGTGAGATATTGTCGAAAGCAATGTTCTCAATTTTTTTTATAAAGTGGATCAATCGAAGTTAATATTTAAAGGAACCATGTAGACAATGTAATAGTTCTAAACAGTTGTTTTCGGAACCGTTTGAAGCCCTGATTAAAACGATGATACATTCGTGTAACGTTTCGATTATGTTTTGCAGCAAGAAGAACAGCAAGTAGATGAAACATACGAACAGTTCGAAGAACGAGTTCTTAATAAGAGAGCAGCACATATGTATCATGTTATTAAAAACAAACTGGATACCAAAGACAAGTTGACGTTATCAGAAATGGCATATAAGAACAACCGTAAACAGGTATGTATTTATAAATATAATTCACGGTGTATTCAATAATGTGTATAGCGCGTTTTATGGTGTATTTATATTGTCGGTGATGTTTTTGTTTCAGGTTGCACAAAAGTTCTATACTCTGTTAGTTCTTAAAAAGTTTCAAGTAACAGAACTCTCTCAAGAATACCCGTATGCAGAAATTGTAGTCAATAAAGGACCAAAATTCGAGAATCCTGCATTATAAAAGTATTAGGTATTCCATACCTTATGTTTACTACTAACAGTGATGAAGGAAAAAGAAATGGAATGTAGTAGCTCCTCTGAGCCATACAGGAAAAAGAACAAAGCGATTTATCTAGGTTCTTTTGATAGATAAATTGTAAAATAATGTACGAAACTGCTGACAGAAACGTGGATATCTATTAAGACAACAGAGTTTTGTAAATCGAGTTTTTAATTCCTGATTGAGGAATGTATACGTTTTGTATAAATCAGGGCAGAATTATTTTGGACCTTCCGCAATTTCTAACGCGCTAAAAAAAAAAAGATTCAATTATATGTATAAAAATTTACTATTGAAAGATACATAATTTTTTACTTCTGCATAGGAAAAAAAAAAGATCAATTGTCTTCATTAACTTAATTATCAATCCGAACAGGGTTTGTATATAAATATTAACGTGTAGTGAAAACATATTTTATATCTTACTATTTACAAAGAAAAGGTTCTTAAGTCCGTACTGCAGGATGGTCCAAAATTACTAATAATCTTATAAAATAATTTATGAAATTTAATAAAAGAAGATTTTGTTAACGAATTTCATCAAACGAGATCATGTATGGTTGTAAGTAATGTGTTTTTATTTACGAAATTTGAAGAAAGCTCGACCCACAATATGATTCTCTTATTAGCGTACTTACAGATTAATTGATACTGTAAACAATTATTAATGGAAGAATCAGGAGAATATTTTATGGATAATACTTTTACGTATTGCAGTCATACTTTAGGAGTATCAACGTGATTAAGTTATTTCTTTTCATATACTAAATACTTCATAACTTTGTGTACACTTGGCATGATATGTATAGTTATTTTTTTTTTTCGTATAAATATCACTGGAAATTTCTAATCTATCATAATTTATACTTAAATTATGCATGACATTCCAAAGAACATTGTTGTAACGTGATAGTTTTCAATTTTACTGTTTCAATTTTTCTTATTACACAGTTTTTCATTATACCTCAACGAAAATGTACTAATCGTGTAAAAAGATGAAAAATTGTTTGACCACGCAATTTTCTGAAAGAAAATAAGATTGTGGTTCGTAATTTAATTAGTCTGACCATGAAAAATAATGTTCAATAATTTATTGTTATATATGTATCTCTGCCTCATGGGATGCGGAAATGTTGATAAATCGTATTATAAAAAGAAGTACTATATTTTATCAAATTGACATGTCAAAAAATTTCTCGAGAGCAATCATATTGCATTGTAAATATACATGCACAGTAAACATATACGCTATCATTACATATATGTACATCTTAACAAAAAGGTGTATGATGAACAAAAATGTCGACTGCTATAACATCTGTGAAATGCCTGATTGTAAATAGGTCCATGATCCATTAATCAACACACAAACACACACACAATTGTTTATAAAATAAAAGAAAGGTTTCTGAAATATTCTGTTTAAAAAACTTAAACCCTAAAGTACATATCACATAATACTTAAAAATGTTAATCCATTATTTTCCATTAATAAACTGTTAACTTGCTAATTGTCAGAATCTTATTATGTTTAATTTTCAAGACTTCTCAAAAATATTAATTTTAAACAACTATTTCGATCGTTATATGTACACGTTGCGTGTCGCAAGCGTGTATAAATATATTTATATGATGATAAATCGAATACGTTTCCTACGACAAACCTTATTCACCGTATTAATATATTTGTCTTTTTAGAGTCACACACTATAGAATAGTTTAATTTATAATTAATTTCTTCTTACGTACTTTTTTTGTGAATTTTGTTATGTATGTTATAAGCTATTAAATTGACACCATTCAAGATTGTTATTAAATCATTGTCAAAACATTTAATTTCATAAGGTGCAATATTTCTTGATCTATACGCACGTGAAACGTACGTTCGAAATATTGCACTTTAAACTTGGAAAGAAAAAGTATTTATAAGCTAACTATACGATTACTTCAACGATTATTAATAAATTACTTGAAAGATGCGTTCACATACCTTCACGTTATTTTCATGGAATATAAAAAACAAATATAAACAAAATTTCTTTACATGTAAAAGCTTTATTTTATTCGTTATCGGCAGATTTATTTTTAAGATCTAGCACAATATGCAATACAAATCTGAACATTAATGTGTAATGTGTCGCTTACTTATTATTGTTAAGTCGTGAAATGATAGTTAACATAAAAATTAATTTAAACTTCCGGCCTCGTTACAAAGCGTACGAGAGAAATGAACGTAAATGCAACTTAATTTTATTCTTCGAGTTCACCAGCTTCCATCGCTTCGCGATACGATTTGTCTTTAGTACGATCTGGATCCAGCTTGATCATATCGTCGATTCTGAGAATAGTTATCGCTGCTTCTGTGGCGAATTTCAAAGACTTTATTTTGGAAATGGCTGGCTCTAGGACACCGGCTTTCTTATTATCTTTGATAGTGCCCTCGATTAAGTCGAGACCAACCCTGTGAAAAGTACAAGTACAATTACATTATAATACCGAAGTATTAAATATTTCATTCTTTCAAGGGAGCATTCTAGTTTTTCGTTTTCAGAAAATCTATTTTTTTTTGTTTTAAATATATGTGCAAAAGAACACAAATCGCGTTGCAAGATATAGGTAGCTGAATCTGAAACGGGTGTTTCTCGAAACTACTTTCTTGAAACTGTTGCCGATATCCTCGAGTACGAGTTAATCAATTAACCGGAAATCTTTGGAAACAAGAATACCCCTTAAACTTGCATTATCAGGATTAGAAACAATACCATTTTAGGTCAGCAAGATCCGCTTTCGTTTGACTGGAATTGTGGTAAGCACGTAATTTGGCTACAAGCTCGGTAGCATCCTGTGCTGCATTGACTGCTAACGTCTTTGGTATAACCAAGAGCGATCTCGCGAATTCAGCGATCGCTAGTTGTTCCCGAGAACTCTGAAAGGACGATAGCGAATCAATTTAAGATAATTTTCAATCATTTCGCGTAACAATGTTAACTTACGAGAGACGTTGCAAAGTTTTCTAAATATATCGAAAGGGCTGCCTCGACGCAACCACCACCTGCAACGACGCATTTGCTTTCTAATACTCGCTTAACAACGCATAACGCGTCGTGTACAGAACGTTCCATCTCGTCGCAGTAGTAGTCATTAGGCCCACGTAAGATCAGGGAACTTGCTGTTCTTGCTTTCGGTCTGTTAAAAATTATATCAAGAACATTTCCTTACTATTACTTTTCAAACACTTTAAGGGTGAACCTGCAGAACAGCTGCTCGCTCTCCCATTTCAATAATTTCTGGATATGTTATAGCGCATCCGGCGCCACCATCCTTAAGGAAGCTGTTCTGCAGGTTGACCAACCGTTAACAATATTTTGAATCGAGGAATACCCTTTAATAAGAATAAGCTCATCGTCGCAGACCATCTCCTGGACAACCTCGGCCGCCTCTCCAAGAAAACTGGCATCGAAGCTTTCGTCTCCTTCCATATTGGTCAGAGAAGTAAGGAATTGCGCACCCGTGGCTTTAGCTATTCTCTTCAGATCTGCCTTTTTACATCTTCGGACTGCCATTGCCTTAGCCTCAATGAAGTACTATGAAGGAAGCATACGAATAAAAGTTCTACTCCTGTTTTACTCTAAACATTATTGTTTTCTCGTATGAAAATGTACCTTCAGACAAAGATCGTCAATTCCTCCAGATACAAGAACAACGTTGGTACCAGCGGAGAGAATCTTTTGAATACGTTCCTTCGTGATATCCGCTTCACGTTGACGGACTGCTTCAAGCTTTTCCGGGTCTGTAATCAACACTTCAACACCCAGCTTCATTTTTGTCTTTTGCAAAGAGAAGTCCAGGCACGCGATTTTTGCGTTTACTACTCTTTTGGTCATAGCCTGGGAAGCTATGGTGCAGTTGAGTGCATAGCCTTGCACCAGTACAGATTCTCGAACGCTCTTTCCGTGAGCTTTCAAAACATTCACTGCTTTTACTGGATACAAGAATCCTCCTTTTCCGTCGTTAACTTTTATCGCGTTTGCGGCATCCACAACCATGTTTCCGAAGAAGTCGGCATCACTATGAATACATTAAGGAATAATATTTGCGACTACTCGAGTCACGGTAATTCTCACTGAAGAATACTCGTTGCAATACAAAGCACTGGAATTTGTTGAAATCGTTACATTAACAATAGATTTATGGAACACTAAAAGTGGCTATTTTACACTACTTTATAAAAATAACGAGAACGTATCTATCCAAATGTTTAGCCATTTTTTAAATAGATACCAAAAGAAACAAATTTATTGAACAGTTCCTTCCGCGTCCCGTAAACCTAGTATTACGGGAAAGCAAATGATCGACAAAAAGGATACGCGCCAATAATCTTGCTGGACATGGACGTTTTAGCTACGTTAACTAGGCAGTCTCGCCCAAGTTCCTCAACTGTGACTGTTAAATGTTCCTGAATGTATTTGCAAGCTTCTCTAAAATATAAATGAACAAATTAGCAAATGATTTCATATTCTTTTATTATGCAGAAACAGATATTTACTTGCAAGCGAGCCTGTAACCACTAATTACAGAGGTTGGATGAATCTTTTGCTTCACAAGTTCGTCAGCATTTTTTAGCAGCTCTGCGGCAACGATCACCTATTCAAAAAATAGTTGCTAAAGTTCATTGTCTAATATTAGATCGGCGTAAAAGTTTGTACCCTATTCCTTGTTGTATTTTAGTACAAAATCGTGCACAAACTTTTGCGCTGACCTAACATATTTATCAGAGTCAATTTGGAATAAACTTACGACTGATGTGGTACCGTCTCCAACTTCTTCATCCTGCAACTGAGCTAGTTCAACTAATACTCTTGCTGCCGGATGTTCAACTTCAAGCAAACGCAAGATAGTTGCCCCATCGTTAGTAACAGTGACATCCTGAAACATGATTTCAAATACGTGCAAAATTAAAAATACATTTTAGAGAGCATTACAAAATGTTATTTGAAATACTTACACCAATGTCGTCTACCAGCATTTTGTCCAAGCCAACGGGTCCTAACGAGGTCTTCACTACATTGGCGATGGCACAAGCAGCCATCACTGTGAAAGAATGAATACAAAGAAAATTTAATTCCAACTAATTAGAAATATATCGATAAATTATATCGAAACGTGTTTAGAGCATTGTTGCATTGTACTACTTCTCGAAATTGATTTTACGCATAAAGTATCTGTATCTAAAATATGCAAGCCACATGTATCAAAAATGTCATTTTATCATGACGCATGTGGATTATTAAATAGTGGTTTTTAATGGTTTGGAGATCGGAAATTGTGAATTCGATGAAAATCATCTGGAAAAGTCCTGTCTAAAATAAACGCCGATAAATTGAGATACTGTATATTATAACCAAATTTTCGCATAACGCAAACATACCATTTTGTGTTCGCACAGGTGCTCCAGATTGCCGGACACCTCCTACAGCTAAAGGACTCGCTACCGTCGACATTTTCTACCCAATTCTTTTTCTCGTTTGCACAATATTATAACAGAACGACGATCGAAAATTTCCGGCGACCGATAAAAGTGTAGTTACCAAGAGCACCGCGTGTGACTAATAATGATAATAATCGCGACCATCAGCGACGCCTAGCATTCTTATTTCCTTTTACGGTCAAGTTTGCATCACGTTCGATTGGTTCCATTTTCCTTGTAGCTTCGCCGATTGGTTGAAAAATGGCCGAACAGAAATGTTTTCCATTGCCTTCTAGATTGTCAAAATTGCACTCGTAATCTATAATAGCAAAAATACAATGTATCTATACATTGTATTTTTTTCCAATGGGAGAACTTTCATTTTCGAAAGCTGTAGTTGTGGTCAAACTTTAATGGAAAAATGTTTCTGAACGTTAGAACATTACTGTGTAGAGGACTATTAGAATTTCTACTTTTTTCACAAAATAAGTATTAGGTGTACAACTATATGTCCGGTGTCTTTTTCTTGCCTGGTATGCAGAATCTTGAAGCTATATTCATCAGGGATCAACTTGCGAGCGCATGCGCATTGAAAATTGATTTAATTCTCGAGATTTCACTTTTGACATTACGGGTTTGTGGGACGTTCGTTAATCTACGTATTATTTCGTTCGAGGTATCGAAGCAAACGGATCCAATAGAATTCTTTCAACTGCATGACGTTTCGGTGAGTGACGAGTTGAACTATTGGCTATTGGGGGCGTTCGGTGACCATTGCTGAGTACTATACTTGACGGCTCTGGTGCACGTCCTGTGTTGCAAGAGGAAAAACATTGTTTTGGAAATACGTGTGGCCAGAGTGTCCGCCCACTGTTTAAACATGACGTCTCGCCTCGAAAAAGAACGTGCCAAACAGATCCAGGAAAAATGTCAAAACCTCTTGACGCAGATGCTGCGGGACGAAGACAACAAGTATTGTGTCGACTGCGATGCGAAAGGTTCGTCCATCAGTTGTGAATATTTCCATCGATATTTCCTTGTCTACGATAGGCTTAACTATTGTTTCGTTCATCCTCTACGTGTCCGAGAAAATTCCGCTTTTTCTCTCAGAACCGATGATGCATGCGGGTCATCGATATCGATTTCAAAACGACCTAGTTTCATCTAACGAAACATTATAGATTTTTAATTCCCACTGTGACAAACTATAAATGACAGCGATCGTGGGTGAACACTACAAATGTCCTGTAGACGTCTCGTTTCCTCGTGCACGCATATTCGAATCATATGCATCCCTGCTCTCTATCGGTTTTCGATAAATAATTTTACGAAAATGGTATTTTTTTATTTACTTAAATACTCACGTACGTACAAACAAATGTTTGTGCGTTTCAATCCTGTCCAACATTTTATTTATAATATTTCGTTAGAATTTCATTTTGATCTGTTTATATTTATAGATTGCGTACGAATTAAATCATTCACCGTTTTAGTGCCTAATTTCGAAAACCTTGTTGGCAAATGCCACATAACGCGATCGCACTGCTTTCTAAACTGTTTTTCGAAATGCTACGGCATTATTTACTGCACAACACTAAAATGGTTAAATCGAACTCGCAGATTGAAGATATACACGTTCTTCATTTTTATGTTTTGTAGGACCAAGGTGGGCTAGTTGGAATCTAGGTATATTTTTATGCATTCGTTGCGCCGGGATACATAGAAATCTCGGAGTCCATATAAGCAAAGTTAAATCAGTTAACTTGGATACATGGACACCGGAACAAGTAGTGGTCTGTATATAGTAGCTTCGTCTTGTTGGATATTACTTGCAGATCGTTTAACGAGATATATTGTTCTTTTCAGAGTCTGCAGCAAATGGGTAACTCCCGAGCAAGAGCTGTGTACGAAGCGAACCTTCCAGACAGTTTTCGAAGACCGCAAACAGACTGTAGCCTTGAGAGTTTCATTCGTGCAAAGTACGAACACAAGAAGTACATAGCTAGAGAATGGGTACCACCACCTTTACCAAAGGTATAACTTTATTTCCCTTTTAGAAATATATTTACAGACAGGATATAATTTATATACATGTCACTTATAGATAAATTGGGATAAGGAGCTCGATGAAGAAGCCGAAAGGCAACGTAGGCGAAAAAAGGAGACTACAAAAACTACTAGTAACCAAACTATACTTCCACCCGTAAAGAAACCAGAAGTAGTGCCTCAGTTGCCAAAACCTAAGAGTTCTGTTAGCCCTAAACCCAATAGGGCTACCAATGCTGCTACTCTGGACTTACTGGGTTTAGGTAACTTACTATTATATGTTCGTTTATCACAAGGGTTTGTATAAATTTCATTTTTAATGTATCCCGTATTTTTCTTAGATGCTCCTGCAGCGAATCAGTCGAACGTAAATGGTACTGGAGATGACATATTCTCTTCCTTCTTGTCTGCACCTCCGGCTTCGGTAGCTTCGACCAGTAGTAGTACCTCTAACACGACTACAAACACATCGACTACTGTGAGTAAAAGCGAAGAGGAAAGTTTCTTCGATCAGCCAGCACCGTCGCCTCAGGAAAAAAGTAAAATGACTAAGGACAGTATTTTGGCCTTGTATGGTACACCGAGTCATCAGCAATCTGCGATCTATGGTGTTCCTGGTACAACGAACATTTTAAATGCACTGTTTCGTTTGTAACTTTAGCATGTCTAACGTTATCGCATTTTCAGGTGGAATGTTTCCTCAACAACAGCCTACTGTTCAATACAAACAAGTACCGAACATGGTAGCATTCGGCCAGCAAAATAATTTCCCAAACCAACAAAGTTCCTTGACTCAACTTAACCATCTTCCTGCTCAAATGCCTGTTACGACTAATCAAATGCCCGTCAACCAGACTCAAATGACAGTGAATCCGAATTCGCTAGGATCCGTTGCAGCGAACTCTTTAGGGAACTGCATACAAATAGGTCAGATGCATCAAATGAATGGTGTGCCTAATCCTGCCATTGCGATGCAGTCTCAAATGGTATATACATTTTTATATTATACTTATTTTTCGTGACAATTATACAGGGTGATTCAGCTAAGTGTACCACCTAAATTACTTGATTGTACGCTACTCTTGAAACCATACAGCTTGTAATGAACTAAGTTTCTCCCTAGTTATCGATAACTATATTAATTGATGTACTTGTAGATGATGCAACTAGGACAGTCTAATATTAATAGCAACAATGGATGGAGTGGAATGTTATCACAAAATCTTCAACCCGCGCCTGGTAGTAATCCTTTTTTCAACTTACCAACACAGCAACGACAACAATCTGTCGGCTTCAGTGGTCAGGTGCGTCATTTCTTTGGAGGCTTGTATTTTCTTTCGTGTACTAACAATTTCAATTATTTCTGAATATTGCAGTTACCACAGCAAATGTCTCAACTATCTTTGGGAGCTACTAATTTCTCAAGCACTCCGGGAAAGACTACTACTTCTACGCTTTCCGGGCAGACGCTTTCCACCAATCTGTGGCAGTAAATGTTTTAAGGATATTCTTAGTTGATTGATTATGTCGTTCAGTGTTGTACACTAGTGTCGAACGTTCGTTGCCCAACAAATTTATATATCCATATTAGTTTGGAAATTAATATGGGATATAACACAACCGAGACACGAAACAAACAAACAAAAAAAAAAAGAAGGTACTCGAACGCTGCCATTTTCGAAAGGTAATGCGTAAATGTACACAGTACTTCGAGTCAGAAAATATTTTTCTTCTAAAGCTTCGCTAGCTTTCAACGTTATTGTTGGAAAAAAGAAATGGGATCTACGAATAATAATAAAACGAATTTTTGACTGATTGTAAAGAGTTATTCGTGGCGTACAGTATATATGTATATGTATGTACTTGAGAACGTAATTATATTATTTGCTAAAATGGGTGCTTTTGTAACTACGTGATTAGTGTATTGTCAGGGTCCACTTTCATTATGGCAAAAAATATTTCATTATACTTAAACAAGTACAAGTATTTTTAGTCGAGTAAGCGTGGTTTGCGAAACAATTCGTTTTTACCCCTCCGAGATGCGAAGTTGAAACGAAGCACGTAATAGTTTCGTAACTTTTTCATAATTTATGCAACTTTGTTTGAAATGTCACATTAAACGATTTTAGAGACTAGAAACGTTTTTCTAGCGAAACGTTATAATGTTTGTATACAATCAAAATGTATAAAATATGATAAAAATTTTAGTTGCTGTTTTCATGTATAATCGATTTTAATTATTCGAAGAATGGAGAAGACAATGATGTCTTGTCCATGAAATTATCTATGCTATTGTGTTTGTACTTGAGTAGCGTGTTACTTAGATTGCTGAATTTCGACGTTGATTACATATTAAAGAAAATTTTAGAACTTAATATTTTCCAGCAAGTATTATTGTTACTTCTTACGATACCGAGACTATTATCATCTCTTGATACTACCTAATGGCAGAGACTTAAATGATCAAAAACACTCGACCAACACCCCTATACTTTATAAATACTTTGCATTTAATAAACAGCATTTTAGTTATAACAGCCCTAGAGTAATTAAAGCTTTCTACATATTGAAAAAATGTCTGTAATTCGTTGCCATGTAACAACATAAATATTGAAACTTGACAATAAGTTCTGGACATATCCGACCCATTCATGCTTAGTTCGATTTGTTTCTTCGTAAGTGATATTGAATCATGTTGCCACTAAATACAGAATATATTGAAAACATTTTTCACCGTATTCTTATAAATAATTACCAACAATCGTGTAATTTACGAGATAGCGGTTGAAAAAAAGATTAGGCCTTGTAACTTGCTGTTGTGTTGAGAAAATCGGACAGAATTGTGAAATTGATATAAGTACAAATATACATTGTCAAGACGTAAAATACGAGAGATTTCTAAAATCAAAGAAATTCTTAACATGACGACGAGATCCGAGTACATTTTATTGATGTAAATTAAAACGACCATAAAAAATATATAAAAGATATATAGACATGTATATTGAGGATTACATTTACAACAAATTTTAACTTCTGCGGCTTTTTAACTTTAAGTGGACGTTTTAAATCTTCGTAAGGCAAATACAAAAAAAGAAAATAACGAAAAAGTTTGGATTTTCAAGACTTGTGTTTGAAAAGTATATAAATTGATTTTTTTTTTAACTACACGCGAGAACTAAAAATTGTTTACAAACGTGTATTTAATTCGCGATAAAATATGAAACGCCTGCTGGAAGTTAGAAGTTCAAATATATGTATCGAACAGTGTTATATTATTAATACAGAACAAATTCTCAGGTGAAGGTAAAGTTATATGGCAAATATAAAAGAAAGCACTATAAGAAATCGTAAAATTGTATATTATAGTTGAATTGGTCCTGAAGTTTAAAAAACCGAGTGACATTCCGTCGTTAATTTTAGATTTTAACAAACTGAACATAAGCATATTGTACTCCTCGACGAATCTATAATATTACAATTAGAGATTAACAGTTTCCGAACTGTCACGTATTCTTTACATTTTTTTATTGTGTTCCTCGTAAGTGACGTTTTTAAATAAACCGTTCCAGCATTAAGAAACAAAAATGAAACCACTACAAATTACAACAATGTTCATATCCTCAGTGTTGTGTGCAATTAATATAAATTTAAATATAGTAAACGCCATCTACTATATATGCGCCGATAGATAAAAATTATAATAATAAATTGCAGTATTTATGTTTCAAATAAACGGATGCTTCTCTTTTCTAAAATACATACATTTCGTTATCGATCATTCAAATATTGTTGCACTTCGTCTAAATTGAAAATTCTATGATGATCGATTGCCGCGTACGTTCGCGCGTGTAACTGGAGAAACTTACCGGAAGCCGCCATTTTGATTAGTAAATTGCGGGACGAGGACGGCTCTTTCACTTCCTTGAAACGTCTTTTCCTTGACGCATCAAAGCCACGTGAAAACACCATGGACAAACCAGTAGTTTTGGCGAGAGTTATAAAGGTCCTAGGACGAACTGGCTCGCAGGGTCAGTGCACGCAGGTCAAAGTTGAATTCCTGGGAGAACAAAATCGACAAATTATCAGGAATGTAAAAGGACCGGTACGAGAAGGTGATCTCCTAACCTTGCTGGAGTCGGAACGTGAAGCGAGAAGACTTCGATAGAAGTATTTACCAGCGGCGACCGAAAACCGTCAGGAGTATCCTGATCATGGCGATACAATCCATTCCATCGACCGAAATGAAGCTCACACAACTATTCCAGTACCATAAGCAAACACGAACCAAAACTCTATGTCCATGAAGATGTCTGCGACTTCTGTAATAAACACTGGCTAATATTCTCCGAAGTATCTGCTTTCTTATTTTATCCTAATTATATTTTACTTTCGTTCGTGCACTTTGTTATTTCTATTTAATACTAGGTCTATTTTTTAGGTATATTAAAATACATACTAAAATACAACAAGGAATCGGTTACGAACTTTTGCTCTGACCTAATAATCGTATGAGATAGTTTATTAGTTCAAAATACTAATACATACATTGAGATATTTAATACTTTTATTCGCGTTCTATTATACATTATATTTACAATAGATAAATGCAAAACTCTTTATAAAACTATCTTTTTGTAGGCATAGTCTTTCTTCCATGTGTTTATACAGCTCATGTATATTATACGCAAGTGTCGTTCAATGTCTGCATGTATAAAAGAATTCAATTTGTCAGGAATTGTTATATCCTTCTACGCTTGGGTGGTGGTGTATTGCGTGGACTCAGGGATGCCTTAGATATGCTATCAACGCTTTGTCTAGTTGGCCGTTTCGGTCCTCTCTTTAAACTTTCACGGCCAGACTCTGAGTCCTTACGTTCTTTCTTTACGGTAGACACTGAAAGAAAGAAAGAAATTATTAAATACTTCACGCATGTATTCCTCTTGCACGAGAAGATTACAAACTTGTAGGTATCCATGCTCCACTACCTGATATCCCTACTTCATGTTACAAGTATCTCACAATACCCCGAGTCATTTGAAAATTAATGAACCTATCGAATTTGACTGAAACAGAACGACGCTGTCACAATCTCCTGCTATCCCTTCAGAGCTCTATACCCCTACTATGCTAGTATTAAGAGTAGGTTTCGGAGATCCTTTTGCCCCTCTGTCGAGTTTTGTACCATCTTCTCGCGGACGAGGAATAGAATTATATTAAAGATAGAAATACATACTTATCTCTTCAAGATCATCTTTTCCTTTGGATGATCTCCCTTTTGAAGATTTGTAATCCTTCCTGATATCTTTCATGTCTCGAAGCTTGTCCTTTTTCATTTCTATATCCTTGACAAACTTCTTACACTCTTCCTTTTTTCTTTCAACATCTTTCGTTCCTTTAAGATCACGAAGGATAGTATCTTTTTTCATAGGGTCCTTAGCATCTTTCTCTTTTTTCATTTCCTTGTATTTGTCCCTTTGTTCTTTCAACTTCAGTTCTGGTTCTTCTCGTTTCCTAGCTTTAAGCGTTCCCAAGAATTCTTGTTCGGGTAAAGAGAAATCTATCTCTTGATTGGGGAACGGCAAATCTTCCATATCGTCCTAAAATGATATACTTTAAACTTTACTCGAAACTTTGATGTACTACTTCTTAATACATTAACCAGTACCAATGCTATGAGGTCGTACATTGATTCCAAATGATCCCAAATCATTTTTAACGGCACGTCTTTGTGGGTAGCAGCTCGAAACTTTTCCCATATACAAACCATGTGGAAGTATTTATTCACACCTGCGAAAAACCATGCTTAGTAAATTCTTATAAAATGAAAATAGAATCGTTCTGCAATGATATTATTAGTTATTGCTTTCAGGTGAAACCCATGTAAACATAACCAATAAAGACTCTACTATTGATTACTTCAAATCTTACCAACAGGTTTATGTCCGTTCATGGCAAAGAATAATTGAATTTCGTTTTCGACATTCCATTCGATTTCGTCGGCGGGATTCTCTAACTGTTTCTCTTTCACCGCCATCATTGTAATTGACTAAATTGCCGATGCTGACAGTCTGTCAATATCGTTGCATTTCCATTCTGGAGACAATTAATAACATTATGATCTTCCCTGGTTAGCATCGCGTCCTTTGGGGTAATAACGAGACGTTACGAAGTAGTAGACACTATTTTTCATCGAATAGCAACTCGACGAAGTCACGTGTCTGGAAACGAAGAGGACTGTGATTGGCTGCGCCTTAAAATGGTGGGGACGAAAATGAGATATTAACGAAATTGAAAACACGCCCGCAAATGTGACAGATTCTCACAGTGCATATGTATGCAATAGAAGGTGTGGAGCATAAGAACAATCTTACCAGCTAAAAACTTATTATTCATTTTACATAGAATGTATAAGAATGACAATTTACAAGGGCAAGAATATTTGAGCAGACTATTTATATTTAACTATAGACGAAAGTAAAACCAAAACAGTCGTATACGGTATGTGTATGAGAATATTCATTAAAAAAATTAATGTGTACGTATTGGTCCATAACGTAATAGTAAAAGTATGAATTTATGTACAATACGTATACACGTTTCAGGTGGAACTTTACATTATTATACACAGCTTATTTCTCAGTATAACACCAACAGCTCGCAAAATGCATGAAAGTGTAGACGACATATGTAAAGCTATCGATGAAAATCTGCTGCGCAATCTAGAGCTAATGGAAGAGAAAATTAATGTGAACATGCAAATGGAAAATTTGCTGCGCAATGGCCACATAGAGCTAGCTAAAGCTAAGTATATCCGTGGCAAAGAGAGTATAAGCGTCCTACAGGTTCCAGAGAAAGTAGTTACATTATTCGAATTAGAAACCAAGTTGACAGAAGAAACTGGCAAGATAATCCCAAATTTTGACCTAAGTTTGAAAAAGCTAGATAAACACGGAGATGAAATTCCAGATCCTATAAGATGGTTCGGTGTTCTGGTCCCACAAAGTTTACGGATTGCACAAAAACGTTTTCAAGAGTCTCTTTTCCTCGCTGTAAGATCAGCGAACATTCAAGCAGAAATTGGCTCTGTATTAGAAAAGTTGAAGACCCTGTATTTTCTGAAGAATGCTTATTGTACCACGGATAATAATACAAGTTAAAAATAATTGCAACTGTCCAGAATTCATTGATCCCAAAACCTTTCATCATACACGTTCATTTGAATTATGAAACTAATATTCTTCTAATCTGTACGAAATAACAAGCAACTATTGAAGATTGCGTGCCACTTGTTACGTTAGCCAATAGAACTCGACGTTTTCTATCTTCTCGCCCAAAGAGCTGTCGTCATTGGCTAATCAAAATTCTGACGTTCCAGAATTGAGGTTACGTACGACGCGATTGGGTTAGGTTTGATCTAAAAGAAATTCCCGCCAATTGTTGCGTTTCAGTTCGAGTCTTTAATTGCGAGTAAATATTTTGTGTATTTCGTTGAGTTGTTGTGAAATTTTGTTTCATCAATTTTGTAAATAAAATGGTAAGATATTTTATTCGTGTAAATCATAAATGTATATGCATTCGAATGTACCGAAAATATTTACATGCCCTAAACTGAAACTATTAAAGATATTAAACCACTAAGAACTATTGAATATATTTTAATAGATATAATTTACGAGATCTTTTCCAATTTCCCGAGTTTCTGTATTATTTGTATTCTTTTAGGATAACAGTAGTTCCCCGGTTCGTTCCGAAAGGCAAGCAGAGGCAATGACGTCCCCTGCGCCAGATATAGATGAACCGTTTGAGGATGAATCTGATTTACTTGGCAATGACAACGACATTAATCCGGAAGAGCAGGAAGAAGATGGAGAAGAGTTGTTTGGGGATAATATGGAAGAGTAAGACCTTTTTTCTAATGCCAGATCTATGAAATCCATGCGAAGAGTGCCATAAACGCATAGGGCAGACACATAGGCCCGTGGCAGTTCTCGCATAGGTACCGAAGGCTGAGTTAAAACGGTTGAATAATCTTCTCATTGCTAACTTTGTTATAATATTCCAGCGATTATCGTCCCATGCCAGCTTTGGACAGATACGATCCTGATCTGGTCGACGATGAAGCCTACTCTGAAATGTCGCAAGGCGAACGTGCAGCTGCTGAATCTGCCATGCATAAAAGAGACAGAGCGGCAGGCATTGTCAGAGATGATAGATATTTGCTTTACGGTACATGTTTTCTCTATTAAGAACTCGTAATAGAAACGTTTAATAATACTTGTACTCATACGTCTGTATATTGAAGATGAAAGCGACGAAGACGAAGTACAAACACGCAAGCGACGTATGGCTGAGAAGGCTGCAACAGGCGAAATAGAAGATGTAGAGGTAAGTGTATCTATTGCATTTCTTGTTGTTCGATGTAAAATAATTTTTATCATTTTATTTCAGATGATCGAATCCATCGAAAATTTAGAAGATACCAAAGGTCACTCGGTTAAAGAATGGGTATCAATGCTGGGGCCCAGAACAGAAATTTCTAATCGGTTTAAAAGTTTCTTACGTACACACACCAATTCGAAAGGACAGTATATGTACAAGGAAAGAATTCGGCATATGTGCGAAAGTAATCAAGTAATGAACCTTCTCTTACCAATTAGAATTACGAGAGATAATGTTTATATTTACAATATAATTATTCTCATTTCTTAACAGGCCAGTTTCATTGTGGAGTTCCCTATTCTTGCCAGTAAAGAACACGTTTTGGCCTACTTTTTGCCAGAAGCACCGTTTCAAATGTTGGAAATATTCGACGAGGTAGCAAAGGAATTGGTACTCACCATCTTCCCCAGTTACGAAAGAGTCACGACTGAAATTCACGTCAGGATATCAGAATTACCTTTAATAGAAGAGATCCGTACATTTAGGTAAAAGATAATCCCACGCCGAGTACAATACTTTTAATATTTGCGAAATTACTAATTCATTATTAATATCAGGAAGTTGCATTTAAATCAACTGGTACGCACCCTGGGCGTTGTAACCGCAACAACGGGAGTAATGCCACAATTATCGGTTGTAAAATACGATTGTACAAAGTGTGGGTATGTGCTTGGTCCGTTCGTACAAAACCAAAATGCTGAAGTTAAGCCCGGATCTTGTCCTGAGTGTCAAAGCATCGGACCTTTTATGGTAAAACTGTTATATTATTAACTTAGGGTACAAAGATTCTATAACTGTATGTATTTATACAAAATGTCATTAACAATGTTTACGCAGATTAATATGGAGCAAACAATCTATAGAAATTACCAAAAAGTTACGATCCAAGAATCGCCAGGTAAAATTCCTGCAGGTAGGATACCTAGGAGTAAAGAATGCATTCTTCTGTCGGATCTCTGCGATCGCTGCAAGCCAGGCGACGAAGTAGACGTCACAGCGATTTATACGAACAACTATGACGGTTCATTAAACACAGAACAAGTAAGAGAATAAATATTGTTAGATCAGTGTGAACTTTTACACTGACCTAATAATTTTAGGAATTTTACATTGAGCACAGTACTAAACGATATTCTCGTCGCACCAGGGTTTCCCGGTGTTCGCGACGGTACTTCTAGCGAATCATCTACAAGTGAAAGACTCGAAAGAAATCGTAGAATCTCTAACCGAGGAAGATATTTCCAGCATTATTTCCTTGAGCAAAGATCATCGAATTTTCGATCGCATTGTCGCGAGCATTGCACCATCGATTTATGGGCACGAGTATTCAAAGAGAGCTCTAGCGTTGGCAATATTTGGGGGTGAACCGAAGAATCCCGGTACTTTAATTTTTAACATTGCATTCAACACACTAAATTAATAAAACTAATCGTTACTCTGGCAAATGCGTAGGTAACAAACATAAAGTAAGAGGAGACATTAACGTGTTGATGTGTGGCGATCCAGGAACAGCTAAGTCTCAGTTTTTGAAATACATCGAAAAGGTTGCGCCGAGAACAGTATTCACTACAGGTCAGGGAGCTTCGGCGGTTGGTTTAACTGCTTTTGTAAGGAAATCGCCAACAACTCGAGAGTGGACCTTGGAAGCTGGTGCTCTGGTACTTGCTGATCACGGGATCTGCCTCATCGACGAGTTTGATAAGGTAGACAAATATCTTTTGTAAACGTTCTTAGCAGCATTTAATGATTACAATTCTTATAGATGAATGATCAAGATAGGACGTCTATACACGAAGCTATGGAACAACAAAGTATTTCTATTTCAAAAGTAGGAATCGTTACATCTCTCCACGCCAGGTGCTCGGTAATAGCTGCATCCAATCCTATCGGAGGAAGATACGATGCTAGCATGACTTTCTCGGAAAATGTAGATTTATCGGAACCGATTCTGTCTCGTTTCGATATTCTCTGTGTAGTGAAGGATGAAATTGATCCTATGCAGGATAGACACTTAGCCAAATTTGTCGTCAATTCTCATATCAGACATCATCCGACAAATTCAGAAAAAACAATCGCTCCGGAGGAGAACACAAATGATATATCCATTCCGCAAGATCTTTTGAAGAAATATATAGTTTATTCCAAACAGAATGTTCATCCCAAATTGACGAATATCGATCAAGACAAAGTGGCAAAGTTGTACAGTCAGTTGAGACAAGAAAGCTTGGTAAATGAAACAAGTATTAATTCGATTGGTTCGATTACAATCATTTCATTATTGATGAACGCAACTAATGTTTTTATCAAAATATTTTAGGCAACTGGAAGTTTACCAATTACTGTAAGACACATAGAAAGTATTATACGTATGTCTGAGGCGTGCGCGAAGATTCATTTGCGGGATCATGTTCAGGATACTGATATCAATGTTGCCATCAGAATGATGCTCGATAGTTTCGTCGATACACAGAAATATTCAGTAATGAAAAGTATGCGACAGGTAGGTGCTTCGGTTCGAATGATTAATACAATTAGAGTGACTTTATTAAAATATAACAAATATTTTGTTGTTTCTTTACAGACATTCCAGAAATACTTATCGTATAAGAAAGATCACAGTGAACTTTTGTATTACATACTGAGACAAGTTACGTTGGACACATTAGCATTTCAGAAAGCGATACACGGAAATCGCATTACATCAATCGAAATTTCGGAGAAGGATCTATTAGATAGGGTAATTTATTTTCTTCGACGTGCTTTTATTATAGATCTATCTAATAACTACAACATATATGTATTGTTTAATTCACATTTTCGTTTCGTTTTAGGCTAAACAAATTGACATATACAATCTTCATCCATTCTATGAAAGTGATATTTTCAAATCGAACAACTTTGTATACGATTCAAAGAGAAAAGTGATAATCCAAACACTTCCTGAGAATATTGATGACTAACAAGCGTTAAATTGTGTATATGAATATATTTTGATCGGATACAAATCTATTTTTTATATTAGACTATCACCTGATTGCATTTTACTCATTTTTATACGTTTCTATCTCATTTTTCTGTGTTTCTAAATAAATTATTCCTATTGAAAAACTTGGCGATGAAAAACTTATTCCCGCTTTCTATTACAAACGTTTACTAAAGTAGGTAGGTATCGATGCTACATATAATACAAATAATAATATTCAAATACAAGGCACCTTTTACAAATTATTATTTAAAGTGTAATTTACATATAAGTACCTTAGTGATTTAAATTTTGTACAGCAAAGCTTATCATACGTGTATTTGTAGTGAACTGGTAAATTACCTTGTAAATAATTAAAAACACTTCTTCATATGCGATAAAATTCTTAAAATGTACGTAGACAAAGTGGCCTTGTGTGAAACAGAAAGTTGCTGTTCTACATAGTAATTAAACAATGTTTTCACAGTCAGTACGTCATGTTGTTCCAACATATTTAAGCGTTATTTCCTTTTAGAACGGCTACTACTACTACTGCTATTGCTACAACTACTGCTACCGCTGCTGCTACTGGAAACACTGTCGGTAGAGTCAGATTCACTGTCCGACGACGAGCTACTACTACTGCTATCGTTACTGCTGCTGGAACTGCTGCTTTCAGCACTGGAGTTTGTATCGCTGGAACTGCTGGATTCTTTCTTTTTCTGCTGACGACTCTTCTTGACTTCTTTCTTTTGCTCTACACTGTAACATATTCGTTCGTTTTATCGTTTATCGATCGCAGTGATTACAACATATGTGTTCATAGAAATGTGAGTAGCGATGACCGAAGATCATCGTGATCAACTTGGTCTAAATTTAACGCATTGAGTATGGTGTCCTGCTTGCTCAACGTGCTACCACAGGCAGCATATTTTTGAGCATACCGAAATTACCGCATTAAGGCAAGATATGTCGTGATCTGTACAGGGTGTAAAAAGTGTTGTCGTGACTATTATAGATGGATTCTACATCTTCATCTGTTAAATAAACGTCCCGCAAAACTGACCTTTGATAGTAACAACAAAACATTTTTTTACACACTGCACACAGTGCGTTAATGGAGTTTACAGTTTTCTAATAAATTACATGGTGGTCTCTTCTCGTTGTTTCAAGGCCTTCTTCAATTGTGTTGTACGCGAAGATCTGTGTAAATATTTCCTCTTCCCTTTGCATTCGTAGCTCCAATGTCCCATTTCCAAACATTTCTGACATCGCATTCCTTGAGGGTACGGATTGCTAACGGTATAGAAGGAAAAAATTATCAGTTAGTGCTACATGCAATACTGTGTTTATTGCTATTATACTATATAAAGGTTAATATATGTGGGTATAATATATAAATGTTATACTAACGTTTTTTTTATCACTTTCAAGCCGTTCGAACTCATTTTACACTGTTAATCATACTTTAAAAAGTCTCATTTACCAACGTCCGTTGTTGTCCGAAAATGTGAAAACTGTTGAACAAAGTTTGTTTACAGTGTTAAAGGTTATTTTTGCGGCAACAGAAAAACTTCAATACGCCGCGCCACAATACCATATTACAAACAGAATTGCTTTTGAAATGTTTGTTATATAGAATATACAATGCGGTACTAAGTAATTTTTAAGTTTTCGTAAAACTATGTATAAAGTTATTACTATGAAATATTATGATTGTATTACATTTGTACTGTGTATATAGTTATTCGCTTGAGAAATAGCGGTTTTCGAGACTGTATAAGTAGGTTTTTCTAGGAAACGATTATTTACATACATATCTTTTAAACAGCCAATGACCGCTTACATTCTCGTTGAATGCACATATAGGGTGAACCAATAAATATGAAACAACAACTTGACTTTTCGCTCGGATGCGTTTACTATTCGTACAACGGCTATTTATCGTTTACTATAAATTTATGAAGAATTATTGGGAATTATGGCAATTTACGAAGAAAATGATTTGCACTTAACAGAGAACATTTGTAAAAACATTGAATTGAAGGTTCATAAAAATCTTTTGAGTACAAATTATGAAATACTGGAACAAAGAAAGAAAGTATTAAAAGAAGAACGGACGAAAATGGTAAAAGGACAACAAGAATATATATATATATATATTAATAAATAAACTTCTATTGAATTTGTTATAGAACAATATAAATTGTACTGTATGGACAATAGAAGATAAATTTTGTAACGAAGTGTGGGACTTTTACTTGCAACATAATTTTAATATTATCTTCAAGCCGAATCCTAATATCGCAGAGATAATTGAATGTCATAATTGTAAATACAGTACTGTACCATATAATTATGCGAAATCTATTAATACAATTGAAGAAGATAAAATTACAGAATTGAAAAATGAAATCGATAATATTAATAATCAAAGAACATTCATTCATAATGAAGATATTGAAGAAAGCATAACAAATGCTATATACATCTTAGATAATTTAAAATCGTTTTCGGAAGAGATATTACATCTTATAAGGTACCGCGGCTTTAAATTATTTGAAAAGACTGATCATTTTTATTTATAAAAATAATTTGTATTGTTTGGCTATTTGTATGTGAATTTTAGATTAGTGAACGTTTTAGAAAATTCGCAAAATGTTTGCAATACACTTGCACATAAAAAACCAAAAACAAATAAGGGATTTAAGAGTGCCAAAAAATATTTAAAGAATCGCCCTATCACAACAATTGGAGAGAATTTTGCAACATCTTCAAGTAGCTTTGCGAAAATTAATACTCCTAAAAAGGTTGAAAATCAAAAATTAAAAATATGTAAAGGATTTAAGGGCGCCGAAAAATATTTGAAGAACCACCCTATCGCAACAATTGGAGAGAATGTTGCAACATCTTCGAATTACTTTACGAAAATTGCTGATACTCCTAAAAAGGTTGAAAATGAATTTGATTAGATAATCATTTATTTTGGTTAATGGATATTTTTGACAATTGTTATCTATTTTCTAATTACAGCGTCCACGCGTGATAAGCAATATACGACTTGGAAAATTTACTTTAAAAAAGCCAAGTATCGTTTCCTTGAAACTTAAAAAGTAATAAATAAATGAAGGACACTGAATAAAATATATTGATTAAGGTAAAATCGTGATGCAATTATGTTTTACATTAAGTTATAAATACTTATACGAAAGGTCAATTAAATGAAAGGTCAAAAAACGTTTATAGCGTATTTATTTATTTAGAAATATACAGCATCCTATATGATTAGTCATATACATGGTATTACATTAATATTATTATTCTGAAATTATATATATATATGTTATACTTAATAGACTATTCAACAAGATTATAATTTGAGAATAGCTATTTCTTTTTATTATACAAATTTAGTCATTTCCCAATCATATAATAGTGTATTACTTATGTCTTTTTAAAACTGTTGAACAGTTTATCACAACAATTTGTATTGTAGCACTCCTTTTGGCAACATTTGCGTGTATTCTGAAACTTATTTAATACCTTACGTATATATAATAGACATACACATTTAGTCTTAATAAAACGATTTAAATAATACCATAGAACCAAAATTTTGTACATGTCTTTAGCAGTACGGATAAATGTTATAGAAATGTCATAAATTATATATACGACTACTAATACATACATATATAACATACACGTAGATATAATGAAAAAGTAAACATCGAGTTGAACTTTACAAATTGACATTAATATTTTGGATCAATAATTAAATAATTGTAGGTATATATAGATATATATGTTAATTGTACATATATAAAAGTCATTTGATTAAGAAAGAAAATTTAATACGAAATCTGGCGTAATTTTCATTATGCAATGTTATTATCAACCTTTTATTATTTTATGGACAAATTGTAGAAATTTGAAAGACAAAGTCTTATAATGCAAATACATTACCATAATTATATTCTAGAAACATAACTAGCATAGAAAAACTGTAAATAGACACATAACAAATTATACATTTACATATACATCAATATGTAATTATAGAATAGACATATTACAACTTCTTAATTACAATTAAAAGTTTACTAAGTTCCATTTTACTTTTCAAATATTTCCATGTACTTTCAATAGCATCGATTTTCCGTTTGTTTTTCAATTGAAATAGAATTTGAGTAGCACTAATTAAGAGGTAAAATATATTTATATATTTTTATATGTTATAATACATTAATGTAATATCAATTACAGTTACAATTAATATAAGTAAAATAGTGCTAATTTTTTAACGTCTTATTGCACAGCCATTGCATAATAAACAAATTATGAAAAAATATTTCTAATTCAGCTATTATGTTATAAATGGCAAAATAGTATACTGGTATTGTTTATCGAGTCATACGTGTGCAAGAGCATGTTATACGTTTAAAAAATCAATATATCCTCACCTATAAATAAAATCCATTCATTGAAGTATTATAGGTGTGATACAGAGTATATATCATATAAACATGTATATATTTGTAAAAAATAATAATTCAATTAAAATACACACACGCGCGCACGCGTACACATAAATACACAATGTGCACAGTTCCATGAAGTAAATAAAGTAAAACCATATTACCTTAATTATATGTATAGTAAATTATTATGTATGGAACTTAGCAAAAAACAATGTTACAAGAATACAATGCTAATACTATATAATTATATGCTTAGGTTTGGCAGCTTTTTCAATGAATGAGAGCACATTAATAATTCAATTATAAATTTTAATTGCATTAACAGTTAGAATGATAACTTACTAATTAATTAAAAGAACACATATGCCATTTAATCTTTAACTACATTGTAGGAGTATACACTTAAATATAGTTTATAATTGCCACTGATTATTGCAACTTATGTAGCAAATGCAAAAGTAAAAATTACTGTTAAAATATAGTGCTATTATCTCGTAATGTACTTTTTTTCTTCATGATACATCAGTTTTTTTATCATTTTTTTTTAAGTGCTTTGATATAACATCGTTTACATTTAATCTTAGAAATAAAAAAAAAAAAATACATAATTCATTACAGTCTGCTAAATCATATAAGTAGCTATCTTTCATATTTTCGAAGAGCAACATTCTCGAAAGTTTTCACTATTAAAATTTCCAACAGATAATAACATGTTGCACAGTAATTAACAACAAGCCCCATATTATCGTATAATTTTTCAGCAAATTTTTTTCATTCATATGGCAATGAATAGCAGTAACTAAAATCTAAATTGATTGATGCCGATTCTTAATTTCTCTGTCTTCTCAAATGAATCAATTTTATCTTACTTCTTTGCGTTTAATACAATTTTCAAAAATAATAATTACATGTCTAAGAATAGTATTTTCAGGTATCTGTGTATAATTGAAAACTTATGGGTTCTGCTACAAAATTTTATATGCTAGATTAATTTCAGAAATTATAAGATAACTGTTATGCAAAGTATATATAACATACTAATCAAAACGTATTACATCAACCATTATTACAGTTCATTGTATTATTAAATAACATACATACGAGTGGAGTATTATAAACTATGCTTTATACTAATAAAAGTGTCCGTATAATTTATATTATTACTGTATCTAAAATATCTCATTATTAGAGGTGTGCCAGAACCCGACGTCTACGGGTTCTCGCACACCTCTACTTATTATGATTTTATTCTTTTATAGTTTCTTTAGTCATTGTGCAGATTTCCAAAGTCAGCACCAATTTCATAATATATCTGTACATGTGTTTCTTCATCTTTATATTGAAAACGGTATCTCTATTCATTTCATGAGAATACATATTTTCATATATTATACGTATATTGATAATATTCCATAGAATTTTTATTGGTGTGAGATCATTACGGTGAGAATTTAAGTTAATAAATATTTGTATCAAATATCATTTGTTTCTGCATCCCTCTTACTAAGAATCGACATCCAATTCATACAACAGGCAATTTTCTAATTTTGTTACATAGATCGATAAGGACCTTGCGTTTTCAAATATTGAATCACTACAGAAGGGCCTTCGAAAACTGCATCAGACGGGATTTGCGAGAGTGGACAATTTTCAATTGACATAATACTGAGATTTGTGCACAAAGCTAATTCGAATGGTAAGTTATGCAAGTTTGCGTTATCGTTTATGTACAGTGACTCTAAATTTTCCAACGTGCCAATTTCCTCAGGTAAATAGTTGAGATTATTCTCACCTACGCTTAAGTATGTTAAATTTGTCAAATTTCCGATCGCTCTTGGCAAGGTAGTCACCTGGTTACTTTGTAAGACTAACGTCTGCAAGTCTCGTAGGAAACCAATCTCATTGGGTAGAGAATCGATCTTATTCTCCTCAAGATCTAATACTCTGAGCTTGCGTAAGTTTCCTATGCTGGCAGGAATACGTTTCAACAAATTATTCGAAAGTATCAAGACTTCCAAACTCTGAAGGCATTGAATATCGTCTGGAATCTTTGTTAGTTGATTCGTAGCCAAATTCAATTCGACCATTTTCACCCATGTACCAATATCTAAAGGCAGAGCAGTTAATTGGTTTTCCTTCATGTTTAACTTTGTCAGATTTTTTGTTCTGGAAAATATACCGTACGGTATTTTATCGATCTTATTATGTTCCAAATTGATGGAATAAACATTCGTAAATTGGGCTGGTCCTCCCGATGGATATGCGGTGAAGGCGTTTCTGGACAGTGTGATCGACGTCAAATCAGAAAGACTCGACAGCAGCCCGTCGGGCAGTTGGCACACTTGGTTTCCTTCGACGCTGAACTCGTCCATTAACTTACAATTTGCCAATGATTTTGGAATATTAGTTAATCTATTGTATCTAAGACCTAATCTCGTTAAAGAAACTAAATTCCCAATTGTGTCCGGAATATCCAACAGCTCGTTGTGCTGCAGATCGAGAGTGGACAATTGGACGCAATTCCCAATCTCTTCGGGCAGGTGCTCTAAATGATTATGGGACACGTCGAACGTTATTAAATTGACCAGCTTTCCAATACCCGCCGGAAGTTCCCTGATCTTGTTCTCCCTCAGGCTGAGCATTGTTAGATTCGTCAAGTTTCTAATGTTGTTGCTGACGTATTTGACGCGATTGAAGCGCAAGTACAGAGTTGTCAGGCTAGTCAGTTTATAAACAACATCGGGTATTTCGTTCAGCTTATTATGCCTGAGGTCCAGTACTCGCAACGACTTCAGATTTTCTAATGTGCTCGGCAGACTGGTGAGCGAGTTCTCGCTCAATGCCAATGTCTCTAGATTCGCCAGGTAACCGATCTCCGGTGGTAACGTTGCGAGTTTGTTACCGTACAAATAGAACTCGACCAGGTGCGTCAAGTCGCGCACGGTGCTCGGGAGATGCGTGATGCTCGATTTACTTAAATCGAGCCGTTTCACGCACTCGTCCCTGCATCTGACGAACTCTTTGGCGACGTCTAAATCGGCCTGGATCGGTTTACCTTTCTTCGTAGTGGGTTTCGGCTTGTTCGACTCGGGGTGTTTGACAGTTACCGTTTTCTTGGTGTCGGGGCCCGCTATAGACGCGGAGGACAGCTTTTTTTCTTTCATATGCTCCTTAATATCCCGCAGGGCGGACACGTCCTCAGGCATCTCGGCTGTGCAGGTGGTTAGACCACAGCCTTCCAAATATTCAGGAATATCCTGTTCCTTCATGTAAAAGGTCGGAAGACCGTCCTCCAGTTCCCTACGGTCCCTCTTCACCTCGGACAAACACACCGTTGAAATGTTACCCACACCTGTCCAGTATTTGTTCGACTTTTTCATAACCTAACCACTACCCAAGCTACGATTACTTCGCGAATATCTCCGCGTACTTCTTCTACAACATCATAGACTTTTTTATCAAATTTCGTACTTTACAAGTATTGACATATCGATGTTACACACTGCACGTAGCGCAAACGCGAATCAGGTGATGGGAGACTCGATGAACAATGAACGTTCAGCCACGAAGCACAAAATGGAAACTCCGTTCGAAAGGTTGTGGTTAGTGTTCTCGCGTACCACATACGTGCAGACAGTGTTGCCGCTTCTTTCAGTTCGTCTTCCCATTCGTTGGGAAAGTAGATCGAAACGAACAAATGGCAACCTTGCAAAGCACGATAATATTCGAGACATGGATGAAAAACGATTTTTAACAAGTTATTAATAAACAACAAATTATTTTACCATGAATTGTATATCGATATTTGCAATGTCATTCAAAAATTCGAAGAATAAGATAAATATTCCCTAGGAATGTTTCGTAAAAGATTTTGTGTATTTCGGAACGCAAGTAACGTTCGAAATTCCAATTCAAATTTGACCTATACATTATTGAACTGGAATAAGTAAACTAGATTTAAACACAAACAATAAGCCAGATCTGAAATGTATATTGTTCTAAACAAATTCTAAGATCCTTAAGTTTTCAACAAACGTCGAAAATGAATGAGATCGAGATATTAAGAAAAGTGTTGAATCCTTCGATAAAAATAAGTAAACTTTGTCTGTCATACGTGGCTCGAATTTTTCCTGATTATAAAGATTCTCCTTGCATAATATTGCATAAACAAGTACGTTGATTATTGAATTGCTATATTGAAAAATTATTCAATTAATTATTATTACACCATCTTATTCTTTAAATTTCTGAATGACAGCGCGAGTATAAACATGAAATTCGTGTTAAAATAACATTTGTATTTTTTATTTTCAGCGGTGTACAGACGATATTAATAATTCTTCCGATTACATTTGTGACAATCGCACGAACGGTAAATTTAATAACTACGACTGTAAATTATTTACGAAACATTTAATATACAATTTGGTGATACAAAAGTTTCAGATTTTGATGTTACTGGATCACCTTTAAAATATTCATTTGAGGATGTCAATTTTGAAGACACCATTATTCTGATGAAACAAAATTGGTGCAAAGAGGAGGAAAAATATCTACCATTAAGCAGAACAGAAGCATGGTAAATTCACGACTATTATAAATTCATTTTAATTATGTTAATAGTACAAGCTTGTTTCAGTGATGCATTAAATGCGTGCATAGATCTTATCACAGATGAATTTCCTCCTATATTTGCACTTTGCGATGGTAATGATAATGTAAGAAGCAGATTACTAGGTAAAAGTATTCAGGGAGAATGGTTCACTACGATCGAAGTTTGTTTAGCTGATAATGAAACTTTCGGAACTATTAAAGAATCATCTTCAGCATTTCTTGAACAACATTTAAAACTTTCGCGTGTTCATGAGACGAATGTAGGTATTATTAAACACAGAGTAGAATATAAGATAAAGCTATTCTTTTTTGTATTCTACGTGTTCAACTTAATTTTCAATGCCGCTTAAACTGTTATTTAGGTTGCCATATCTGCGTTTAGTACTTTCGATGTATTTGGAACAAGAGAAGAATTGATACATTGGGATAAAAATGCAAAAAGCAAGTTTGAGAATTGTATAAGCATAGAAGTCCTTAGTTCTAATTTGTCATTGTATTCTCCCACAAGAGCATCAAAGAATATTTTGGTAAGATCTCGTTGTGCATGTTAAACGAGTTGTACATATTTTGCATTATGTTCAGGTTGCTCAAGTTGTAACTGGGTCAGATAACAGTCCTCTGCAAGAACTATGGACACAACTACTATTATTAAATCAGTATTTGAACATACTAGAAGATTTTCAAAAGAACACGAGTTCTCCTTACAGTCTATTACCCCTGGAATTTCCAAAAAATTTTATGAGTCCATATGCAGAAGTATGAATTAATTTTTTAGATGTATATAAAGTATACAGAACTATTGATAATACTGTTTATTTATAAAACAGAATCACAACAAAATAATGGATAACATAAACCTATTGCTCAATGGAGATTACAGTTACAGAGGTACCGATAACGCTGATGTACAAAAAGATAATTTTATACCTGAAGAAAATTTAGAAAGTACTGTAAAAATTAAAGAAGAATTACAAAATCTCCCGTCTAGGTACAATTTAGACCTTACTGATTTTTTATGGGATTTGCTTATTAGTAAGTATATCTCGTCTAAAAATCGTTTAACGTATTTTTATACACATATTAAACTCAATTGTGATGCTACAATAGGTAGTGCAATTTAAATGGCATCAAATAACACTTTCAGAAAATTCGAATTACATCGAAATGGCAAAATGTATACATTCTGTTCTGAATAAGATCGTAGTGGATGAGTGTTTTGCACAGGTATGATAAAAATATTTTTACCAATGCACACGACACGTAATAATACAATTAATAATATGTACTAGATAAATTTAACAAATCCGACAAGATTTGCTAAAGTCATCACCAATTCAAGTCAGCATACAATAATTTCAAATTTACTATCAGGTAGTTTACCATTAGAGTACGTTATTGATATGGGCTTTGAAAAATTGTGTAGAGACTATATATACATTTTAATAAACTCAAGATTCGGTGACTTGCACAATATCCAAGAAAAATTGGGCAATGTCTCGTGCGGTGAATTTTCAATTGATAAGTACAGGTATGTGTGACAAAATTATAGTGCAATTCTTAGTTATTGTACACATATAATATAATTGTTTTTAGGAAAAAATTACTGTGTTTAGTACAGATTCATGTATGTCTGGAATTCATGACGTTATTCCAAGATCATTTAATATGTACACACGATGATTTAAGATCGTTATTTCTACATGCATTTAAACAATATGTTTCTGAAAAATCACCGATACAGGATTGTCATAATTTAGATCAAAATATAATTTATACTTTAAATGCTCCGCTTCCAGTTGCAACCATTAATAATTTTAATAAAGAGTAAGTGAAACAATTACAATAATAATTACGAATTTAAGTACAACTATATATTGCTTTCAGGATTCCTGCTGCACATAGAATATCTCTTTCTTCCCAGTACAAGTTATCAAAATTAACAACTATTAAATATTATAGTGAAATGCCCATATTTCCAACGAGTACATGTGCATTAGGTAAGTATTTTTTTATACGAGATACATAGTACATATTGAAAATAAAATTTTGCATACTTTCAGACGAGTCGAATGATACTACCGACGAATCGTATTATGTAACAAGTGCAATTTGTTCGTCTATCAAATTCAAATGAAATTTTGTTTTCAACAGCCGTAAAGAATAATAAAATAAATTATACACAAGTTCTCAGGAGGTGTCCAAAATAATAAAAACGTTTTGTGAGGTAATTACATGTTTAATTCGTAATTAATAAAATAAAAATTATAAAAGCATTCTTCAAATACATTTAATGTATTCGATGTATAAATATAACTAGATTTATGAGTGTTTGTACTCTCAGTCATTGATAATGTACACTCCAATTCACTATTAGTCATTTACTTTCACTGACCTAAACCTCGTTAAATATATTCGTATATACATGTATACATATATATATAATTATATAGTAATAATTAAATATATATATACACATACATATGTATAATTCATATATATATATAATAATATGTATTATTATTTTCAATTCAAACTACTTCTTTAATGTACAAATATATACGCAAAGTATGTTATATTCGGTAAAATTATGTGGTCAAATTTCTTATGAAACTTATAGCCAGCATTTAAAGAGGGGCATACACTATTTAATATAATGTAAAATTTTCTTTCACACGGCTACAGAATGCTACTTTACAGAAATAGGCCATTCCGTACATATTTAAAATTCTTTTTAACATACTTTGGTTGGATTTCTGAGTATCAGTACTGTTAATGAGAAAAAGAAAAAACGTTACATCGTGTCTACAAGCTATTAATTAAAGCATGGTTTCGCATGCACAATAAGTACGTAACGCGAAGAACAAATTTTTAATACTGCGATGTTTCTACATCATCTACTCCGGAGACAGTAGCTTGTTCAAGTACTTCGAGAAGCTTTTGCATTTCCATAGAATCCGACGAATTGTCAAGAGTTCTTTCGAGTGCTCGTACGTACGACATACACGTGCGTCCTTCGTGATCTAAGTTATGCGGATTTGCCTTATGCTGTAACGGTTCGAATCGATTGATGTACAAGTACGGTATATAACATCTACACACGATGATCAAATAAAATGAAATAAAACAAAAAGGTGTACGTACCCATATCAGTAATTGCGCCATGGCCAAATTTCCTGTAGCACAAGCCAAATGAAGTGGTGTCCTCAAATCTTCCATACTTACAGACATATTAATATCTTCGTAACTACATCTGGCCAAGCACAACGTAAACGCTCTCATATCGCCTCTACATTATTTTTTTCACAGAAAAGATTAATTATCTAAGAATACACAACGAAATTATACGTATGTATAGTAGACATTCGATAAGTAACTGCCAGACTTTTGTGCGTTCAGCAGAAACGTGTAGGGGTTGTTAACACAGGTACTTGTCAAATGCCTACTGTAATAGGTATAACAGGCAACAGAAAAATATTTACCTACAAACTGAATCAATAAGCAATTTTCCTAACGATATATTTGGATTAATTGGTTGCAAGAACATTTTGTCCTCGTACTTCCATCTGATCCACTGCTCCTTCTCTTCTCTAGGAGAATCCGATGTTGGCTTTTGCTTTCCGTTCAAACAATATTCCCAAACGCTATTTGCTATGTCGTTACCAAGAGCTAACATTACACTTAACTGACCTGCGCTAAAAGTAATAACAGAGCTATTTTATACCATAAAGCAATACATGCGCAAATCAAAATATGTTCGTGCAGACTCGCGTAACTGTATTCTCCAAATCCAATTATTTATTGATAATAGTATCGTTTAAATTGGAACATGTGTTATTTGCTCAAATGAAGTAATTATCGCACTTACGACCAATCGTCTAAATCCAATGATCTAACTTTCGATATGTGTGAACCTAAATTCCTATGTATTCCCGAACAGTCGATACACATTAGTACACCTAAGTTTAAACTAGCCCAATCAGGATCTAAAATATAATTAAGAGTATAGAAATTATAGCGGTCCGTAAATATTAAAGTATCTGTAGCGGATTTGTTATTTACTAGGTACTCCACAGTCCACACAGGCGTCGTTTCCCGACACTTTGTTTTTTATACAATGCATTTTGAAAGCATCAGTTTCATTCTTCTTGTCGCCATCGCTATTTTGCAGACTTGAGAGAATCTGTTGCTCTATAGCAGATATCCAACTGTCCCTGTCTTCGGCATTGTTCGCCTCGAAATGCCAAGTCTTATTTTCTAATGAGATTATAGAAAACTCGAAACTATCTTCTGCAAAATGAAATGTAAATTGTTATATTGGTGAACCTGCAGAAGATTTTTGGATTCTGCAGGTTCATCGTTACAGTTTTTACGTACCTTGAGCATTGGATGATTTGGAACCCTTAGGCGTTTTCCCAGGCACTTTCACAGTTACGTATTGTAACAATATTTCTTTACCATTTGCATCGTTCATATAGTCCTAAATAATAAATATTGTACAATGTTACAAGACGAGTTTCACTACAACAGCATTTAAGTTAACACACTAATTCTATGTAATAATTACGTGTAAGCTAGAATGGTAAGTTAAACGACCGTCTTCCAATAATGTAACATATTTCTTCTTCCACTCTTTCAAAGATTTACTACTTCGTTTAAATAAATATCCTTGCTTCACTGGTATCTCTCTGCCAACACCCATTTCACCCATATTGTATTTCTCTTTCTTCGATGGTGTGAAGATGTTGGATTTTCTTCTAAACTTCCTGTAGAATATATATATACACTCGATTAGTCCCTGTAGTACTGTATAAATTCGTTTGTTTCAACAATTGTACCTGATTGTAGTCGGAGTTAAAATCGAAGATCTAAGATCAGTATGCTGATTCTGCATATTGTGAAAGTTATCGCTCACTGATCCAGAATCGTTTTGTGTAGAACTGCTGTGTAGAGATCTAGAGTCCTCCTCTTTGTCGGATGTCTGTAGAGAAACCAATCGATCGCATATCAATTTTATCTTAACGCATAGTGACGCATTAACGTATCTTCTATTTTAATATACTGTCTCACATTCAATTTCGATGAATTCGCTGCTTCCATGTCTTTGGCAAGGAGCTGCGCGTTTTTAGCAATCGTTGGACCAGGATACTTTGTTTCGCTATCTGCTGTTTGTTGTCCGTTACATCGATACTGTTTCACAGATATATGTTGTATAATCTTCTGACACACTGCAATATTCAGAATACAGTGATTAAAATAGAATGTAATCGTATAATTATTTTCTTTCTATACGTAAGAAATTAAGTTGTGTGTTAGAAATTCATAAGAGAATAATATTGGAATCAATCCAGACATACTTACCATCCTGAAACACCCTTTCAACATTTAAACCATAAATAGTGCACGTTTCATAATAAGGACACCTTAGATCGCATGCCAATTTTCTTGGTCTAACATCTTTTACAACCCGTGGATTAGAATCATTAATCGAATCTAGAGAGCATGAAATATATATTATGTAAGTTTAATCCATACCGACTGAAATCAATAAGTAGACCGCCATATATTGTATAAGCATAAAGCAAATGTCCGATTTACCTTGCACACCTACAAGAATTTTTGGTATCTCTGACATATTTCGAAATGAACACATTCTATTATAGAAACTGCATACTATCGAGAAACTTTCCTCGCTCTCTAAACTAAATACAAGTAATAAAGCATCTATCCAAGCGGAAAACTGGAAAGAACAATGTCTGTGGTGAATATTGTGCGAAATGTATAATCCTACGTATGATATTGATTAACATGTTAACTGCCACAGTGGTCAATGGAATTCAATAAAAATACGTAAATTTCGTGAACAACAACATTTATAATTTAATAACTGAGTTCAATATTCAAATAGTGCTCTAAAATGATAAGTGTACATACAGATATTTATAGTTTTAGTATTACAAACTGAAATAGTTTAGTATTGATATTATAAACTGAGAATTTTGCTCCAATAAAATATGCTCGGCAGTCAACGCGTTAAAATATCATATATTTTGTGTATACTTGTGATTCCGGCACTCCGCCCTCGTCTCTAATTAGCAAAAGATAACTTTGATCATTGATAAAGACTTCCTTCTTAAACCGACCGCCTTCTGGAGATTCTTCATGCATAAAGGAACCAGTCAGATATCTATGTACTAAAGCTGATTTGCCTGAGTCGGACGAACCAATAATCCCTAAATGTAATTCTGGCACGTCTCTGGCCAGTGTCCATTCATGACTATTAATGAATGAATCTACAATAATATAGAACGATGTCAGAAAGGAAAAATAAATAAGAAAATAAAAGAATATATGGAATACTTTTGACAATTTTATTATACGTATATATATCCTATATATATATATATATATGTATATGTATGTATTGTACCTTCGATCGCAACAACATGTTCACGAATTTGTTTCGCGATGTGTGTGTCGGATATTAGATCAGCTAGATCGTAAATAGCGTATATCGACGGGTGAACACTTTCGAAACGTTGTATTTCTTGTCGGATCGCTAGGGAATGATCGTGCCCGCTCCGCTCAGTTGTCATTTTTTAAAAGATCTGTTTAATCCGCTTTTTTTACAGGATCACATTACAAATTCGGCCTTGAATTGCATTGCGCGGACGTCGTTGAACGATTGGAATATTCTTCACATGATCCTCTGCACCGGAACTTATCTGTTATCACGTAACACATGTCAAATCCGAATATTTATCAACATTATATTGGACTCGACGGAACAGGTTATCTATTATAGCACACTGCTGCGGAAAGTAACCCCGCCTTCAGGGAAACAATAAAATCAGAGCCCCTCTTATCAAACTGCCAACGTAAAATTGTAAATTTACATCGTATATTTTTCAATCGTACGTAGAAACAGAACAAACTTTCTAAATAGCGGAAATATACTGTCGGAACACTTTTCTTTACGTATGGTAACTGTGAAATCCCATTTTTATATATAGTGTTATAGATTAGTTGTCTAACATGCGAAGGACGGCTTACATTGCCAACCAATAAACGTTAGGTTCCGTTACCACCGTTGACTACCTTGCAAAATTGTTTTGTTTGTGTTTCGAAAACCAAACAAAATTTATAATAATTTTTGTCAACGTTTTCTATAAATCGAAGATCAGATTTTCCCCGTATACGTTCGATTCTTTTAATAAATGGCTGAAATTATGCGAGTTCATAATTAAATTATATTACCTTGTGTAGGAGTTCATGTTATGCAAGATGCATAATTACTACTGTTATAGCACAAGACAAAGTAAATTGCGTTATTAACATTAATAACATACGATTATCTGTTTCAAATTTTAGATACATAATACTTTTATTAATGTTTCATCGTACAATATATTTACAATAGATGGAAAACATTTTATAAAACTGTATTTATATAAGTACACAATCTTTCATACAAATTTTTACAACATACGTATGTGTTATGAGTTACATTTTGTTTGAAATTTGAAATACAAACTGTATAGGCAATAAATTTTATTTTAATCATTATATTCTTCTACGCTTTGGTGGCGGTGTATCACGAGGACTTGAGGATGCTTTCGATGTGCTATCAACACTTTGCCTAGTTGGTCGTTTTGGTCCTCTCTTTAAGCTTTCGCGGCCAGAGTCGGAGTCCTTACGTTCCTTCTTTACGGTAGACACTGAAAGAAAGAAATTATGTATTAAATTCTACAGGCATATATTCTTCTTGCACGAGAAGATGGCAAACTTGTAGGTATCCATGCTTCACTACCTGATATCCCTACTTCATGTTGCAAGTATTTCGCAATAGCAAGAGTCGTTTGAAAACAAATGAACCTATCGAGGTTGTCTGGAACAGAACGATGCTGTCACAAGGTCCTGCTATCCCTCCAGAGCTCTATACCCCTACTATGCTAGTATTAAGAGTAGGTTTCGGAGATTCTTTTGCCCCTTTGTTGAAATTTGTACCATCTTCTCGCGGACGAGGAATAGAATTATATTAAATATAGAAATACACACTTATTTCTTCAAGATCATCTTTTCCTTTGGATGATCTCCCTTTTGAAGATTTGTGATCCTTCCTAATATCTTTCATGTCTCGAAGCTTGTCCTTTTTCATTTCTATATCCTTGACAAACTTCTTACACTCTTCCTTTTTTCTCTCAACATCTTTTGTTCCTTTAAGATCACGGAGGATGGTATCCTTTTTCATAGGGTCCTTAGCATCTTTCTCTTTTTTCATTTCCTTGTATTTGTCCCTTTGTTCTTTCAACTTCAGTTCTGGTTCTTCTCGTTTCCTAGCTTTAAGCGTACCCAAGAATTCTTGTTCGGGTAAGGAGAAATCTACCTCTTGATTGGGGAATGGCAAATTTTCCGTGTCGTCCTAAAATGATATACTTTAAACTTTACTCGAAACTTTGATGTACTACTTTTTAATACATTAACAAGTACCAATGCTATGAGGTCGTACATTGATTCCAAATGATCCCAAATCATTTTTAACGGCACGTCTTTGTGGGTAGCAGCTCGAAACTTTTCCCATATACAAACCATGTGGAAGTATTTATTCACACCTGCGAAAAAACATGTTTAGTAAATTCTTATAAAATGAAAACAGAATCGTTCTGCAATGATATTATTAGTTATTGCTTTCAGGTGAAACCAATGTAAACATAACCTATGAAAACGTTACCGACTATTCCAAATCTTACCGACAGGTTTATGTCCGTTCATGGCAAAGAATAATTGAATTTCATTTTCGACGTTCCACTCGATTTCTTCGGCGGAATTTTCTAATTGTTTCTCTTTCACTGCCATTCTTAAAATCCACTGAATTGTCAGTATGCCGATAAATTGTTTATATCGTAGTGCTTACATTATGGAGACAAAACACTACCAAACAACAGTGCGATTTATCTTCGTTAGCGTCGCGTACTTTGGGGGATGCAGCGGGACGTTATGAAGCACAACATGTGCTTCTCGTTGCCTTGCAACTCAGTGACGTCACTTGACGAAAATCAAAACAGTAAACTGTTTGTTGTTGTTGAACGAAACCGTGCAATTTGCCTTGCTCGTTATTTTGTATTCCTGTAATTAACACAGCGTTACCGGAGCAATCATGATGGCTACTATGCAAATGAATGACGACATTTATGATGGATATAATAATTATCCATCGGTATACAGTATCAGAGATCTCGAGCAAGACGAGTATTTTCACGAAGCTCTTACCACGAGTTATGGACGAAGATCACTTGTAAGTAGTTAGACTTACATTGTAGAAAGTGTATATTAATTATACAACAATAAAGAAATTTATTCTGTAATTTGTTAGTTTACTGCGAAAACACCTGGAACTGCTATGCGTTTGGGCACATCGACTGGAGTAAGTAAATTGAATAACGTATCGTAGATATTTGCTCGTTGCACAAAATTGGGACTAAAATTTCAGGCAAGATCAGAGTTAGAACCAGGCATTTGATCTAGCAATGAGCGAGAACCTACTGTACATATATTTTTGCAATATTGGTGCATATCATAATTGTAATTGTTTTAGTTTCATAGGTCTGGCACTGGCGTATCTATACGTCCGACTACCAGCGGTGTTCGTCCAATGACTGCAGTCAGAGGTGCTGGTTACACCAGCAGTAATCGTCAAGCATTCGATCCATTAAATATGGGAAACACTGTTAAAGGAGCCGCACCTCCTTTAGAAAGTGGGAAAGAAGACACGTGAGACTGTTATAAACTAATTACTCAATGTGTATTCAAATTTGGAAAGCTCGTTTTTATAGATCACATTTTCATAGTCACTTGATGCTTGCTTTCGTAGGCCTGAAGAAAAGATAAAAGTAGCCGAAAGGAAAATAATGGAACTAATAGAAAGTTCTGTGGAGGCAGCGTACGAGAACAATATGAGGGTTGCTCTGGAAAGAGCTAGGGAAGCCTCCTCACGAGAGCGAGCTCTGATTCGATTGGAAGAACAGGCTGGACTCAGTGACAACCATAATGTAGATCTAACATTTGCTGTACGGATTAATCTTCTTTATTAATTTATAAAAGAGAAGATTAGATGTTAGCCAAACATCGTATTAATATTCCAGGTTATTTTTAACTTGGCAACTCAGTATACCAACAATAACATGTACACCGAAGCTATAGCTACTTACCAAGCTATAACAAGGAACAAAATGTTCAGCAACAATGCTAGGCTTAAAGTGAACATGGGAAATATATATGTTAAGATAGGACAGTTGTCTCAAGCGATTAAAATGTACAGAATGGCGTTTGATCAAGCACCAGCTGCCCATAAAGATTTGAGGTAACAAAATAATATGGATTAATTATTGTGCAGTAATTATTGAATGTATATATTTATCACTTATGTTAACATTGAGTTGATAAATAATTCGCAGAATAAAGATAATGCATAACATTGGAATGTTATTTGTACAAATGGGTCGTTTGGAAGAAGCAGCTAATAGTTTTGAGTGGGTTATGAAAGAGAGAGCCGAATTTAAAGCAGGGTTGCATACTGTTCTGTGCCATTTTGCATTGTCACATAGGGATAAAATGAAAAGGGCGTTTTTAGAGTTGTTAGAAGTTCAGCTTAACATAGATCAGGAAGACAGATATAGTATAAGTACAGTGAGTTGGGAATATTTACGAATATCACCATGCAAAGAGTTTTGATTGTTGCACCTGCGTTCACTAGCTGCACAAACGTTCAATCTCGTTTTCTTTTAATTACCGAATACCGTGTATTTTCAAGTTAATTAGCTGTACTCTACTGAAACTTTATTTATGTGTTTCGCAGGACGATGTTGCTTCGAACATATTGAATGAAACTTTGAAGAACGATGATTTATCAAAGTTAGAAAAAGAATTGAAGTCCGAAGCTGAGAGAACTATACTGTGTGCTGCTAAATTAATAGCACCTGTTATTGAAGACACGCTTACAGCTGGCTTTGCTTGGTAAAATTTCCATGAACTTCAATCTGCACAGAATTCATTGGGTCGCGCGAAATACCGCCATTACTAAATATTTCAATATGTTTATTGTATTTTTTAAAGGTGCGTTGACGCTATAAAATCTTCAACGTATGGACCTCTAGCCGCCGATTTGGAAATAAGTAAAGCAATGGTGTTCCTCCATAACAGAGAAACGCAGCTAGCCATTGACACCTTAAAAATGTTTGAAAATCGGGAAAGCAAAGTTAACAGCGCAGCTGCGACCATGCTATCGTTTATTTACTTTCTAGTAAGTCGTAATATTCATTTTTGTTTACGCAATACTTCTTTTACGAAGAAACTATGATTTATTGTTATTTACTTCATAGCAAGGGGACTATGAGCAAGCGGAAAATTGTGGAGAAATTGCTCGGAAGGCAGACAGTTACAATGCAGCAGCCTATATCAATCTGTCAGCTTGTGCAATTAGAAAAGGCGATTTTGATATAGCTAGAGAGTTTCTTTTGTGTGCGCTGGACACTGATGCTAGTCACGTACAGGCACTTTATAATCTAGGTAATTGAAATTCTAATCTGGAATGTTGTAATATATTTATATATATATTATACATGAAGATTTCGTTAACAGGATTAGTCTACAAGAAGCAAAGCATGTATGAAGAAGCTTTGGACTGTTTTTGGAAAGTTCGGAATATAGTCAGACATGATCCACAGACACTGTACCAGATTGGTCACCTGTATCAGCTCATGAATGATGTGGATCAAGCAGCGGAATGGTACAATGATTGCCAAGGGAAAATATTCCGGTTACACAAGCCGTTTGATTAACGACATCCAATATAGTATTAAAACCTGTTGAATATTTTTCTAAGAACTACCTCTCACAAAAGTGTAATTAAAATCGGCTTATGTAACTCGAGTATGTTCCCTTGCGAGTAAAACACATATTCTTGACGTTAGCTCGTTAAGAACATTAGTTGATTGCAAGCTATTTTCAAATACGCTAGGTACAATCAATTACTTGGTATCATACCGTCTGATCCTGGAGTTCTGCAAAAATTGGGTGAGATGTACGATGCTTCTGGCGATAAGCAACAAGCGTATCAGTTGTACAGCGATGTAAGCTTATTTAGTGTACAATTATTTGATCGTATCTTGCACATTAATTAACATGTTTATTTCTGCAGTCGTATAGATACTTTCCCGCAAATTTCGAAGTGATTGACTGGCTTGGGTCATACTTCGTATCGATGCAGGTGAGGATTGCAATTTTCTCCAGATCTTATACCAAATATATATATATATATTTATTTATTTATTTATTTATTTATTTCAGGTTGCTGAAAAAGCGTTAGTTTACTTCAAGAAAGCAGTAGAGCTGGCTCCGGGTGAACCGAGGTGGAGGTTGCTTGTTGCAGCATGTTTGAGACGAACAGGCCAGTTTCACAAGGCTTTATTGGAGTATCAAGATATCCATGAGAAGTTCCCTGAGAACATTGAGTGTCTCAAGTTCTTGATTCGACTATGCAGCGATCTAGGATTGAAGGAGGCGCAAACGTACGCGACAGAATTGAAACGTGCTGAAAAGGCGAAGGAGTTGAAAGATAGACAAGGATCGGCAAGACCAGGTATCTCAGATACACGTACTCGAATAAATCGATAATGAAATAATAATAAATTAATAATTTGTTTTTAGGGTCAAGAAGGACCAATAGCGGGACATCGTCACGGACTGGGTCCGGAATGAGTATAATGTCGGATCAAAGATCGAGTCCTGTTCCTGGCAGAAGAGATAATCAAGGGTTGAGCAGTGCCGGCGTCTCGAGATCTAATCGAATGTCTGCGATCGAGAATTATTCGGAAGCTGCAGTCGATTCGAATGATCGGACAGGTACAAAATTTGAATTATGCGGGGGAAAGCTCCAATTTCATTTTATGTTTTGGTAGTAATCTTTCTGCAAGACCTAGATCCTTTGCCATTTGAGATCGTAATTTTTTTAGAATTATTTATAATTGTCCAAACATGTCATTCTTTTTCTTTTACGGACTGTTTATAAATACTTGATGATATCTAGAGGTATTATTTGGAACAATCGATCCTATTATTGATTTGGAAAATATAATCCAAGCACTAAATACACGATAGACCCACCCATGTTTCGGAATTGCGTAGCTTTATTCCAAATGAGCATTAACGAGAATGATCTACAGATGATGATTGCAGCGCAGTAATGGATTGAATAGATGATAGATGGGTCTAGCTATTTTAAACAGCCTACTCCAGCTATGTCTGTAATATATGCATCTTCCAAATTTGTACTTCCATTCGCTGATTTGATGTTCGATTAGGCGTGTTAATGCCAATGCAAGAGGAGAAGAAAGAATAGTACTTTATGTCTGTTGCAAGCTTTCATTCCTTTTCTCTACTCTCTGCCGCCATTAAAAATTGCTTATTAATTGAAATATTTTTCACACTATTAAATTTGTGAATATTTAACAAATTACTGAACATTTACGTGTTGTACGAGTAAATTGCACGAGTTTTGTGTGCATAAAATGAAAATAATATAGAATGGAAATATTCTAGGTCGGAAGAGACAGTGCAAAGGGTTCAATTAGGTTGTAGAATCTCCATTTAAAATATTTGATGCACACAATAGCCAATGTATGGGAAATATTTTACGCAGGTACCCCATACGTGGATCCGATAGGTCCTTTACCTATTCGACCCATGACATCGGCTGGAAAAAGGGACGATGATTTCGGGGATGAAGAACTCGGCGATGATCTTCTGCCGGAGTAACGTGAATATATCTTTCACTACTGTGCTACAGTCCCGCGTATTGTACCATCTTTATTAATATCTGTAAAATATTGCAATCGAAATTCACGAGACAAAACTGAGTCCAGCACTGAGCAGACTTTAATTTCATGCTGATTCAATTAGTCGATACTGCGACCAAAGTGAACAGTCATTTAACATACTTCTTTTTGCACAGATAAGTTAACTAAAATATTTTGAATATGTAAGTGATATATTGTTAGCAGATAAAATAGTGATGATAGAGAGAAACTTAGAATATAAACAGAGATAATTATTAACAGATAAAAACGAGAGAAAAATAGATGTATTTCTGAACTGGGGTTCCGATACGTTCACAAAATTTAGGCACAAATAAATCACCAACTTTTTATTTACCACTTCGAAGTGTAAGATAGTTGTCTACAGAATAATGCCACACACATACATTATGAAGCCACGAGGGTCGGCCGATTGTAACGATCTAAATTTAAACACGCTGGCCAATTTAATCAAACTCCATTCAGCCTATGTAGTTTAGGAGACGGATGTTATTTTATTGCAGCTACATTCAAACTCCATTTAACGGGCATAATGTGAACTGGTACGAGAAATCGGAACGTGACCTTTCTGACTCCAAACTTTGTCAAACTTGCTATAACTATTGTACATACTGTGGTCTACTTTTTAAAAGAAAATGTCTGAAATCGTAATAGCTTCAATCCTATATTGCACGCCTGAAATTGTAGCAATGAAGTGGACTATTAAAATTTTAAGCATTTTCTTAAAAAAAAAATATTAATTGCATTTAATCAATTAAACCTTTAAGCCACGTTTCAGTAGTCCATATCCAAGTCACTTCTTTCCTCAGCTTTTTTCATTATAATATGTATCATTATTTTAGAAAGTTAAGAAGACGACTGGACTCCATTTTGAATCATAAAATATAGTGTCAACGAATTATTACGCATCCTTTTTTGTTCCGAATTTAGCTATACATGCCAATATATAATTACTATAATTACTTTATATATTATGAACTACCAAGAATGATAAATTCGTATTGCATCTATTTAAATTTTGCGCGATTGTTATTATAATATATTCTTGGATGAATAGATGTATGCAGAAATTTTCGGCTGAAGGTCTTGACAATAATTTTTCCTATTTGTTAGCTACCTCAAGAATATTTCTCGCAATATTTGTACAAATCTTCTACAGCGCTTGGAGAACAGAAGACGCCAATCGGCGTCACCGGTCCGCGATTAACACACAAAAGTACATCGAAATCTAAAAATAATAAGGTTCGTAGGTCGGTTCAACTAACGTTTACAAAGTTCCACGGAACATCACACCACTCGGTGATCATCAATTATCAAGATAATCATGACAGTTATCAGAAAAAGTAGACATTGATCATTGCTCATCAAAGTACCGAATCTTCCGATCTCTACTCCATTTCAGTCGATTACACGATATTACCGCACGTGATATTGCAACACGCCTGTAGACAGCACGACAGTATCATAATCTTCGACAGACAAGTTTCGAAAACATAAAGCATGGAGAGTAGGGATCTGAAAGAGAGCAGCAGAAGCTTTCGAAAAAGATTTGTCGATCTTTATGCAAAATGAAAATTGTCCACTGTGAGGAACAGAAGTTACATGAAAATGTATTTCCACTTTCAACAATTTTAATGAGTCCCTTAGAGTATCGTTATATCATTCATTTCTCTTAATGTCTACAGTTTTGGATTTGACGAAATTAATAAAATCCGCAATCTAATAATTCTGTATAGAATAATTCTGTATAATTCTGTATGAGTCTGTATAGATTTAAAAAAAAAATGCGTCTAAATGAACAAACATAGCGTCCACAGAAAGCATCTGGACAGTCTTAGTAATTGTAAAACAGCAAATTTGGAATTCCTCGTTTTGGAGGATTAACATTAGAGGTTGTGGGACTAGAGGGAGGTCCTGACGCGTTTTAAAAATTGCGAATCTAGATGAACAATTGTATTAGCGTCCACAGAAATCATCTGAACTGTCTCAGTAGTTGTAAAATAGCGAATTTGAAATTCCTCATTTTGGAGGATTAACATTAGAAGTTGTGGGACTAGAGGGAGGTCCTGACCCGTTTTAAAAATTGCGAATCTAAATGAACAATTGTATTAGCGTCCACAGAAAGCAACTGTGGAATCTCAGTAATTGTAAAACAGCGAATTTGAATTTCCTCATTTTGGAGAGTCAGTGTCAGGGGTTGCAGGACTAGAGGAAGGTCCTGACGAATTTCAAAAAATTGCGAATCTAGATGAACAAATGTATCAGCGTCCACAGAAATCATCTGAACAGTCTCAGTAGTTGTAAAACAGCGAATTTGGAATTCCTCATTTTGGAGAGTTAGCGTTAATGGTTGCAGGACTAGAGGAAGGTCCTAACGTGTTTTAAAAATTGCGAATCTAGATGAACAAATGTATTAGCGTCCACAGAAAGCAACTGTACAATCTCAGTAATTGTAAAACAGCGAATTTGAAATTCCTCATTCTGAAGGATTAGCGTTAGGGGCTGGAGAGAGATTTTGACGATTGACTAAAATCCGTCTTTACGGATAAATGCGCGAGATCCGAACGCGGCTGTACATTGTAAAAAATTGTGAACTATCGAATTCGAGATCCCCCGTTTTGGAGGGTGGTTCTGTGACAGCTGAGGATCCAGGGTTGCGCGTGGATCCTCGCCTGGCATCCTGTCGGCGATCCGCGGCGGGGCTGAATCACGTGGCGTCGGCGCCCACGATCATTTAGCCGAGTCTGTGTGTGGAAGCGAATGACGGGGCGACGCGCGTGTAGTGGTGTAACGTGCACGGCAGATATACTCGCGCGGCGTGGGGAGATGCGAGCGCACATAATACTCACTGATACGGTTCGAAGGCAGTGGGGACACCGACGATCCGGAGGCACGACCGACCGACCAGTTGCTCCTTTGCCATTTGCCAAGCACATTTCACGTTTGTTCCACCGACGTGCGCCGCATGTGTGCGTGCCCTGTCACGTTCGCCTCTCGGTGGAGAAACATAGCAGTCATTGACCGGCAACTGGTCCGAGCTATTGGAAGGACAGAGGAAGAGGATCAGAAGCCGAAGCGGTCGCGGTGATCACCAGTCGCACGGAAAAAGTCCCAGGGTGAGCATGTGTTTTCCAATTTGCAAACGATACTCTCGCAGCTCCGCCATCGGCATGTCTCGCGATTTCCACGGCACGCGTATGGATCGGACAGAAACCCGCGATTCTCGTTGTTTACGTCACGGCTTGGTGGGTCCTTGAGAAGTTGGTCTCGAGACGTAAGTGTTGTCATTCGTTCACCACCTCGCCGGTTCCCACGGATTTTCGAAAAGAAAAAAAATTGGGAAGAGAAGTTGGTGCCGTTCGACGATTTCACGCAACACTCGCACTCCAGATCCCTTTCGTAGATCGCGTTCATCTTCTTGCGCTCCGCGCACCCTTGCAGCCCTTGCTCGCTCTTTTGCAACTCAGGTTTTCTGTGAAATTGTTTGCTTTAGGTGTTCTGAGAGAAAAATGTCCGATGTGTGAAGTTCTTTTATGTCATTAATTAGACCGCGGACCTTTGTGCGAGATGTTATTTGTTAATTACAATGTGTTTCTTTCTTTGATACTGTCAGCAGGACAAAAGTAACTTTAACACGTTGTCTGGTGACGGAATTATTTTTCCAGGTTTTAAAATGAATTTTTACGTTAATATAGTCATTGTACCAAATTCGATTAAGGTCTGTAAAATGCGAGAAAGTTGGAGGACTGCTCGATATCGTACATTTAATTATTTTCAATTTTTATTTCATTACATAACTTACTTTGATTTTGTGGAATTTTTGGGGTTTCTAGTGTGGCGGTCAAAGTGGTGATGTTCCCATTGTTGAAAATTGCAGTTACCCGTCCCTGTCATAAATGCAAGAAAGCCGGAGTCTAGTGACAATTCTTAATTGTAAAATAACATAAAATGCTTATTCAGCTGAAGTAATCTGCAAGTTGAATTTGATTTACGGAAGGAGAATCTGATCTGCGAAAGGATTAATTTGGAGTGCAAAACCTGTAATAACCCTAAGTGAGTTGGATCTGCACTTTCAAATTGCATCGAACGATTTGAGTTATCTTCACATGGGTAGTTTACTACTTCTTGTACGACAAAAATGACTCAAAAGTTGGTCGAAATTGCGAAGAATTTTCAATGCGACAAGTTTTCATCCTTTTGCCTAATTCAATTTATGAACCATAGATGATGGTCAGAGATTTGAGATTTTTTTGGCCTGGCATCATACAGTTTTGTCTGTTTTTTTTTCTGCAAGCGTTGCAGCTAGCTTCATCAGGGGGTCAGAATCGTATCTATATCGTATCTATATCGTATCTATATCGAATCGTATCTATATACGAAAGCGTATCAGTGTGTTTTCCGACCCCCTGATGAAGCTAGCAATTGTTGCGAAACGTTATGAAATTTCTTCCTTTAGGGCACGACTTACAACCCGAAAGCCTGAACAGACAAAACTGCATGGACGATGGTGATCTAAAGAAATCGCAAGCACGAAATTCAAAGATATTTTGCTTTTGTGAAACTTTGCACGCTTATATAACCGATTCGTGAAAGGCACGCTTGAAATTTCCATTACAGGCGCAGATAAAAATGTTAAAAACATTCTTGTTACGAATGCATAAAGTCCGTAGTTTGTTGATTACTTAGAAACATAAGTGGACAATTTGTACGCGTAGTTGCGTTTGGAGGTTGATCTTAACAAACCGTACAAGAACGATCATTATAATCGCTATTTAACGATTCATCTTCCGTGGAGGGGTTCGATCAGTTTGAAAAATCGATCCCCGCGGAAAATCCGGCGGACCGAGGGAGAGTACAGTTCGATTAGGTTTGCCCGAGACCTTGGTGATAATGGTCCCGTAATTCGCGGAAGCTCCATAATTCATGCGGCGAAGATCATGCATAACGTCGGTAACGAAGGGGTAGTCTGTGATCGTGGAAAGCGTATAAAACGGGAGCCAATTTTGGAAGTGGATGTACGATCATGTTCCCCGATCGCTATCGTTGACTCTTGGCTGATCGTACCGACAGACGATCGACGAAAGCACGTGTCCCGATCGATCTCGAAAAATGGAAAGCGTCTTTCGGAATTGTACCAGCTGCCGTCGACGTGTGCTCGCGCATTGCACATGGCGGATTAGAATCATCATATCGGGTCAAGTGGCTTGAATTATCCTGGTTGACGTTTTGCACCTTCCAATTGATTTTAATGGTCTTTGATGACTCGGAAGAATGTTCCAGCGGCATTTCGCGGTGTCTTCAGCGGAAGATTCGATTTTGTTCGTGGCGTGCTGGAACCGGTCGTGATTCGACCAGGACCGATCGACTAGCAATAAGATCGACCCTCTTTTGTCTCTTCGATACGCCAAAATCATCGTCAACGAGCACAATTGAGTCCTCGCGCGTGCGGCCACCAGGAGATCGCGTGCACTTTCAAACTGGCTCGCCTTTCATGCCGTTTCTGGCGGCCTTAACCAGCAAATAGCCCCATGCGACAATTAGGCACACTTCCCTCGATCTACTCGCAGGATCATCCCGATCGTTCATGCACACAGAACTGTTCATTGCGCTGTTCAGTGAGCTGGGAATCTTTGCGCTGGATAAATACTTTTTCCCCTTTTTGGCGACCTCAAATGGCAAATGGCCTCCTGTGACAATTAGGCACACTGTTTGGACCTACTTGTTGAGAATTGTTCATTGCAGTGCAAATGTCGCGTGACAACTTGTTTTTGTCGCAAATGCGATAAATCTGCGCATTTTTAGACCGGGGATCTTTGCGCTGGATAAATACTTTTTCCCTTTTTGGCGACCTCGAATGGCAAATGGCCTCCTGTGACAATTAGGCACACTGCTTGGGCCTACTTGTTGAGAATTGTTCATTGCGGTGCAAATGTACTGTACCAACTTGTTTTTGTTATAAATGAAGAAAATGTGCAGTCTGCTCATTCATAGACTGAACATTTTTATGAATTAATTTTCCAGAATAAAAACTGTCCTTCCTCTTGGTGATTTTGGATTGGTCATCTATCAGTTCAAGCACACCTTCTTCGATTCTCTTGAACTTGATTATTTATAGACAGAGAATAGGCTATTGCGATGCAGATGACATGCACTTGACAACGACCATAAAACTTGTCATTCAGGTAGTGGATAATAAAAGCAAGATGAGTCCGAGGTGGTATGCGAGAGACGTGCCACTTGCGTTCTTGTTTAACAAGTTCCTCAGCTTCTCTCATGTTCGATGGCCATGTTCGAGCCTGATTTTTGCAGTCGAGACGGAAAATTGCACTCGCGAAACCAGATTATCTCCGTTGCAAATTTTTTAGCATTTGTCACTTTTTTGAGTGAAGATTATCGAATACTAGGGCTAGATTTTCGCAGATTTTTGCAAAACCTTTGGTGCAAATTTTTGTCCATCTTTCTGAGTGAAGATTGCGACATATTAGGTTCAGATTTTTGCAAAACCTCCGGTGCAAATTTTTGTCCATTTTTCTGAGCGAACATAGTAAAACATTAGGTTCAGATTTTTGCTGTCTTCGTTGCAAATTTTTGTCCATTTCTGTGAGTGAAGATCCTTGACATGACCTTAGGTTCAGCGTACTTCAGCGTCTCTTGCGCGTGCCATTGATTGATCAATGATGAATGAGTGTCACGGATGATTGTCGAATAATCGTCCAGGATAATTCGCGGTCAAGTAGTGCGCAAAATCGTATGCAACGTGCGCTTGCGTGTTTTGGATCTGCGCATACGGGTACACGATGCAGAAGCTTTTCCAAAAGAGTCGATAGTGATTCACGAGCGGTGGTGAATCGCGATGATTTATTCTGTTGGCCAGATCGCAAAATACATATATAGGGAGGAGTATATATACGAGAGGTATATAGGAGGTGTGTGTGTTGAGGTGCATATTCGGTGGAGTGTGATTGGTGCATGCTAGAGATGCGAGGTTTCTCGTTTATGGATTTTTCTTGAGTACCAAAGTGAGATGTGCATCCGACATCGTTGCACCGCAAGTGCTGCACTGCTGCAAAACTCCTGAGACAGTTGAAGAATTGATAGATCATGCTTGTAGGAAATTAAAATAGTTGGATTTCTCTTTCAACAAACGTGCCAGAGAATTCCAAATAATTGGTTCAAATACAATTGACTGCGAAGTTTGATCTTGGAACTTGAAAACAGTCTTAATTTTTCATGCTCCACGCTATTCGATTTGTTCGTAGATCATGCCAGTGTGAGACTAATCAAAGGATGGAGCCAGGTCGTAACAATTTAAAATAATTAAGCATTGTAGTGAGATCCACGTGGTTGGATCTTCCATTTTGAAAATAGTCTTTCATCGAAGAATTCACTGGACGTTGTTCAATTTATGTTTTAATAGTGTTCAGTCAATGCCAAATTTAAATCCAGTTCTTCATTCAAGAGCTATTGATTGACAGATAAAATTTTTATGATTGATAGTAAGATTGATAGATAATAGTAAGATTGATTAGATAAGATTAGATAAGAGAAGATAAGCGATATCGTAGCATGTTAACATAATTATCCGTTGACTATGAAATTAGATACTTCAAAAGAGCGTCCGGTTTTCGAAAAAATGAACGCGACACAGTTCAATTTGTTTATGTTCTCGAAGATAAATATTGCCGCAATAAATCGTAGCCAGTGCTCGGTCTCATTAGAATGTACAGGAAAGTAAACACGCGATTAATATTAATTAATTAACGCATTCGGTTTTGCTGTAACGTAGAAACGAGATTGTGTGTTTACTTATTTTTCTGGAGCGCGCATACTATCTACGAAAGTTAGATGTTGACTCGCTTTCATCAAATTATTATTTAATTGACTGCAGTTTATGCAAATGATCGAGTACTACATTTTGTACATTCCGAAATTACTGTTTCATATATTGTTAGGACTGCAACTAAAAAGTTCAATGTCCAACAGTGTTCTGAACAACAATTGCCATTGTCATTGTTTAACAATGTGCCAACAACGTCTCCGATTTGTCTCGACGTGACCCCTAGAATATACTTTTTTAATTTTGAGTATCGAGTGGTTGTCAGAGGTTGTTTTTATTGAATATTTTTCCTAGTTTTCAAGGTCATCGATGCATTTTTTAACACTAGGTTTACGGAGCATTAAAAGTGAGTATTTTACATTACTTTACAAAAATAAGGAGAATGCATCTGTCCAAGTTTTCAGCCATTTTGTAAATGATATATACCTAAGGAAATAAGTTTGTTGAGTAATTCCACGTAGATGGATCTTCAGAATCTCAATAATTGTAAATTAAAAATATTAGAACCCGTCATTTCGACGGGTCCCGTAAACCTAGTGTTAAATAACTGCACATGTTTTCGCGTTGCATCGCGTAGCTCGTTAAAAAATACATTCTACTATCTGCTGTGACGTGACCATGAAATGACCTTGAACTTAAAAACTTGGAAAACTTAAAAAGACTTTGGGAAAATAATTTATACTATTGATGTTTTTGCAAAATAACAGTGTATTTCTTCTGTAGCAGTTTGAACGAGCGAAAAAGTGACGTAACAAAATTGTTATAACTCTTTACGCGTTCGTTGCTCTGTATTTCATATTTTAGCTACAAGCCTATTGGATAAACAAAATTGAACGAATGGTCACGAGCATTGAGAAAATGCAATAATTCCATCGAAGAATTAGAAAAACATTTCTTTCCTTCTGCGCGTGAAAACCCGAAGGGTCACGGTTTATCGCGATCAAGCCGTTCGATCGAGGCCTCGTTGCAGATAGTCAATGACCTATAGGGCAGCCCATACTTGTCGCCATAATTTAGACTGTCGATCGTCTCCGAAAGAAAATATGGAGCAATTATTCCCCTCGTGCACGACCACACGTACACGCATACATATCCCGTTGACTTACATTTTCCTCGGCAAAACAGAACGGGCGATTACAAACAAATCGTAAATCGTCATTCACCGATACACTATATAACATCATTCCGCGTTCTCGGTCAGGCGGTTGCGGTATCAGCGCGCCTAAGTGACGCGCTGGCATCGCGCGTAATCGCCTGGCAATTATGCACTCGATCCGCGTTGCACGAGAAATGCGCAAACACTCGTCGTGCCCTCCGCCGATGACTATAACTCACCGACGATTCCGCTACATACCGTTATCTACACGGTTATAAAATATCGTGGACTTTCAACTTTTCATTAAATAGTGCCCGCGTTATCGCGTCTCGCCGAATCGCCGACGGGAGACGAGACCGCGGACGAGAGGGAAAAATAAATAACTCCGGGGGGAACATTAAGCCCGACGATCTCTTTAACTCGCATTCAGTACACTACACGCGCTCGGCTACGAAACACACCTCCAAAGTCGATACACACCTTATCGGAAGCTGTTACGTTACGGAGGTTCATTCAGACTCGTTCCGAACGGTTCAATCGACAGACATCATCACAACGACAAGGTGAGCACGCGCACGTGCGCTCAGTGATCGCATTGGACTCGTTTTATACTCTTGAGCACTCTACGCCACTATAGCAATCAACATCCGTTTGAACGGTAGTGGCTTTCCGTGGGAAGAATCTGGTTGAACGGTACGAACCACCATAGTGGCTTTCCGTGGAAAGCGTCAGGTTGAACGGTACGAACCACTATAGTGCCTTTCCGTGGAAAGCGTCAGGTTGAACGGTACGAACCACTATAGTGCCTTTCCGTGGAAAGCGTCAGGTTGAACGGTACGAACCACTATAGTGGCTTTCCGTGGAAAGCTTCAGTTTGAACGGTACGCCACTATAGTGGCTTTCCGTGGAAAGCTTCAGTTTGAACGGTACGAACCACTATAGTGGCTTTTTTGCCTTCCGCGGCCAGGCGCGCCGTCCCTGGGAGACAGATTTGCGGACAAGCGCGAAGTACCTAGGAGATGGAGTTGTGGACGGTCTTAAGATGACTCCACTTTCGTACACCGTTATTCTCTTTTCTCCAAGATATTTTTACACTACGTACCAGACGAGAAACCGGTGACCCTCTTTCCTCGGAAATGCTGCAAATTGAAACCTCTGTGGAAACGTTAAGAATTTTTCTCGCGAATGTATCTTCCACGCAATTTTATCTCCCACGTACGGCGCGCTCGTCCGTAACTCTGTTTCCCAGGGACGACGCGCCTGGCCGCGTATGGCACAAAATCCACTATACTGGCGTTACCGGTCAAACCGATGCTTTCCGCGGAAAGCCACTATAGTGGCGTTCAACGCTTTAAGAGGTTAAACGGGAGGTTAAATTGTTGAACTGTTTGTTTGAACGAAATCATCTGGTGTTGAAACGATTTCTTTGGATGCACTGCATACGCGCGGATGATAATACAGTTAGAAAAATAATATAGAAATGAATATGTTTGTCTAGTGTTCATGTAATTCGATGGCTAATCAAGATGGCCAGTGACTTGTGCTGAGGTTTATTGTTTCGTTTGTTTTTTCTAGGCAATCGAGAGACCCGCAGACATGGTCGTCCTCACAGAATGTGCTCTTAACGATGCCATACAGATTTCGCCGCTCGAGCTCTCGGACGACGTTAAAAAGCAAAAGGTAAGGCTTCCGTCGATCGATTTGTAAGTTGAGAGCACGGTCTTTGCAGGTTCTGGTTGAAAGACTCGGATTACGTCGAGCGTCATGCGTGACGATAGGCTCGTAATTCTTTCCTCGATTCCTCTGTTTGAACATCGAGCGTAGGTGGCACACTTCCGCGTTTATCAGCTAGATCGCGGGTCCATCGTCCGTGAACTTGCCAGCCCTTTGCCGCACAATAGAAGAAGCCACGAAGAAGTTTCGTGGCTGATAAGACTAGCATTTCACGCGGAACATTATTAAAATTATGAACCAAAAATTTCTGACGTTCCTCTACTCAAAATCGAGCGTTTCTATCTGCGAATTTTATGCGTTTATGAATAGTTTAATTAAACCCTTAACCACTTAATCCTTGGTACGGTGTTCACTCAGAAGTATCACACTGATTTTCTTGAATACCTTGAAAGTGATCTGAATCGGTTGAAGAAGCTTGATATTTGCAATTGTCGTACGATATTGTGACGGAAGTTCGTTGTACAGTTTGTTTGGGTAACGAGAGACCACAGCGTGAAGGTTAAGGACGCTGACGTGCTATTCTCAACTTGTCACGATTATCGAAGAAAGAATGAAACCTCTGAATGAGACTGCTGTGTCTTAGAGATCAGTTTAGTCATCTGTCATCGTCAACAAGCGAACGAATGTCGTCGGATTGCCAGCGAATCGCATTGAACGATCGACAATGTATTTTTTAATCGGCGCGTGTATCGCGCTCGCTTACATAATCGATCGATCCCTGCTCGAGCAATGACGACAATGTTTAATAATTACCGCCTCAAGAACCGACTCGCTCGGGAGAGTCCTTAACCTTGCGATATTCTCATCAAGAGTTTACTGACCGATCGATCCTACATAGGGTGACCAACGAACGGATAATCAGTATGAATGAGGACAGTGACAGTCCGTAGGGACTATACCAAAGTAAATTCCGAGTCTTGCTTATTTGTAAAATTGCGGCATCTAGAATCGAGATTACTGATTTTTAAAATCTACTTTATTGCTGTATGATTAATTATATTACATTTTTCTTCGCACATTCTTGCAGAGCTTAAAAAGACGAATCCAACGAGTACCATCACCGTACTGATACGATCACTCAGTCCCGAGATACTTATGTCTGAAAGATCAGGTCTAGATTAGGTTTGTTCCCTTCAGACACGAATATCTCGAGATCAAATGATCGCAATGGTACGGTCATGGTACTCATTGGATTCGTCTGTTCGTGCTCTATCAGAATATCGAAGAAAAAACATAAGGTGTCAGTTAAAAAAATATTAGTGACCTTGAAAATGATTCTTTTCACGGTTATATGTGTCGTTTGAGATAGTACAACTTTACACAGATACGTACTCGTAGCAAATAAGCCATTAAAAGGACTATTGACACGTTCACTGTCCACGTCTTGGGTATCCTAGTATGTTGTGGTTATAACTAAATTAATTTCACGAATTCGAACAAATCCTTTTATTTGAAGGAATTTAAGAATATCGGCAGACTTCTCGTTAATTTCTCGATTGATACAATTTATGTTCGTTCACAGCTCACCCTGTGCATGCTTTCACTTTCGCGTATGCCAATCGCACGATGCTACGAGCAATTAGCTTCGCCAGCGAGCTCGGGCTTCCTCGGGTCCTGTATAATTCATCGATTACGCAACTCCGTCGAACGAAAACGAAAGAGAAAGAGAGAGAGAGAGAGAGAGAGAGAGAGAGAGAGAGAGAGAGAGAGGGGAGAGAAAAAAGAACGATATTATTTTATAAGAAGATGCACGTGTTTTCCATAATGGCTCCGCACTGAGACACGTGTTTGTTAACAGTTGAAAAATTAATACGACGCAGTAACATTCTCCCTCGCTGGGAAACGAAACCGGACGATAGGTTCAAGGTATCGGCTAGATTTCACACAACGTCTACACACCAGTGGTCGGCTTATCATTGACCCGCGAAGTCATCGGGTTATCGCCAATTCAAAATGCTCTGGCAGTTTTAGACAACCAAGTTTATCTACCGGGGTCTCCGGCTAGACCAGGAATCGGGAATGTGTTTGTATTATCGCGAATATATGCGGCGAGACGAAAAAAAAATTATCATTATCGATTTACTCTGATTTGTGCCGACATATTTCTTTTTTTCCTTCCTCGCGGTTCGTCGAATTTCGTAATGATCGGTGGAAAAAACAGATTTCTGGATGACACGCGGCCGATAAATATTTTGCATTGGCTGTTACGTCAGTCGGACGATGTAATAGGCTGCCCACGCACTCTTCCTGCAGTCGATTAACGCGTGCAATGTCACGGTCGATACTGGGTCGATATTGCTCTCCGCAGTATTATCACGCCGGGTCCCATTCTCTTTGAGAATTTTTCAGCTTGATCGATAAATTCGTTCCTGCCTGTCGCCGAAAGCCATAAATTTCCTTTATGTTTGGCTCGGTTCGTGACATAACGAGCCTCGGCGCGCGCGGACTCGCTTACACCAGCGAGTTTCCGCACGCCAGCCGCGATTTCAAATTGCATTGTCTCGTTTTGGACCCTTCGTCCGTGTAAATATCAAAAAAATTTCGAGATTTAAGTATAAACGAATTTACGATTTTTTTGCATTTTGTTAGGAATTTTTCCGAACAGATCTTGCGGATCTTTGTGCAAAATAAAATTGATTTTGTTCTGTAATAATTTTGATACATTTAAAACAATGGTCCTAATTCTTTGAGCGGCTGTGGTCAAATTAATTTTACACACGCTGTTATTTAAAATCGTCGTCACTGTTATTTGCTAATTTATTGCAGTAATCGAGCTACGTTTCCTTAAAATAAAAGATCGTCGTGAATGCATGAGTAACAAAAAATTACTGCTCGCAGTGCAGAACTGTGCAGACATTGTGCAACATTGCATCCGACTTATGAAAATTATTAAAAGTCTAACGATGAAGAGACGAAACAAATAGTAAATTAAAAATGTAACTACATTGGAACGGTCGAGTTTGTCATATGTAGAATTCATTTGTACTGCGGCAATAATTTAACAGTTATTTTAACTTTTATTTTCGCGTACTAAAACGCTTATGGCGTCGATCTAGCGATCCTCCCATTCGGATAGTGAATTTTCATCGACTTTTTCCCACCATCTTTCACGGTTGCTAATAGAATATCGGTTTCCGGAGTTTTTCTCGGCTGGACGATTGCGTGAATGGAACCGGTTTGCCTTCGAGGAAATGAAACATTAGTATCATCTGATCGCGGGAAAGATCGGTATCCGATCTCCCGCGTAGACGGTCGTCTATAATCGGGCGACAGGGAATAAAATGCATACAACGAACATTCTCAACCGGATTACAGTGAATCTCCGTTATGAGTCGCTGCGAGCCTCGCGTTTTCCGGTCCCTGCAACTACCCACACCACCGCGAGCTATACCCCGCTCTTCCCCGCTCGTCTAGGGTTCCTGATTTCTCAACATTTTTCATTTCTCGAGAAATGAGTGATAAGAGTATATTTCTCGATAATTCTCGAGATATATATTAGGAATTATTATACATGAAAGTTTTACCAAACTTTTATAAAGTGAGACATTACGCTTTTCTTTTGACATTACTTCTTAAGAAGCATAACGCGTATAATGTAGAATCAGACAATCTACTTCTTCTTTTTTTTGTAACAAAATCTGTAGCCGTAGAAAAATTTCTTTCATTTTGTGTGGATGTTGGCTTTATCGTATACAGAACATCCAAAAGTTGCTGAAGATTCGGCGTCCATTTTTCAGTGGACTCAAAAATTGGGAATTCCTTCGTTAGAGTCCGCATTTTTTTTTTTCTTCCGCCGCTGAACTCTTGACACTAAATTCTTGAAGGCTATCTGCAATTTCTAATTCTAACTGTTTTTCCCAGTGATAGTTCCTCATTCCGAGAATCTGAAAGTTTTTCGAAAAAGTCTGCTTAGAATTTGTTTTGCTATTTTATACATATCTGCCTTGGATGTTAAATAAAAAACTGTATCTTCTGAATGTTTTTGCAGAGATTCTGGATTATGCAGATATTTCACAAGGGGTACGACTATCTTGTCTCTTCTTTTCGATATTTCTTCTTTAATAACAACAAGAAACTCATTGCTCAATTCAGTATTCAGTTTTTGTAAAGTTTTAAAGAAGAATTTCAGAGAATTTAAGGATTTATGTGCCATAAAATAAATGAGATTCATAACAGTTTTCCTAGATTTAAATTTCTCGAGAAATTCTCGAGAGGGAACACTATTCTTGTCCCTGTACTTCTATATGTCCCCGGTTTTGGCCATGTAGGGTGATTTACATGCCCAGCGTGCATTTCGAATGCAACGTTCGGCGGGAACCTCAGATTTCGTCTAATTGTCGATCGCCAGAACCGCGCGAGGGACTTACAACGCGAATTCACTGTAATTCGCTGTTAACGTGCCACGATTTATTATGTAAACTCGTGGAGCGCAACGTTAATTGCGGAGAACGCTGCGCGAGGATCTCGGCTTGTCTTTCATGCGCTCTCAGGTCTCTCCGTCATAGTCAATCTAATTGTTAGAATAGAGTCGTCGTCTCCTTGCTCGCAAACTGCCTGCCCGCTGCTGCGGCTGCGGCTCTTCTATTAGAATCGCATTAGGGATCACGTAAGAGAACACCAGGGTAAACAACGACGATCTCGCGAATCGCGTGCACGCTCGCGCGCGCGTGCTAAAATGCATTCGCGATCTTCGCGAGAAATCTTTGTCGAACTCCGACGAAGATTTATGGATCGTGGAAAATTCTTGCATCACCGCTGTCGTTATCTGGATTCTGTGTAACTACCGTTCTGTTTGCGTTACTTTACTCGAAATTAGGCTTTTCTGGCTGAACCGAGAGGAATTTGCCAGGCTTTCCAAGATTGCTCTCGTGTCGCCACTGTTTTTCGCCGAACTATTTCATTCTAAAATGTTGAAATCGGCTAAAGGTTTCCTTTCTGTCTTCTTTCACCTTACTCCACAATGGGAGCTTCCAATGTCGAATGTAACAATTTTATTTTGCATAAAAATCTATGTCACTCGTGTAGGAGTGTAGGAACGATTTGTCCAGATTCAGAAATTAATTTTTACGCTAAATGTCAGTCTATAAATTCTAGCTTCCCAATTTTTATTTCATTAAATAGTTTTAAATCGGTTGCACGATGAAAATAAATAAAAGTATTATAAGCTTCAAGTAAATATTTCTAAATATTTTCTTTACAATTTCTTTTTTATTTTATATTTTTAAATATTTGCAGGATTGCAATAATAATGGCACGGAGGTGTTTGTTTGCAGATAGTACAAGAGGTAGCAGGGTTGCAATTTTCCGCCAAGACCGTAAAGAAGATCCAAGATGTGTTCGTGTCGGAAATGAATAAGGGGATTCATCAACAGCCATCATCACTGCAGATGGAGAACACTTATGTTCCGGAACTCCTCGACGGCACAGGTTGTCACGATAACTATTATCTAGTCTGACTTTTTTCTTCTGTTCCCTGTGACGGGAGATTTTTCACGAGATAAATGTTAATCTCCTGCTATTCACCCGTCTCTTTATTACTATATTACTATAATGCCACGCAATAATAAATATCGAGCAAACATAATATTTTTATATCGTAGACGTTTATTGCCCCTCAATAAACATAATCATTGGAAATTCTCATTTTCCTTTGACGTTGTTTGAAGTTGTCCGATCAACATTATGTTGCAATATAAATTCGATACTTTGTGAACATAAATACGTTGTAATATTAATACTGAATTAACTCATTTAATGCAACTCGTTGCAAATACAGATTACCGATCAACAACTTTGTTACCGAACAACAATCGTCGTTGGCTACACATACAAAAAGTGATTGTTCTATACCAATTTATACATTTCCAATAATTCGACTGTGGGAATTATGCATTTATAACAAAAGCGAATTGATGCGATTTAAAACAGCAGGGCGAGGGACTCCATTACTGTGCATAAAGAGTGTTACAAAAGAGATATTCGATTTTCTTCATTAAAATCGGTGAATATTAAAACTAATTAATATAGGCACGGTAATTGGTACGCCCACAGTAAGTTGGGTCCCTCACCCTAGAAATGTTAAAAGTATTTTAAAACGTCCATATACTGTCTTCAACTTATTAAAGAAAAGAGTGTTGTACATGGCTACAGTTTTTCGCAATTGGTTAGTTTTGAGTTTGCATAAAGAGCCACAGGCTATTGACTCGGAGATTAATGAAATTTTGATTCGCAGAGGAGGGCTTATACTTGGCGCTGGATCTCGGAGGAACAAACTTCCGTGTTCTTTTATTAGAACTATTGCATGGGAAACCAATTCGCGAAGACGTGAAGAAGTACCATATAAACTCTGAACTGAGAGTGGGCTCTGCGACCCGTCTGTTTGACTATCTGGCCAAATGTGTCAGTGATTTCGTCATCAGACAGGGTCTTCAGGATGTAGAGCTTCCCCTGGGTAAATTGGAGTTGTTGCACGCTAAGGGAATCACGCGTGAAATCTTTCATTACTGCTCTCTGAACACTCCCCTCTTCGTTATTACAATTTCAAAAATTATTCTACTTTCATTTCCCTCACAAAATAACCCGAATTTTCAAGGGGCGATTTCTCACCCCCTTTGAATTTGGGCAACAAAATAAATCGCGTAATAAATGCCGACGTCTATGCACCATGTATCCCTAAAGTTTCATAGTTTGTTGAACTTCCTTGTTTATGCTCTTTATGGCTTGTACGATACAATATTATGAATACAATAGCTGACAAATATCTTGTACTCAGCCGATACTATCAGTAACTCAAGCACCGAGTGCTCGACATTGATTTCATAGATTCCAGTGGTCGATAATTGTTGCTAACAGAATATAGATTACATTGTCTCACGCGTGGTTAACTGTATCGCAAATGAAACCGTGTTTGATGCGATCTTTCAACAAGTTTGATGATAAATTTCGTTTCCCGCAGGATTCACCTTTTCGTTCCCAATGGTCCAGCACTCCCTGGACATCGGGATGCTGGTGACCTGGACCAAGACCTTCAATTGTTCCGGTACAGTCGGCGAAGACGCAGTCAGGTTACTGCGCGAGGCTTTGGACCGTCGGGGTGACACCAAAGTGAAGGTTGTCGCGATATTGAACGACACCACGGGAACTCTTGTGCAAGGATCCACGTTGGATCCTGACACGGCCATTGGTCTCATTCTGGGGACCGGAAGCAACGCTTGTTACCTCGAGAGGGCGGATCGAGTCGAGCACTGGGAGACCGAACGACACGGAGAACGTGAAGTAATATTTCTCTCAGTGTTCTTTGTTACAAACACTGGGACCATCGAGCTAAAATAGACTCAATAGGAACAGAAAAAATCCTCTTCAAACGTTTTCCGGAAGGTCCCAAACCTTGAACTTTAAAATTGTTGGTATTGAGGGTCACGTGACTTTTGCAGTCACATTTCTTGCTCTATATTATCGATATCGTGAATTCTGACGTCAGAAACGTGCTTCGATCAAGATAATATTTTTCATCTATTTTTTATCGGTAATGAGGTCACTCTACCTTATCGCGGATCTATCGAGTTGAGGCCACTCTGGTCTGGCGCATGAGTTCAATCGTGTAGAATTTTTTGCCGGCAATCGGAGTTAGTGTAGAATGCACAAATTTGTCCTAGTCACTTAATAGTACTTTTAACAACGTTCGTCAATTTTCTTTTGCCGCGAAAAAATAGGTGAGAAACCTTCGAACACCTCTTTTTCCAGAACCATGTTTTTCGAAATTGAAGACGAAAACGAGGCTTTCTTTTTTAAACATCTACTGAAGCGCCATTTCGCTAGAAATTAATTTTAATGATAGATCTTGGTACAGATCACAGTCGCATCCTTTCCGAATTTTAATTATTATTTACTTGTAAGAACGACGAAAGGAATGTAAAATATTTGAGTTCATTGCTCGGTAATTCCAGTGCTAATATATGTATAGTAACTGAAAATTACATGAAACATTTTTGTCGAAGGTTATCATCGACATCGAATGGGGTGCGTTTGGAGACAATGGCGTTTTGGATTTCATCAAGACAGACTATGATCGCGAGAACGACGCTAATTCTCTTATTGTGAAATCGTTCACGTGAGTAACAGAGATTTTTTCGACAAGTATGTAGCGAAAAATATTCTGCTCAACAGCTACAGGATTTTTTGATTTCGAATGTCCAGGTTTGAAAAATACATTAGTGGAAAATACTTAGGCGAGCTAGTGCGAATTGTTCTCGCAAGGTTAACCAAGCAGGGGATGTTATTCTCTGAGGACCACAATCCTGAAGCAATTTTGATACCTGGCAACCTCACAACTGCTCTGGTATCGGACATCGAACAGTAAGCATAGTCACAAATAAAAAATATACACATAAGGTCCCATAAAACGCGATCTGTTGCGTGTAAACTAGGGAAATGTTTAGGCAATACCATTCAGCCGAGACACCCTATGTATATAGATTTTATGTAGCAGTAAATGTATAAATAACTGTTCAAGAAGACTGTGCACTTGCTATCACAAAAGATATGCATACGTCTTTCTTCAACAATTGTTTAGTCTGTGAAGATGCGTACTAATTTTAATTAATATGTATTAATTCTGAAACGCAGAGACTCTGTAGACGGTGGTACCATTAACACCGTGCAGGTCCTGAGGAAGTTGGGGATCGACCCAGACGAGGACGACGTGAGGGTTGTTCAGTACGTCTGTGAGCTGGTGTCGAATCGTGCAGCTCTCCTTGTGGCCACGTGTAAGTCGAAGGATTGATTATAAAACAACTCCTTGTGGAATGAAACAGTCATTAATAGCCGTTATTTAAGGTCTCGCTGTTCTGCTGAAGCGGATCGATAAAGAGAACGTAACAATCGCTGTCGACGGCTCCCTATACAAGCATCATCCCAGGCTGGATACGCTGATCCAGAATTACATCCACCTACTAGCTCCTGATCACAAGGTACAGTGACTCCTTGTTGTCCGCGAATATCGCTTTTCTTCGCGACATTAATTGTTCACGTTTCTGTGTAGTTCAAGATCATCCACTCCGAAGACGGGAGCGGAAAAGGCGCGGCGTTGGTCGCCGCGATCGCTAGAAGACTTCAAAAACGAATAGATTAGTACTATTTAAGCGAGAAAATTTCTTCCCTTTCATTAATTCAAAACAGTCGTCTCCTGCGAGACTGTGTATACTGTCTCCCGGCAGACTGTGAGAGTATACATACGGAAAGTTAGGAGAATAGGAAATGTTGGCGAGCGCATGGAAATCGCGGAACGAAACATTTGTACAATATGTTTTTATACCTCGCAAATGTTTGCAGGGTCGTTCGGTTTTTTGTACTGAAGGAACCAGGTTGTTATAATAAAAATTTAAGCGAAAAGTTGACTCTGATTCTCTGTTTTATTTTGTTGCTGTGTCTCGATTTTATATTTCGCACAATAATCCTTTCGAAGTTAATGATTAACCTCCTTGGACCATTTAATTCAGAAACATAAAACAAGGCCATTCGTCTTGATTAGATTCTGAGAAAGCAATTTGTAACATTTCATTTGGCACCGTCTGTATCGTTAATTACGAACATCTGCGCCGAGTCTATTAATTTCTACAGATGTAGTTTGCAAATAGTTTGCTGGAAGAAGAAACGTATCATACATTGATTGTCATAATAGATGCCCAGCTTAGTTACCTGAAACGTGGGAGTAGGCTGGATAGCTTTTATGACTGTGAGGATTGCGAGAATCCTTCAGGCGTGTTTTCATAAAAAATAAGTTTCAGTCCCTATCATTGTTTTGTTTATGTGCTTTTGATTTTAGGGTGACGAGAAGCAATAAACTACAGCGAAATATTCAATAATTTTATTAGGAACAATTATAATCGTGTATTTTCTTAGAAACGAGTTTTAGACTCGAAAGCATCGGTTATTAAAATAAAGAAAGATCATATTACAAAATAAGAGTACGTTTATATACTAATCGGTCAGACCATCAAATTGTTAACCCTTTGCACTCGAGTGGTGACTCTGAAGCACCACTAGAAATGATTGTGGCATTATTTCAAAGAAATTACAAAAAATATTACGAAATATTTGTTACAAATATTTGTTTTAGAATGAAAATAGCGCAAAGGGTTAATACTATCAAGAATTGCTTAACACAAAGACTACCCCAATAAATTAATCCATGTACCATCGGTACAAAAGTTGCTCTCGAATATTACAAAACAATACCACCCCAAATTTGCAAGGAATTTAAGCAGACGGGAGAATTATTAACACGTCTTTCTCCGGTGTCGGACCTGACGAGACTGCTCGTCCTTTTATCCTCTCGTTTCGGCGTTTGTTTTATCAATAACATGAATACATATATACAGAATAATAATACATGAAATAATATATACAGAATAATAATACATGAAATAATATATACAGCGGCGGATTAAATCTCAGCTTACAAATTGCAGAAACGATAACGAATCTAGTACACCTGATTACACCTAAACATAAATCGAACGACTCGACAGGAAATCCTGTCGGCCCGGAATCACCACCGATCCGAAAATCCGGAAAATCCTCGAGAGAGAGAGACCGGAACCTGTCTGGATCATGTCCACGACAGTTCCCGGCGATTAAATAATTAATAGTATCGCTATAGGAGGCATCGTGTGCCGCCTGGACTCGTTGTAAGTTCGTCTATTGATCTTGTTGCTAGGTGGTCGGTGCCGGAGAGCGGTTCTTTCGAACTCGTTGTAGCTTCCTCCCCGGGACCTAAGATGGCAGCAAGTCCGCGCTGGTGAAGTGACAGCTCGGGAACTGTCAGCGGTATGCGCACCGCCGCGTTTCTGCTGCAAATAAGCGTTTTCTAACGTGACGAAACGACGGTTCGCGATCGTCCGGCGGTGTACCGCGTTCCCCGAAAATCGTCTCTGTCCGTGAAAATCGGGTTCCGGCCCCGGGAAACCGAGAACATCGCGAGGATCGGTGGGTGTGCACGCAAGAGGGAACGGCTTGCCGGCTCGGCCAGTCTACTGGAAGATTCCATTGTGAGTGGGCTTTCAAAAAGTTTTATCCACGAAAAGGTTCGTGTTCCCGCGAGTTCCGTGCTACGCCCGTCGATGAGACACACACGCCAAGGTATTTCCGCGTTGTCGCTATCCGGCTGACAGGATCGGGAGGACGATTAATCGTCCGGCAAGGAACACGGCCTATTAGAAAAGTTGAGGTTACAGCGGCCCGTTCAGCTGGCCTCTCAGCTGATGAACGAACGCACCAACCGGTTCGCCGTGTTTCTCGCCGAAACTCTTTTTTCTCGCATTTTAGTCCCGAGCCTGTTCGCGACATTGTTGTTCGCCGTGACGCTGCCCTTCATTATAGTTTACATCCGCGGAGCTCGTAACCTCTTGCACGAACTGTGATCGTGTCGACGCTTTTCCGCCGATCGTTTTAACCGTGTACCGATTCCTGATTTATTCGCCGACGATCCTGTCTTTCTTCAGGAGAGACGGGAACGTCGATCGGTCGTCGTTCGATCGTTCGGTTTCTTTCTGTTTCTTCTTGTCGGGAGACTAGTGCACGGGAATCGGAAAAGTGGCGAACGATGTCTCTCGTTCGTTGGTAATGAGATTACCAGCGAATAGTTAGCTGCCTGTAGGTGGTAGAGTGTTTGACAGTGATTATTGCTGCTTCGGGGTTACGCGATCCCGTAGGAATACGGATGATTCGATGATTCCTTAGGATTCGATACGCGACCCTAGGATTTTTTCCGGCGAGAGTCCGAAAAGTGTCGCGATTCGTTCGCCGGTAGATCGGGCCTGGTAACAGCGTCGTGGGTCGCGATCTAGACGTTGCTCGATCACGTCGAAACGATCGATGTCAACGTGTACATTCGTTCGTCGATATTGTTCGTTATCCTCGTTCGGAACTAACAGACGGTAGTAGTTGATTTTTATGAAGATACATTATCGTCCGACCGGTGTCACCTTTAATTATACATATGTTGATGATGATTCAACATTTTCGTTGATCCACAAAGTGATACCAGACGACTGACGGTTGATACATTCGCTAGGCTTGTCTAAAATCTGCTTTATTGTACTTGTAATTTCTCGTCGAACTTCCTCCCCGCCACTAAGGTTAAAAAAATTTCCGAAACAAACTTTCACAAGCAAGTGGAAATTTCTGCTAGAGGGAAAGGATCCCGAAAAGTCAGTAAAAGTTCCTAAAGGCAGACAACTTAATTGATATTGCAAATATAAACGTTTTGCAGTTCTCGGTAAATAAAGTACTCGATTAGCTGCAAATATTCGACAGAATTTGATTAAATTAGGCAGCGTCGCCATATCAAGACTTGTTCCCCCAATTTAATTTCCCCTTCTACCGCGCTATTCCCCCACCCTTCGCCGCGGCCCGATCACGTGACGCGTTTCGTCTCTGTCGTGCACACTCCGATGCCGGCAGAGAGGGGGTAACTTTCTCCCCCTCGATTCGTGCTCCCTCCCCTCATCTGGCAACACCGATGATTGGATTAACAAATTTAACGGAGCCCGAACTGAAATACAAGATTTTAATTAAAAGCGGATACCTTAATCGATATCGCAAAAATAGCCGCTTTCCAGTTTTTGGTAAATAAAGTTCTCGATTAACTGCAAATATTCGACAGAATTTGATTAAATTAATTTCAACATGATTGTTGCCAGATCAAGACTTGTTTCCCCACTCTAATTTCCCCTTCTACCGCGCTATTCCCCCACCCTTCGCCGCGGCCCGATCACGTGACGCGTTTCGTCTCTGTCGTGCACACTCCGGTGCCGGCAGAGAGGGGGTAATTTTCTCCCCCTCGATTCGTGCTCCCTCCCCTCATCTGGCAACACCGATGATTGGATTAACAAATTTAACAGAGCCCGAACTAAAATACGGGATTCGAACTAAAAGCGGATACGTTAATTGATATTGCAAAGATAATCGCTTTACAGTTCTCGGTGAATAAAGTACTCGATTAGCTGCAAACATTCGATACGTTTTGATCCAATTAAACGCGGTGTAATTGAATTAAACAATGTTACACAGTCCGGGCTGAAATCCGCGAAAGAGCGGGAAACATTTGAAAAGTTCGCGATCTATTCGAACAGTTCGAAAACAGAAAAAATGTTTCAACTATTATACGGCTAATATTCCAACCATCTTGATAGTGATTGTTACAAATGACGTTTTAATAGGTAGAGATCTCCAGTACAATTGCGAGTGTGAATTTAGCGTACCTCGAGGAATAATTTCGTACTTGAACGCGTTCGAATATTCGTTGGAATGCTTAGGGGAATTGCGAGAAGGAAAGCGCGTTCCTGTCGCAACGGCAAATGTTTTTGAACTGTCAATACGCCGGGATGTACTTTCGATGACTTGTATGGCGACCGATGACCGCGTTTGCAGAGTGTTGCCGGGTCACAGGAAACCTCGTGTGTCGCTGCCGTTTAAAAATTAGCAAACGACGAATGGCAGTGGTGGCGAAGGCAGGGGGATGAGGAGAAGGCGGGCGAGAGGAGAAGGTGGCCGAAAGTTAAACAATTTGTCTTGTAGCTTTGCATATTTACAGTGCGCGTCTTTTCGCCAATTAGTGCTTTCGAAAAAGTTTTTATCGCGCGATCCTCTTAGAAATATGCGACTTCAACGTGAGTTATTTTTGCAGAATTGAAATTCTTCTTTCTTGTGACCTGAAGAAATTTTATTGTCAGCTTTTTTATTTTTTAAAATATTATATATTGTAGTTTTATTGGTTTATTTCAATTTTTCACGATTGTAGCAAGGGAATATGACACCTACATGTATGTTTTCTTCTTCTAAGAATATTAGGAGATTTTTAAAATGATTGTACATCGGTGCAAATTATTTGTGCAACCTGTGCAATTTGTAAAATTTTGATTTACATTGTCTCGCATTTTAGAAGGTGATAGTCTATCGTAAAGTGGTCTAGAACCAGACCTTGAACTTCTCCAGCTACTTAGACCTTATTACCCAGAAGTGAACTTGAACAGTGTTTAAGAAGCTGTTCCTCACTCAGTTTTAAAGACAGATGTAATTGTTTCCATTCGTATGTATAAAAGATTGTTGCCTGCAATGATCTAGTAGAGGAAACCATGCAAAGTTTGATAAGAAGAGCAAATGGTATGCGTGAGCTAGGTTGCATCAATTCCTGCAGCGGCAATCATGCGTGGTTGCAAGGAAGAATTTCATTTCCTGCGAGTGGAACATAAATGAGAATTTTGGAAGACCATTTGGAACAGCGATTGACTTTTTCGAAGTCAGTTTCTGGAAGATTAGAACGAAGGAGGATCGATGGACTAGAAGCAAGTGTTAGTTCTGTGGAACCCATTTACACTGTTCAAATGCAGCTCAGATAACAGCATAAATTTCGTGCTGGTAATATTAGTAAAAAGATTATTTTCTTTACAGAAAGGAAAGATAGATGCATGAAGGAAAATCAGTGTACCGGTGAAGCAATTTGCACACTAGGAGGCTTTATCTTTGATAATGCAGAGGCATCGATATAATCAAATGTCAATATAATATTATTGGAGAACCAAGATGCAGAATAGCAACTTGTACTCATAATTATGGACTCACTACTGACACCAGAGAGGACTATTGATCTGAATATATTATTATAACTGAATCATATGGAGAAACATCATTGTGTTGGATCATATCAGTCATCAATTTGATTAGGAAATGAACTACTGATGACTGAGATTGGAGTATTGCTATTACTAGCATAGATAACATCATGCTGAGAAGATAATAAGAGAATAATCCAGAAAACTGGCTAAAACAAAAACTGTAGAAGATATTTTCCACAATTTATATTTTCCACAAAAATATCCTAATGATATAAGCACAGATGACGATTGATCGGTCGACTGTCTAATCAATTAATGTACGAAGAAATGACTAAGTATGCAATTTCTATAGTCAACATCAGAGAACTTGAAGAAAGAGATTAAGAGACAGAAGGAGAACAAAAAGAAGAAGAAGAAGAAGATTGATTGCTTAATAAATCAACTAATGTGTGAAGAGATTGCTAATGCGATTTCTATGCGATCTCCAAGTAACCAAATAACGGAAACAAACAATCGCTTCATCGAAGATTGATCGTAGCTCGAAAGATCCAACTTTTGGCCAGGATTCCAGCAAAGATTGTACGATGGGGGGTGCGGGGGGGGGGGTGGGGAAGTATCAAAAAGTCATTCGGCCGAGTTAGCGCGGGCGTGCAGCGAAAGAAAGCCCGGTCAAATCACCGTGGCGAGAGACACGTACACTGCGTGACACCGTTATTGCTTGCAAATTCACTCGGTTTTCCGTGAAGCCCCGTCCGAGGTCACCGCGCCCGGTTGCAGCTGAGCACCCAGCTGACGAATGGAGGCTGCGACCGGTTCGCCATGTTCCTTCCTTCTTCATCGTTTTTTTTTTTTTAAAGGCCACACCACCTCCTTCTTTTTCCCTTTAAATCGCCTTTCACGTGGTTCGCCGGCCCTCCTTTGCCCGTCTCCGCTCCTCCTCTCCTTCTCTCTCGCCTAACCCCTTCTTCCCCGGCTTAACCGCCACTCGTCGGCTATCCTCTCTTCCCGACCGGCGGCGACACACCGTCTCTCTTCGACTATCCTCTTCCCACACACGTGCACGTACACGTGCACACAGACAGAGACACAGACGCGCGAGCGCCTCGTACTCTTCCACCTTCTACTTACCTTCTTCTACCACCGTTTCCTCCTAGAATATCGTATTGTTCGTGGTGCACGTCGCGCGCGCGCCCGAGAACGCTCACTCGACTTCGTCGAACTTAGTATATCCCCGTACCGTTTTCTTTGTGCGTCGCCTCCTCGGCGCGTTCAACCCGCTCTTTTCAAGGTGACACACCGGCAGTGCAACTGCATCGCTTTGCATCCCGGAGGGTGCGAGCCTCCCCCGTGCGACCTCCCCTCGGACGCCGCGTTCCCTCCCCCGGTACTCGTCGGTCAATTGTTTTCGAATCGTCGATCGTATCCACCCGGTATATCCAGCCGTTTTTCTAGCTGCGAAGTTACGATTGTTCAACCCTTCGGCGCGTTTACCGAACAGTGACCCCCAAAAGATTCCGCGAGGGTAGCTTGACACTTACGGGACCCGTCGAAATGGCGGATTCTAATATTTTCAATTTACGATCATTGAGACTGTGAACATCCAGCTACGTGGAATTACTCGACAAACTTATTTCCCTAGGTATATATTATTTAAAAAATGGTTGAACACTTGGATAGACACGGTCTTCTTATTTTTATAAAGTAATGTAAAATATTCGCTTCTAGTGCTCCGTAAGTTCTAACGATCAGTTTGCATATGAACAATGATCCTCAATTTCTTTGTATGTTCCTTTTTGTAAACGAACTCTTGTCACGTTCAAGGGATGAAAATAGCTGACATAGTTAGGCGTAGGAAACCCATTATGGGAAACATGCGAACCGCCTTGTGATACGTATACGGAAATTGTTGAACGCAAAGGTTGACCAGCTTTTTGCGAGGAATCAAGTGAGACGAATTTTTACAAGATCTTGGACAATTGAAAACGATTTATTCTGTATGCGATGTTGCAGGGTAGATTACGTGGGAAGTGCGGCGAAAACTGATTCACAATAATAATACTAAAAAAGAATAATAATAGTAATACTGATAATAATAATAATCGTTTTTCGTGTAGATACAACGGGATTGAGTGTTAGCATGCTGTTTTTCTGCATGGTTTGAGTGTGACGTAAATGTTATGAAGTATTATGAAGTGGTTGAAGCAATTAGTATGAAAGCCTCGAGGGACTGTCTCGTTGGGGCACAGGACAGAAGATTTTCCTTAGGATGCTGAAAAGGTACTTCTACCCAAACAAAACATAATTCCTAAGCTTGACATTTATAATTAATTCTCTACCCAATTTCGAGAATGTTAATCGTTCTAGTCTAATAACACATTAAATAGTAAATAAATTTAGATGAACACCGCGTGCCGCCGAAAAGGAGTCGGCTGACGCGTCTGATCATGACATACTGATTCTACTTCTTACAAGCGCGTCACGCGAGCCTGTCGGACCTTCGAATTGAATTTTCTTGAAAATAACGCTTCAGAGAAGACGTTCTTTTTTCCCAAGTCATTGTCAGATGTGGAATCATATCCTGCAGAAATCCACATTCTCGTGTAAACGGATCAGGAAATATTAACAAGGAAATACTAAAAAAAAAAAAAAACAGGAAAGGAAATATTAAATATTACCGGTCCCAGGACAAACTCTTGGAGCAATTTCGCTGGCATTGTGGCGGCCGTTGTGCCGAACAGGCTCGGTCATGTGGCACAGAGTTTGCAATTAACCAACCAGTTGTCGAATCGGTTTTAAACGGAGTCGTTCGCGCGACTCGATTCCGGAACGGTCCGCTGGCGGCTGTATAAATAAGAATTTTATAGAGATAGTGGACAGGGGAAAAAGAAGAAAGGGAGGAACGAAAGGAACGGAAGGAACGGTGGCAACGGTAGCGAATCGTGGCTCTCTTATTTCATTAGCCAATCGAGCACAAATAAGAAATAGCGGAGTCTGAAGCCAGGTGACTCACGCCGAGCTAGCCCCCAGCACGCGAGACCCGATTGCTTCTAAATAGCGATGCATATTATATGCGTCCACGGTCTCTCTGGAATACGGTATGAACGCTATACAGGCTCCCCTAAAAGTCGCGGGACGGTCGCGATTATCTCAGAAACAACGCATTTCGGAGGAGAAGATTTTAGACAAAAGTTCTACCATACTAAACATTCCATCGACCGGTGGTAACTGTTTCGTCTTCAGCGAGCCGCTGAAGGTCACGTCAAAGTCAGCACGCTTTTTCTAAATGGAACACCTTATTTTTGATTATGCAGTCTTAAAGCGGACAGCGAGACGTTTCCGGAACACTACTTGTTTCCTTTTTTTGATGAAGATTAGCGGTGTTGTGATCTCGGCGTGACGTCATCCGACCGCTCAAGGTCAAACGGTTGTGACCATTCGATGGAGTCTTTAATACCTCGAAGCTTTTGTCTGAAACATTTTTGTTCGGGATGAATCGTTTCCGAGATAATGGTCTTTTCGGAGAGCCTGTATACAGGGTGTCCCAAATGTGTTGTATTTCTTTGAACAGGGTGATCATTTGAAGTAACTTTTACGGGAATGTTCTCCGCGGCTTTGCTAACGAGTTATCGAAGAAAGACACGGGCCAATCAGAGCGCGGCTACAGCGGGAGGATTCCGGCTCGGCCAATGCCAACGCCACGCTCTGCTGTAGCCCTGCTCCGATTGGCCAATGTTTTCCGATAATGACTCCTTAACAAAGCCGCGGGGAATATTCTCGCAAAGGGAAAAGTTGTTTCAAATGATCTCGGGAACCGCCTTGTTCGAGGAAGTACATTTTTGGGACACCCTGTACACAACTGTACACAATAAGCATGTTACTTTTTCGTTTCATCCGACCGGGGCCTAGCGCCGACGTCGCGTGCGACTTTCGCGAATGTACGCAAATTATTCATCGCGACCCGTGGCACCGAGCGGCTCTAGCAGAGTCTAGCTTCGAAAATAGCTTATGGGGGAGTCTCTTCCGTTCTCCAGAAAATTATCCGATTTTCTGCGATTTTTTTTTACTGAGAAAACAGCGAGCGGGAAAGTAACTTTCGATTTTACAGGTGAATTTCGAATTTTACGGTCTTGCATCCGGGCTGAGCAATTGATTCGGTCCTGTACTACTGTCTGGAATCATACTATTCGATAGGACCCCTAAAGAAAATCTGTAGCCTGTTTCAAATCGGTACACGAGGGTTGCTCATTAATGGTTTTAACGAATTACGCTCTATTTCTTCCGTCTTGCTCAACAAAAAATTGCGAAAAAATGCGTGCACATTCTATCTAGCAGCACGCACGACTGTGAATTTTTTCCGAATTTTTGACCGCAAAGTTGATTTTTAAAAAATTCTAGAATCTCAAGATTGCCGATTTTATATCGAGATTATCAGATAACCACGTTTCTATTATTATAGTAAGTCCATGTTGTTATAATTATGTAACGTGTATTTTTTCAGATTTCTCGGATTAGGCGAACGTGTTTAAAAAGAAATTGAAAAACTCTAATGCATATTTCTTGTGGAAGTTTCGGAGATAGCGGTTTCAGAAAAATTCACTAGTGAGATATTGTCGAAAGTAACGTTCACGATTTGTTTCGGATTTTTTCGTAAATTCCATCGTGGTTGGTATAAATAAACTTTGTATTCAAATTCGAGACACGAGCACTCTCTTGGAACACGTGATCTCCACCTTCGATCATGCTTAATTTAATTGCCAGGTCATCGAGCTCGAGTACTGGCCACGATTTTATCTTTGCGCCACTCGAAGCAATTCACCCGGAACACGATGATCTTGCCTAGATAACGAATGATATCTACATCGTGTCTGTGGTTGTCATTAAAACGTACGATTCACGAGGTTTTGTAATTCCTCGAGCGGAGCACCAGATTGTTCGATTGCTAGACACCGAACTCGAATCCTCTTTCAGCCAAACTTCGATCTGTTCGCAACCTTGTCCCCTTTAGAGTCTCCGTCCTCTGTCACCCGGGAAACGAAAATAGAAGCAGACGGAATAAAAGTGTAAACTGAAGTGATCCGAACTGGTTGCACATCGACCGCTTTTTATCTTTCGCCGGAGCTTCTTCTTTCACGAGCCCCGATCAAAAAGATGCTCTGCTTCTTTGCGCCGGTATTGGATAAACTTTTCTGGACGATTCTGTACGTTTTTGTGCACCTGTGTGCCAAATTTCATAGACCTCTGAACGCCCCAGTGTTTGTTATAAACAATTTAGTCGAAGTCTGCCTGCTCTGCGATTTGACAATGCACCCAGGAATGGAAAGGGACCGAATCAAATTTATAAAAATTCTATTAATTAGCCGACCGGAAATTGACTTCCATAGCCTCCTTCATACTCCTCTTCCGTATCAGTCTGCCAAATTTCATCGACCTGAGAAGGCCCCAACGTTTGCTATAAACAATTTAGTCGGAGCCTGCCTGCTCTGTGATTTGACAATGCACCCAGGAATGGAAAGGGATCGAATCAAATTTATAAAAATTCTATTAATTAGCCGACCGGAAATTGACTTCCATCCTCCCCTTAACACTTCTCTTTCGCATCAGTCTGCGAAATTTCATCGACCTGTGAACGCCCCAACGTTTGTTATAAACAATTTAGTCGAAGTATTTGGAAAAATAAATTATCCAGTTTGTTGCGATCCTGGCCAGGCGTGCGTCGATTCGAGTTGTTTAGGTGCAAGCGCAGGATATCGCAGTCGAAAAGTCCCAGGGATCGAATTGTTCCACGGTTGAACGTTGTTTCGGAACAATACGCTCGCTCGGAATCGGGAGAGCGGATCGCGTTTTATTGCCGAGGGGACTGTTCGCGGGTAGAAAACTTTTTGTCGATCGTGCCGTTTATTTTTATCTTTATTCCGCAGAGGGTAGATACTGTATCGATCGTAAGTTTGAGTCCGACCCTCCGTTCTGGACGGGAAACGTATTGTTTTATGGAAATTCGATAGTTCCTCCCTGCGACACTCCGAAGATTCGGCTTCATTCTTTAAGAGCTCAACGATTTAAGGGATTATTTTGGGTTTCGAGGCCGTGCCCGCATGGATTTTTAGGAATTTAAAGTAGAAACCATCCGAATTTCATCAGTTATGTAATTTCTTCTCCAAGGGACCATTCTGGTTTTGAGTGCCAAATTTGCCAATTTTTGGGAATTCTTTCCCGAAAACCTACGGAGCCTTTTGCATTCGGATTTCGCACACACATTCATAGGTACACGAAGTGCGTTCACGATTTAAAAAAAATAGAAACAATCTAAATTGCGTCAGTTATATAGTGTTTCGTTTCAAGGGAATATTCTGGTTTTGAGTGCCAATTTGCCAATTTTTGGGAATTCTTTCCCGAAAACCTACGGAACCTTTTGCATTCGGATTTCGCACACATATTCATTGGTATCTGAAATACATGTGCAATTTTTTTCAAGTAAACATAATCAAAATTACACGAGTTATATATTTTCTTTATAGAGTACGTTTTGGACTACGACAGGTTTTGCGTAAACTTTGTTACAGCACGTGATTAGTAATTTATATCGGTCTTTCAGAGTCGACGAAGACAATGTTTATTGTAACGAACCGATGCGATTTCGTCGAGATCGATGGATCAATCGTATCGGCTGTTGACTCGCAGGAACGTCGACGTACTCTAGAGGGCACCGATAATCTCTATAAATAAATTGTCCATTGAACAATAGCGTCGCCTCCGATTGAGAAACACTGCGATCGCAGCGAGCGCTCGCAGACAGCGAGGCGCAGCGTTTACGCGAACACATTCGCATAATACTCGAACCCAAGATTGTATAATCGTGTTTCGCGATTTAAAAAACCGCGATCGATAAGCGCGAGCTCGGTAACCGATAACCAGAAACCCGTCCCGCTTCGACCGGTAGCTCGCGATATCGAGATCGAGATCGAGAATCGCAAGTTTCAGCGAGTCGATCGAGGACAAATCCCAGTGATCGTTTACATCGCGATCCAATTCCGTAGATCGCTTTTTTTCTTTCTTTCTTTCTTTCTTAATAGTTATATGTATTACGGCGCGGAATAGCCTCGCAATTACCATTTATTTGCATGCGGAATAACGGAATAATGATTTAATGATAGCGCTCCGGCACACGGCCGATTCATCAAACGCAAGCTTCAACTAGGTTGAGGAGCAAGTGTAAAAACGGGGAACAACCGTGGGGGTTAGGGTTTAGCAAAATGAAGAGTATGGTCGTGTGCACACCGACAGGAAGACAGCATTAAAAAGCTAATGGACTGGCCGGTGTAATTAGACTGCGGGACATTTATGTCCGCGGAAAAGGAACATTAATGATTACATCTGTATCTGGTTTTCGATCGAGTGACACAGTTTGCGCAGCTTGTCCTCGATTTTCGTGCTTATGCAAATATCGTCGACAAATGTTTGTTCAATCGAAGCCTTAGCACGCTTAAAAATATTCCGTACGAGTTGATTGTTGTCGTCGAAACGAAATTAAAAATGACATTTGCAAGCCTAATTGACTGGACAAGTAAACTTCAATAGAAGCGTCTCACTTCAACTTTGTCAGTCATGACACACCCATCGATAATGATTCCCGTTTACATTATCGAAGGTCTTGAATAAATATAGTCTCGGGACTACTCAGGCTGAATAGACTATAATTACGCCAGTGTAAGGCAACGATTGTTCCGCAAAAATATGTGGTTTCACGAAGCACTCTGTTTCCTTCGCCTACATGCAGCAGGTGCACTTTTAATTCGACGAAAGCAGACATTAATCAAAGTCTGTGTATGCTGATTACAAAACATTTTAACGCTGTCGAAATGCGAGACGAAGTGGCACGTTTCAGTGCCATATTGCAGCTCACAGTTTTTAAAGTTCGACGCATCTGAAGTGCTACTTAAATTTGTCATCAAATCAACTCTCCAAATATTCCAAATATTCTCAAGGGAATTTTCTCAACGAGATCAAAGATCACCGATCATTTTTTCTTGCACGACACCCTATATATTTTCTTCGATATTCTTACAGAGCGTGAAAAGACGAATCCAACGACTACCATGATCATACCATTACGATCAGTCGACCTCGAGATATTCGTATCTGAAAAGAGCAGACCTAACTCAAAACCTTATCTTTCAAACACGAATATCTCGAGATTGAGTGGTCATAATGGTATGGTCCTGGTACTCGTTGGACCCGTCTTTTCACGCTCTACAAGAATCTCGAAGAAAATATATAGGGTGTCGAATAAAAACCTAACGATAACCTTGAAGTATCGCGAAAAAACAACTTCGCGAAGCAAAACTTGGCATCAATCCTATCGAAAACGCATTTTCAGAGTCCCACGTTCCGAGAGGGTCGAACGAATGGTGTGTACACACGTCGAAACTAAAAAAAGGAAATATAACAAACAAAACAGTAAATCTCGCGTGAACTCGGCTAGTTCCCAGGTCGGTCAACATTAAAAATCGGGATCCGAGCGGAGTAGCGGGTGCAAGGAGGTCCGGCGAGTTTCCGAGCGAAGCGGAACCGAGCGTTTTCACGTTCAAAGACGCGAAACCAATCGGCTGTTCGATCGGAACGAAATTTCCAAGGGTCGGTCGGGCGCGGGGGATCGGAAACGAGCGCTTCGGGGCTTCCAGACCGGCGAAAAATAGTCTTGCCCTGGCGTGTCTCGGTAACTCGAACGAAACCAATTCGCCCGGGACGGGCTTTAATCGCGTTTCAAGCGAGAATAAACGACCCAACCTCGACGATCCTCTCGCGTGCATCGTCCAGGCCCGCGCGCGATCAAGTTCAACGACCGTAAATTTTATTTACGAAAATCCACCAACGACCGGCCTCCTCTCTCTCTCTCACTCTCCCTCTCTCTCTCACTCTCCTATACACAACTCTAAAACCCTGATGGTAGTCGAGTGTGTTCGACTCTCTCTCTCTCTCTCTTTTTCTCTCTTCCTCTCTCTTGCCACTTGACAGCGAGTTTAACGCGCCTATATCGACCCGCCACCGGGGATCGCATAAAAGGGGGCCCCCCTACTCGCGATTTGCTTAAGCAAACCTAACGGTCTGATACTTCGGTCACGATTCAACAGAAAGAAACGTGTAGCATCGATCGCGGCTTCTAGACCACTCCTTCGTAGACTAAAAACGGATTATCTTGCGACACTCCGAGATATTGCGTGGCGAACGAAATTTCTATAAGCATGACTTTACCATGATTTATCGAAGTGTTAATGCACGACGGTCGGTCAAGTCATCTGCATTTTCGCTCTCAGAAATTTTAGAAAGCGTCGGGATCGAGTTGTGTGTAGACGCTGTCTCTGCATCTGTTGGATAAAAATGGTCGGCCCCCACGCTTCGAGGTTTCTCGACTCGATGCTGGGCCTGCTGTACAGCACATTTCGAAATTTCGGGACTGAAAGGTTGCTTATATCGTAAGCGGATACTATACTGTGATTTGTTGCCGCTAACATCGATCGTTCGAAAGGATAACTGGTAAAGAAAGCATCGATACCAGTGTACCGATGAGACTAAATCGATGATAACTCTTTCGCTTCTAATGATTTCTTTGTGGGACTTCCATCAGTATATCCGTGACATTTTCCCGTTTAAAATGATACCCGACACGACCCAATTTGGTTCGTGTTTACTTCTGTAATCCACGATTTAGTGGAACCTCCACTATCCGAACTAGTCAGCGGGGCACTGTTCGGTTGCGTTTCGTTGCAGGAAAACGTTGAGAGATACTGCAGTGTTTAATCGTGTGTGACTCACCGCGTATAATGACTCTGAGTTCTTCAACAAATAAACACGACAATTAAAAATGACGTCGGTTCGAGCGTCGTAAACATCCAAGCCTTCATCGAGGAAATGAAATAATACGGAAAATCGTGTCAATGAAGTATGCTCGTCTTACTGAACGAAGTCCTCTCTGGGAAAGTTTACAGAATTTCTTAGGAATATTTTTTCATTTTACTATTGTAATAACAAAAGAGAGGTGTCCTTCTAGTTTCCCTATTAGACGATTCATTCTGCACACCGAATAACACTCTCCGCAACGGATTTAATTACCGTCTAGGCGGGTTGAATTAAGGTCTCTTCAAGGTTAACTCGGCTTACGATGTAGTCGTGACCTTGCGTGACCTTCCGCCGAGGGTCGTCCGACTACTCGTTCTAAACGCATTGATCAGGGTGAAAAAGATGATATTCTATCCATTGAAGTCAGTTGACCTTGATACAGATATCCTCGCTACCGTACACCTCCGAATTGGCACATCTGAAATCAATTCTTCCTTTCAGTGTGTCCTCAGACGCCAACATTGAATTCACGGAGCAATAAAAGTTAATTTTTTCTCTAATTCTAAACGATTCCGTTAAGACTCGTTGCATACGTAAACCGTACAAAAACGCTGTATTAAAAAACTATTTACCGTATATATAATCGTAATAGATAGCTCATATTTCAAATTGAAATAACTGTTTTAGAAACGCACCGCACGACTACAGGTTTTCTGCCGAGCTAGATATATTAGTGTACTAGATGCTATGAAATAAAAATTTGGGAACAAATCGCGTTTAGTCTAAGTTACGAAAAGAAAAAGAAAATAGTAGAATTTGTTCTTTCGTTTGAGCTTGTAACGCAAAATTTAAGAAATATGTTATGATATGATATGAAAATTTTATCGAAATTAAAAAGTTACTCGAGTTATTAAAAAGTATACGCATTTTAAAAAAATTTTTTGATCGTGTTATACGGGGCTCCACTGTGTTTAATTGTGATTAGAAGTTGAAACGTTCAAAACTCTTTTGGATCAATAAATCCTTGCGTCTAAAAATGTTCGTGTCTTCAAATTTCTAATTGCCGCAATCGCAGCTAATTGCGGCAGGCAATTATGAAAAACGTGCCACGTGTGTTTTCTGTTGAACGAGCAAAAAAAAATTGCAGGAGCCTTGACATTGACGGTCTCTCTCTCTCTCTCTCTCTCTCTCTCTCTCTCTCTCTCTCTCTCTCTGACTCCTTATTTTTAACGAGTTCGCAATTACATCCAATCGAACGCTGACTGTCGGTCCGCGCAGCTCGTCGAGCGTAATAAACGTTAATGTCATTGTTTCCGCTGAAATTCGACTCGCTTTTGTGATCGGCGTGTGCAGGTATGTGTGTGTGTGTGTGTGTGCGCGCGCGCGATCGCACGCACAGACATTTTTTGGGAGGCTGTGCTGCGTGTCCGAGGGCTACCCGGTGTATGTGCGCCATTAAACAATTTCCGGGGCACCCTCCGATGTGTTTTTGTTCCGTGTAGCTGCATTCTCGTTGCATATTTATTAGACGTCACGCCCGATAACAATCGGCCGATTGTTTAAATTCCTCGTATATACGACACGGTTCCTCTTCGCTCGATGCGCGATTGTTTGCGCGAACAAGCACTTTTATTCAGAATATACATACACGCTCGCACGCACGCACGCACGCACGCACGCACGCACATACGCGCGGTCGATTCGCGAGTATTGCGAATTGACGCCTTTGATAGATGAGATTGGCGAACACTTTCATCTTCCCGGACATAATCCAGCACAATATTTGGCCACTGATATAAATTGAGAGCTTTTAGAAAGCCCTTAGGCGGTCACGAAAATTGTAACGTATGGATTCGGTGGTGGAACGTTTTTTGGTTCGAATTGTATTTCTATGCAACTTCTAGTAACGCACTTGTGACGCTTTTCTGATTAAAATGATACCCCGCATGACCCGATTTGATCCACATTTACTCGTGTAATCCACGATATACTGGAACCTTCGCTATCCGAACTAGTCACTGGGAAATATGAGTGTTACATTCAAAAGCACATTAAACTGAGACAAAAAATCGTACATTAAGATTGGAAAGTTCTTTGCAAAGAGGAGATTTCAATCTTCAAATCTGTCGTACATTCATTTCTGAAAAAAATTTACTAAGCCCTGCAGAGTCATTTGAATTTGCACAAATTTCAGACAGGACAAAGCATCTTCGATCTTTTAATACGATGTTTTCTTGATTTTTACTGAGATAGAACAACGTCTTGGGAAAACTGATACAGAGGTCTGAATTTAGAGACTTCATGCTTTAAAATGACCCAAGAATGGGCGCTCTACGACTTTTCCTTGCGAAGTTACGACAGTTTAAAGATCAAAGATATCATCAGTTCGTATAATCGAGGTTCCAGTAAATCGTGGATTACAGAAATAAATGTGAACCGAATAGTGACGTGTAAGGGTTCATTTTAACCAGAAAAGAGCGACGAATATGTTCGTAATAGCATCGTAAAAAACTAATCCGGTACAAGAAAGTTTCGCTTCGAAGTAGAGGCTCGAAAGAAACGGGACAAAAATGAACCGCGAGTCGAATGAACTGCGCACGGCCCTTGGCCGCTTCTCGGTAGATTTACTAGCAGTATTTGTGGACTCCACCTTAAACCGAGCCACATGGCAGCGCGCGTATACTTTCTAATTATATAGTATCTAGCCGGCATCAGCTGTGCTCGTTGCCTGACCGAGAAACTCGCGAGGACAAGCGAGGAAGGCGGCCGAAGCCCGCGGTAAACGTCATTCGCGAATATCGCGGGGACCAATGAAAAATCACAATGCACGATCCTCGCCGTCTGAAAAACGAAGTTGCCACTCGGAAAGAAAGCGAGCCGGGGCCGGGGCCGCGCGATAATATGTAGCGCGAAAGTTAGTATGCCCGATGGAACGGCGGCGATGTTTGCAAAAAGGATGATAGAATACGTAGAATGCAATAGACTGCACGCCGGCGCAACGCGCAACGCCAGCGTTCATCGGCTCTACGCACGCAGCTTCTGTTCGCCGCATCCGATGCACTTTCCTATTTTGCACTGCGAGCGTCGACCGGCCGATTTCGATAACGGTACAGGCAATTATTCCGTCAACATTGTTGTCCATCCGGCCCGAACTGTCTGCGAAGACAGGCAAATTGGGTTTCACAGGACTGGACAATTCGCTTAGGCTTTTCTCTTTTTTTCGACTGCCCCTGCCCGCAGGCTGAAGTATCCTCGCAATAGAGGACGTGCTACTTCAGCAACAGCACTGCGAAATTCTAGTGAAACTTACGATCTTGCTGACTTGAACGAGAATCGAAGCACCGGGTGTATTGGTTCGGTCCAATTGAAGAGGTTCCATCTACAATTTATGCAAATTCAAATAACTGTGCAGGCCGTAAAAAATTTTTTTCAAGAATCCCACCACCGCTAATATAAAGGTCGAAGCTTCCTCTTTACAACGAGCCTTTAAAACTTGATGTACGATTTTTTGTCTGTATTTTATCGGACTTTCAACGAGACACTCGTGTTCTCTATTGACTAGTTCGGTTAGTGGAGGTTTCACTGTATCGTGGATTACACAAATAAACACGAACCAAATTGGGCCGTGTTGGGTATCATTTTAATCGGTAAAGTATGGCGGATGTACTGGTACAAGTCCTATAAACAAATAATTATAAATAAAAAAGTTATCATCGATTTAGTCTCACAATGCACCGATGTCGATGCTTTTTTGACTCGTTATCTTTCCCTACGATCGATGCTAGCGGCAAGACGTCAAAGTATAGTGTCTGTACACTATAAAAGCGACATTTCGGTCCCGAATGTTTTTCAAAAACTACGAAAACGAGAATGCAGAGGAAGACTCGCAGCCTAGAAATGATCTCCGTAGTGCGAATCGAGTACCGTGACTCTAATAGCGTAATCGCGGTGATAGGAGGTCAGTTTCGTACGGGAGTTAGGGGTCAGAACGGTGTAAAAAACGCTGATCGATTCGCGCTTTCGAGGAGAACAGGTTTTTCATAGTTCGCCGTTTCCTCGCTTGTATAACACCGCTCCTGTTCCTCGCATAATACTCGCATAGAAAACGCCGACACGGTGCGCGCCGATCCCCGTTGCGAACCCGTGAGAAAGGACACGGAAGATCGACGATCGCTTGTAAACATTGAGAAGAGTCGCGGAAATTTTCGCACGACCCTGATATTTTACGAGCCGGCTTGAACGGGAACGCCGCACCGCGCCCACATATATTAGGTTACAAAACGAGCACCAACAGATTTAAAATACACATTCCGAAAGCGTCGAAATGTATTTTTGAAACGCCGTCTTATTCAACACTTGTCCTCAAACGTGTTCTTCGAAGGAAAACTACAATTTAACGGCGCATCAGATTGCTAAATTTATTACTAGCGATACTAGATACGCTAGTGTATTAGTACGATACTAATTCCCGCGATACGTTTGTCGATATATTCCTGATGCTTCTCTGATGAAAATGAGTCCAAACACGATATAATTCGGTTCACATTTACTTCTGTAATCCACGATTTACTGGAACCTCGATTATCCGAACTGATGATACCTCTGATCTTCAAACTGTTATAACTTCGCAATGAAAAGTCGTAGAGCGACCATTCTTGGGTCATTTTAAAGCATGAAGTATCTAAATTCAGACCTCTGTATCAGTTTTCCCAAGACGTTGTTCTATCTCAGTAAAAATCAAGAAAACGTCGTATTAAAAGATCGAAGATGCTTTGTCCTGTCTGAAATTTGTGCAAATTCAAATGACTCTGCAGGGCTTAGTAAATTTTTTTCAGAAACGAATCTGCGACATATTTGAAGATTGAAATCTCCTCTTTGCAAAGAGCTTTCAAATTTTAATGTACGATTTTTTCTTTCTATTTAACGTGCTTTTGAATGAAACACTCATATTCCCCACCAACTAATTCGGATAGTGAAGGTTCCACTATATCGTGGATTACACGAATAAATACGGATCGAATCGGGTCGTGTTGGGTATCATTTTAATCAGAAAAGCGTCACGAATACGCCAATGGAAGATTCAAAATGAAAAAGTTATTGCCGATTTAGTTTCCTCGTCAATCTTTTATCGGGCTTTGAACGGAGACTGCGGCGGGAGATCAAGGAGCACGTCTGTGGGCGATGTGAGCGGCGTTTCGGTCCCGAATTTTTCGCATATATCGAGACATTACCGCGGATCGAATTAGTCACGGTTTGGCGGACGACCGACCACAGTCCGACGGGTCCAAAAAGTCTAAAAATTCTGGGGACCGAAAGATTCGTGTCTCGATTACAGGGGCCGATGAGCACGTCCGCTCGATTTGGCTCAGCTAGACGAAAAAGGGGTGTCCCGAGGAGTCTGGCCGAAGTTCAGGCATGAGTGACTTCGATTTGATCCTCTGCCTCGGCTCAGTCTGCTCAAACTCTCGCAGGATTGTTGGTTAACGTCCTGGGGCCAGACGAAACCGAGGGGGGACGAAATTGCTGCATAATTAATACCCTAAGTGCCCGATATCGACCCTAAAATTCCCGCAAAATCAAACTGATCGCAAACAAAGTCGAAACCAACTGGAAAGTTAAGATTTATCCTTGGACTGCGGATTTTTATGCCAAATAAAAATGAGATATCAACATCTTAAAAATCTTTTCACAGATTTTTATTTCGTCTAGTCACTATGTTAAGTTTGCATTAAAATCTCGAATATTCTCAGTGCGTTGTTCCACCATTTTCGACTGATTAAAATCATTGATGCAAGGGATACATTTTCACTTAACTTCGGTTCCATGCAATTGAAAATTTGAAGCACAGCTTGAAACTAATTTGACCGTGTTTGATCAGTCGAATGTTCTCCACTCGACCAAAACTGTCGAACACGTAAAATATTTAACATTACTCGGTCCCGATAATAGAATGTAAAGTATCATTCCCAGATATCGGCGGAAGATAAATGCGCGTCAGTGTTGGTTCACACATGTGTCGATAGACTTTCTGTTAGCTGCCTGCCTGTAACCTACAACATTAGCGAGCTATAACGGGAGGGAAGATTTTGTAATCGCGTCTATGCATGACACGTTTCCATCGATAAAATTAATATGTTGGGAAAGTATTATCGGTTCTCGTGCCGCGCTCTTCAACGGCCCACGCGTCGCTGTTTACAGTAAATTTGTTTTATCAGGCTGGTATCTGTGCTTGCAAAACACTTGACCCGATGTAAACCCCTCAAAAGTCGCGGGGAATTCAACGTTCGGATGTTTTATCAAAATTCTGTTCTACCACGTGTTGCGGCGAGCTTCCCGAACGAAATAAAAAAAGAAATAAGCACGAGATAATGCAAGACAAAAATGTAAGAAAAAAGGGATTTGGGAGTGTTAGCGACAGAAACAAATTTTTAGTTGGTTCCTTGCAAATTGATCTAGACTATTTTTATTTTGCATAAAGATTCACACACCAATGTGGATTTTTATATAAATTTTTATGACCTAATCCTATGCAAATGGAGTCTGAGAATTCCCTGTTACAGGTTTGTTATAGTTCAATGAGGATGAGAACATTCCTGAAATTTTTAAAAATAATTTTTCATGGTTTGGAAGATCAGAATTGCTATAAATGCATGAAATGAACTTAAATTTAGATGACTTATACTGTACAGTCGCTTTTTCAGTATTCTTGTCAGTCTTTCGTTCTTTCCCAGAAACTATTTTTATCATTTTTGCCATCGATTCTTTAGTTTGAGTGCGTTTTGTACTGTTTCTTATTTCCCAGCAGATGCTCCAATCATTTTTCCAGTTCGTTTACATTCATCAGCCCCTACAATTAGAGTCTAAGCACGTTGAAAAGTGAAAGAGTCTCTCCCCTTGTCGGACGTATCTAACGGTGTGTCTTGCGAAGCATGACAGAAAAATAATGTCAAGGAAGCGGCCGGTCGTGGTGAAAAGAAAGAAAAAAAGAACAGGAGAGGTAGGGAGGGAGAGGGAGAGAGAGGAAAAAAATGGATTTTCGTCGATAGACAGTGTGTGGTAGTCGTGCGTAACCGGTCTCTCGTTCTCTCTCGTTATTTACGATTCCGCGATAAGCACTTGTTCCTCATGACTCACGTCGAGGCTTGCCTCGGTTGTCTGATTCCACTGCAACGCTGCAAGCTGGCAGATCCGACGAATTTAATGACAGTTTGTTGACAATGACTGAACAAAAATGAAGCAAGTACAACCTCACCGATTCGATTCTGTAGAAAATTCCCAGTGATAGAGCTTGATGGACAATGTGAACTCTCCCTCCCGTAATTTTGTTTAACTTAAAATATTATCTTTTAATACTTTCTTTAGATATTGTTGTAGAGCACAAAAAGACGAATCCAACGAGTATAATGACCGTACCATTACGATCATTCAATCTTGAGATATTCGCGCGCGAAAGCAGTAAACCTAACCTACACTTTGCATTTCAGATATAAATATCTCAGAACTGAATGATCGTATTGGTACGTTCATGGTACTCGTTGGATTCGTCTTTTTAAGCTCTACAATAATATCCACGAAGAAACACACGGCGACAATTAAAAAAATATCAGTGACCTTGTGGAACGATTCTTTCCACTATTATGTGTACCTGTTCAGATAGTGTGACATTGTTCCGATAATTGGAAATAAATTTAAAAGTGAAGCATGTAGAAAAGGTTGATCAAACAGACCACAGAGAGGTACAGACGTGTTAAACAATTTTTTATATTTATACTCACCTATTTGAACACATAGCGTTTATAGCGTGAACAGTAGCAATGCCCGTTTTTCAAGTATTAACAGAGGATGCGTTGCAATCGTGATCGCCATTATTTTTGCGAATACAAGCGGTATCCTTTGAGCGCGCCTAACGAGTTCGGTCAATTTGGGCTTTTTGGCAACGACGGCTCGGTTAAATGGCGTCCCACGGTACAGCAGAACGCGTTAGCACTATCGCGAGCGCGAGTGCATCGAGCGCCGGAGTGCATGGACTGCACTTTCCGCGCGTTCCCTCCCCGCCGCGCCGCGTTTTCGCTTTTAAAACATGCTTCGAGCATTACAGTGCCGCGTTGTGCATGCACACCGCGCCGAGCAAATACAGAGGAGCCATCTTGTCCCGATGATTTACATGAGATCTTGGCGACTCCTCCGCGCGGAATTGATATGCAGAAGTACACGCCCGCATGTACGCCCGTTGCACCATGCACCGTTGCGTGATGCGCCTAGTGCATCTACATTGTCCTGTACGTGTGCTACTGTTCCAATAACTAGACAAAAATTATTTGTCAAAAAACAGTTCATCTTGTACAGTGGTTTTGTCCATATATCGCGACATATATCATCTAGAAGAAGCTTCTAGAGTGGGTATACTCCGCGACAGTGGGAATAGTTTCGGGACTCTTATCGGCTAGGCATTTGGGACATATATAAAGTAAACTCTATATTACCCCCAGGCGTGTACGATATAAAAATCATCTCTCGTCTACTTAATAACGTGATTAAATAAATCTCTACGAAATTGATTATCTTTATATCCCATAAATTTGATTAACATAATTAGCTATTTCTCATTTTCATCTTCTCCGGTGGTTTTATCTCAATCTTAGGTTAAGTGGCTGTCGTTGCCCACTTCTAACTTGATATTTTCTAGTCCCAGTGCGCAGTCAGTCAGGAGGGGTACTATCCGAGGAGAATAACGCGTTTCTTTGTCTTCGCGGTGCGTATCGGTGCTGCTCGCAATGCGATATTCAACGAGATGCATCGCCGATGGTAGTCGCGCATCGGACAGGCCGCTCGATAATCACCTGGAGTGTGTACGTGCTATTGTGCCGGATCCTCCTCTGCTCGCGGGCTGATTAAAATTCATAGAAAGTGCAAATTAACCGTGACGCTTACGGCCAGGTGTTCCTGGGAGGGCAGGGAGAAGCTAGGATTCCATACGGACCCCGATACACACTCCGGTCGAGTGCGTGACTAAAGCCTCGTCTCCGAGCACGTTCGTCAGCTCGCCCATACGTGTTGCGACTCTGCTCGCCCACTTATGCAGGGTACACACTGTTCTAGACCTGTCCGCGAACTGCTCGCAGCAAACCAGATATTATTATTGCACTGTGTCCACGGTGGAACTCGGAAATACCGAGCAGAATCACGCTGAGTAGCGCGTTCGCTAAAAATTATTGTTACAATGACGATTATAGTACATTTTTTCCTAGATATTCTTGTAGAGCCAGAAAAGACGAATCCAACGAGTACCATGACCGTACATTTTCGTTTATTCAGTCTCGAGATATTTGTATCTGAAACGCGAGGTCTAGGTTAGGTTTGTTGCTTTCGCACACGAATATCTCGAGATAGAATAAACGAAACATTATGGTCATGGTACTCGTTGGATTCGTCTTTTCATGCTCTGCAAGAATATCGAATAAAATATATAGGGTGTCGTATAAAAAAGTGTCGATCACCTCAAAGAATGATTTTACCCACTGTTATATGTACCTATTCTTTCAGACAGTATAATACAGTATACATAGAGTCGTTTTGAATAAATTTTCTAGTTGAGTGCACGGACTGTGCAGTTTCCCTGGTTCTAATAAAATTTCCGTACGCTTCGGCTGAACGAACGGCGTTACTATTCGCGAACGAATTCCCGGTAACCACCGGGAGCATTCGAATTAGCGGTACTGGTCAGTGACGCCGGTGAGTTAGCAAGAATTGCGGCTGTTTTGGCACGATTCGCGGATATTGTGCAACCGATTCCGCTCGGGAGCCCGATGTCCACGATAATTATCTATCAACCGACGCCGGGCAGCAGAATCAGGATTTATTTCGAATGGCCGACGGTGTTCCTCGCAGCGAACGTTCCGACTCGAAATTCGGACGTCTTTTGCTTTCCGTGCGAGCACGAACGCGCGGCAGTTAGCGTGCCGGGCCTCGATTACACACGATATCGCGAATTAATGCAACAGAGTCGCCTTGAGCCGCTCGGAAAGAGACGCCTGAAACTTTTTTTGCCCGCGTCCGCAGAAGACTTTACCGGGAATGGAATGTAGATGGGAACGTGTAGGTAATTGTCTCGAGGCGAAGGCTGTGCACTGCTACACTCCGATTTTGCCAGTTGTTCTTTTTTTTTCCTCCCCTCGTGTCGGAATCGGGACTCGCCAAGGAGAATTACTCGGTGCCGGGCAAAACGCGGCTGAATTGCTCGGGTATTCCTGAAATTCTGTTTTCCACCGTGTTTCCGATCGTACAAGAACGGGAACAAGGCTTCTTAGGGGTGCTCGGCTTCGTTAGGAATTCCGCAAATTAATTAACACTCGGAACTTGAAGAACATTCACGGATTACTATCAGCTGGCTAAAATCAACGAAGAAAGAATCGAACGTTAATTTTTCTTGTATAAAGATCGGCAGTCCATTTGGTAAAGATAGGTGGGTCTGCGGTGACCCACAATTTACAGTAACGAGCAAAACTGAGCACAAATGAGCAAAATTGTGCATATTAGCACAATTTTTTCGACATTTCCGACAATCCGCCAACAAAATTTGTCGAACAAAAGTCGATCAGTATTCTACAAATTGCAACATAAAATTTTTTCCATGCAAAATGGGGACTACCTCGATTTTTAAAATGTAAAAATGCACGTTAAAGTCATTTTGTCGACGAATGAACGGATGTTCGCCTCACCGTGCCGTCGTCCGTGGGTTAATAAAATAGTTGGCGCGGTCCCATCGATTATGGCTTTCCATTTCCCGTGAATGATCGTCGAGAGATTCGCCGATTGGTCCGGTTCGTCTCGCGCGAGGAGAATAGGACGGTCTGTAGGTAAGGCGTACCAACACAACCGGCCGTGTTATCGTTCCCACCTAACACTGTCACGGATAAGCCTCGGGAAATATTTACCAACGAAACTGACATACCCTTTGTCAATGGAAGGGGCCCGGCCGAGCCCCGGGAGGACACGGTTACGCCATTGTTAGCCGAAGAAAGATTATCACCGTGATCCGTTCTTTGTTCGAACTCGGCCGGTTTACGGAGCCGACACGAGTCCGCGGAGTTTTCAACGTAGATGCTCGAGATTAAAAAACATACGGTCCTTGCCACTGTTAACACCGGTAGCTGCCAACCGAGAAAAACAGAAAAACTTACCAATAGGATTTATGCAAAACGAAAACATTTTAAATATAGTCCCTCTAAGGGTCCATTCAAATGCTGAGAATAGTTTCCTTACAGTGCTGGACTCTGAAGTCTTAAACAATGAAGAGAAATGAACAATATGTCCGGGCCTTTTGTTATACACATAATTAATGCAAAAGCCAAGTAAGACAATACTGGTCCGTTTGGCTCAACATCAAGGGTTTAATTTTGTCGTCAGTAGGATCTTCATACGAAATAACATTTCGTTTTCTATTATTTACGAGGTTCTGGAACTGGATGAAAAATTTGTCTCGGCCTTTGATAATGTTAATAATGTTGAGACATAGGGTGAATAAAATTGATGGTGGTTGTGGTCGTTTCTGGTCGCGATTCGTTTCGGTATCGGTTTGTACAGGTTCGCGGATTGTCGAATAGTTCGGTTTGGACGAAGACGCGTTATTCCACGCTCATGGCTCGCGCGAGATCACGCTGCAGATTTCTCCTTGGCAATCAGGGTCGTATTCCGTCTCCCTCTACTGTAGCACTACTATATCTCGAGCGGAGTAGCCTCGTTTCCGCCTCGTCCCTCTCACCGCGTATTGCACTATTATCTATCCTCTCTCGGTTGTTATGCCGCGGACGTTTCGCTGGTAACAGAGCCGACGTTAGACCGGTCAGTGCTGTTCGATCCGTGAAATTTTCGTCCGGCCCCAGAAGCAGAGATGTTCAACAAGTGTCGCACCCAAGGAACGAAGCGCCGCCACACGCAAAGTGGTCCGAATCGACGAATTTTGTGGCATTTTCGAAATGACAATCACTGAAAAACATAATAGAGTAATCGTTTTCTAGCTGTACAAGCCGTACGATTAGATCTACGTGTGACAGTGGAATGAATCTTTACAGAAATTCACTTGTTAATGATATTTTAAGGTCGTCGATAACTTTTTGAACGACACCCTATATATTTTATTCGATGCTCTTGTAGAGCGTGAAAAGACGAATCCAACGACTACCATGATCATACCATTAAGATCATTCGATCCCGAGATATTCGTGTCTGAAAGGTAACGGTTTGTGTCTTTCAGACACGAATATCTCGAGATTGAATGATCTTAATGGTGGGGTCTTTATACTCGTTGAATTCGTCTTTTCACGCTCTACAATACTAATAAAGAGAAAACACAAGGTTTCGGTAAAAAAAATTAAGTTGGAACATTCTATATTATGGTAGGTTAAACTACGAGCTAATTTACTCGGAAACGAAGCGTCGTATAAAAAAATTGTATTCTTTCCTTTCGACTCATTTTTCCTCGTAGAAGCACTCTATACTCGGTTCCACCACGCTGTGTAATTAAATTAATAATAAACATTATGGTGACCATTTTTCCTTGTACTCGAAGTGTTATAACTTTGTGACGAAGAGTCGTAGAACAAGTATTTTGGTCTTGTTTCAAAGCTTCAAGCTTCTACTGTCAAAGTGCTTGCTTCGTTTAGTCAAAGACGCTTCTGCGTCATGTAGAATAATGCAAAAGGGAAGGTACCTTTTGCTGTATGTCCGTGGTCAGTTGAATCCATGAAATTCTGGCTCTTCTCTGTCTCCCATTCTCTCTCATTCTCTCCCGGCTCGGGGATACACAACGTTCAACAAGTATTGCGTGCGAGGATACCGTATGTTTAGCTCAGCGACCGCGAATGTAATTTCGGGTTAATGAAAAGTGGGATAAGGGAAGCAGGCAGATATGTTAGGACGAGCCATAAATTCCTACCGCAACGCTCTTATGGCTTACACGTATAATAATACAAATGGACTGGGGATTTTATGCATTTACGACAAGAATGAGCAGCCGGAACGCAAAACGGTGGAAACATTTAAAGAATTTTCACTGCAAGCGAATAAATGTCCGTGTTGTTAATTTCGCAATTATTGTAATTTTTATATTACACACATGGCCGCAATGTCAACACTCCTCTTTTCACCTTGTGCTTCTTTTGGCACTGTGATTGTGCGACTGTCGATACACTGTCGATACTCCGTCGATGCACTCTCGATGCGCTTTCGATACAGGTTTGACGGCGTTTAGGTTTCCCGTTGACCGACGACATTAAATCGGCTCGCGACGGTAAGACCCATCAGATCGACAGCGTTCAACAAGTGTTATTCAACACTCGAATTATGTGGCGAAGATATGGGCTTCGAAGGAAACAGTGCGAGCTCGTTAAGCAATTTATTAGAAGTTTGATTACTGTTCCTAATCGACTCCTCATTACATGACTTCACCATTTGTTGAACAACAATCGGCGATTCGTACGGAACAATCGATCGTTTGCACGGCCAGTCGCTGCGGATCAGCTTCAGGCACTCGTTGCGTATTGATCCGAACTATAGCACGTTCCAAAAGTACAGTTTCGCGTTTCGAACCAATAGGCCCCATGGAACTCAATACCCTACCTTCCTCGATGTTCAATCACGCTGGTTTTCATGGAGAAAACGGGGAAAATTATCGATGTAGACGATTAGGAACTGAAAACGCGTTTGTTACGATTTTCCTAAAAAATGATAGAAGTTTAAACGTCTCACAAATTGTTAAAAAATTTTTTCCGTGAACGAACCCATGGACTTGAAGATCGAAGCTTCTCCTCTAAAACGAGCCTTTAAAACTTGACGTACGATTTTTTGTCTCTGTTCTATGAATCTTTTAACGAAACGCTGACATCACCCACTGGCTAGTTCGGATAGCGGAGATTCCAATAAATCGTGTATTACACACGTAACCACGAACCAAACTGGGTCGTGTTGGGTATCATTTTAATCGGAAAACTGTCACGGATACACTGGTAAAACTCCCACAGAGAAATCATTCGAAACAAATGCGTCATCATCGATTTAGTCTGATCGATGCAAGCGGCGTGTCAGTCAAAAAATGTTGAATTGCACGCAGACATGATTTGCATCCAAGAGATCAAGTAGCGGCTCGTCCCTCGACGTGAATGGTATTTCGGTCTTCAATTTTGCGCGTGTATCGAGGCATTACTGTAATCAGCGATCGGCTGATCAGGCTCGCACACGGTCACCGAGTCGGTGGACTCGTCCCGCGGCTCGCGAACGGTCCTCGAAACGTTCCGATGTCCCGTGGCGAGTATTATAGTCGGTACTCTCTTCGCGTGTCGCAAGGTCGTAACGCCGACTCGGCTCTTTTGCAATTTGCGCTAACCATCGACCCGAGCAGGCGTAACGACGCCTCGCACTTAGCGAGCTTTTTGTCCTGCACTGTTATCGCCGAATCGATCCGACACCGACACACAGGCGAACCTTTGTCGCCTGGTGTCCGTGTGTCCACTATCCACAGGTGAGTCTCGGAAATGTACGAACGCCGGTCTTGGAAACTGGATTACATCCCCCCTCCCCCTCACGAGCACACCGCTTCGATTATTTAGCTAATCAGATCGTTATAATCGCTTTTCTGATTTCTGCGACAACGCGCAAACTGCAACCTCGTCCAACAATGCTGCGCGTGCTTCTCGGAAGTCGACTGCATTCATTCGCCTTCATTGAAGCTAACACTTGTAAATTTAATTTATGCCTCGAATCGTTAAGAACATTTTTCAATTGTTCCTGAACCGGACGTAACTGGTACATCTCCGTTTAATCCTGGCGATGACTACGCTACAGATTTCACGGCCGAAATAAAGTAGCAGTTCGTTTTTTTTTCCAGCAGATGCAATCAATTTTTATTTTGCATAAAGATCTGCGGTGTAATTACACGTTACGTGTATCGTGTGCACTATACCTTGATCTCCAGTGACGAAGGTACGACTGGATAGCGAGCAGACGAAACAAAACGGCAGCAGCATGGCGGTCGTACGATATTAAATCAACGATCACTTTTTTGTTACTAATAATTTCTTTATGCGAGTTTGACCAGTGTATCCGTGACACTTTTCCGATTAAAATGATACCCCACACGACCCAGTTTGGTCCGTATTTGCTCGTGTACTCCACGATAGAGTGGGACCTCCACTATCCGAACAAGCCAGTGGGGAATACGAGCGTCGCATTCAAAGGCCCGTAAAACGGAGACAAAAAATCGTAGAAGAAGTTTTAGCGACTCGTTTGAAAGAGGAAGCTTCGACCTTCGAATCCGTGGTAGACTCATGCAAGAGGAATTTTTTTTAACGTTTCTGCAGGCGTCCGAATGTGCAAGATTTTCGAGAAAACGTTTCCACCGTCGAAACCAGTTGTTCGTCTTATGCAAGGGTATTTTTATCCGGCAGTATTTTGGCAGTATTCGACAGTAACGTTCTCGTTGACTCGTACCCTGTAGTCACCACGGTAACCTCTTTCGGTTGCGTGATTAAATTATGTAACGGGGACAGAGGACAGCTTGTGATGCACGATGGGATGCGCCGATTGGTGATCCGGCAATGCGGCTCGAAAATTAACGTAACTGCAGATTTACCAATTTCGTTCGTTTCCGAGTTCTTTTAAATTGATCGTTGCTGACGGACGTATTTTCAATCGTCCGGTAACAAAGTAATTGCACGCGGCCGCGGTGGGGGTCGAATTAATTCGAATTCGGGGAAGATTTCGAGCGGAATGACGAGTGCGACGCGCGGTTCCCACATCTCCCGACGGCGCGCATTCGATGCGCCGGTGAAATTTTTGGGTCGAGGCGATCACGCTATCGTAATTTGTAAAATTTCGTCCGTTTTAATGACGGCGAATTACGGCCCATCCGGCTCTGTGAGCCTCGTTGATTGTGTTATCGTTGGCCGTTCAAGGCGTGCAGCGACGGCAACGAGCGCCGATAAGATTTAAGAACAAACACTTATATTTATATAGTCGAATGTGACCTTTTTTTTTATTGATTCATAAGCGCTACAACTAATTAACCTGACTCTATCTGCCATAACATTGCATGCACGAACGTGAAAAAGTTGTTCCAACAGGATTAATACTCTGCAACGTCAACACTTATACTTATTTATTGACGAAACATTCGTGTTTCTAATTATTTTTGCATGAAACTCTGATTGGCATATTCCTGACACTTTCCCGATTAAAATGATACCAAACACGATGCAATTTGGTTCGTATTTACTCGTTTAATGCACGATAGAACGGAATCTCTGTTATCCGAACCATCAATTCTTCGCCCACAAACGGTTCATATTTAAACTGCTGTAACTCTGCAATGAACAATCATAGAACGACCAGACTAGTCTCATTTTGAAACTAGATATCTCTACTTTCGGACCTATGCAACAGTTTTTTCCAAGACGTTTTTCCATCATAGTAAAAATCAAGAGTGTAGCGTTAGTGTACGTAAATTAGAGACAAAGTCTGGTTTACAGGTCCTGCGTTCCTACAATAATTTAATTGTCAATATTAAATTAAGGGGTTACGTGTTAATATATAAATATATTCAAATACTGTCTTTTAAACAATTTTTAAATTTGTTTGCGTGTTGTGTCGAAGCTCTGCATTCGCCAGGCAGTTTATAAATATGCGATCGGAGAAATTGTATTTTCTCGTTGCATCACATGATACCACGGACACCGGTGATAATTTCACACGGCCTCGCGGTAATTACGCGTGACGGAGATACTGAACGCCGATTAATAAAAATAATTATCGACGTTGTCGATGCGTACAGAGCAAAACCCCGGAAAATGTATCGAAATTCGAGCGAGCCTTATCTCGCCTTATCTCGGATAATTCGTTGGCTCGTCATAAACTACGGCAATTTGTATTAATTAGCATTATATAATCCCTGTCTTTAACTGCAAGATATTACTCTCGCCGATATTAATATCTGTGCCGGGTTATTCAACCATTGCACGATAATACATTATTCATAGATTTTTCTCGAAAATGGTACGAATTCAAACGTCTCTAAATTTGTTACAAAATTTCTTTGTGAATGAATTTACCACGGATTTGAAGGTCGAAGCCTCCTCTTTACAACGAGTTGCTAAAACTTGTTGTACGATTTTTTGTCTCTGTTTGATGGGCCTTTGAACGGGACACTCGTATTCCCCACTGACTAGTTCGGATAGTAGAGGTTCTACTATATCGTGGATTACTCAAGTAATTACGAACCAAACTGGGTCGTGTTGGGTATCATTTTAATCGGTAAACTATCACGGGTGCACTGGTAAAAGTCCCATAAATAAATAATTAGAACCATAAAAGTTATCATTGATTTAGTCTCACCGGTACAAGCTGCTGCGTAAAGATATTAATTTTTCCACTACAAGAAAAGATCGGAGAAGACGAAAAACGTCAGAAAATGAAAGAAAGGAGCTGTAACGTATTCGTTAGCGAATCTGCGAGCGCGCGTGCAAGGGGCTGGTGAGTAAACCGGTTCGATTTATCACGATTTTATTTAATTATTTCGGGAATCGGGCACGCGATTCCCTATCGTTTCACCTCGGAGACAAAGTACGCGTATCAAGAATGCACGGCAACGTGCACCGGTATATGGTAGCACGGCATGACATTAATAATTCATGCGGGCGCGAACCGGCCAGGAAGGGTTAGGCTTTAGGGAATTATAAATATTTAGATCGGCCCGGAGATCGCCGCGAAGAAACGCTGAAAACGTCTCGGAAACGCTGAAATACTGTTTCTGCGACCTTTCCTCTTTCTTTTTGCGTCGTCTTTTGTTCCTCCCGGCGATAAAGTTCCCGTTACTGCGTGCTGTTATTGCGGGTGCGTAACGCGTGAAGTGTATTCCATTTTATTTGTATATTTCCGTTCATGTATAGTGAGTGTATTCTATTTTATTTGTGTAGCTCCGTGAATGTGCAGAGTGTATCTTATTTTGTCATATTTTCAATCAATTCACGGGACGAATTATAAATTAAGCACGGGATCTACTAACTTTCAGGTGATAAGTACTTTTTTTACGCGACACCCTGTATATATTCCCCGATATTCTTATAGAGCGCGGAAAGACGAGTCCAACGAGTACCATAACCATACCCTTACAGTTATTTGATCTCGAGATATTCGTGTCTGAAAGAGGCAAACCTAATCTGCACCTCATTTTTCAGACATAAATATCTCGAGACTAAATGATCGCAATGGCATGGTCATTATACTCGTTGGATTCGTCGTTTTTAGCTCTGCAATAATATCGAAGAAAAAACTCAAGTTTTCGTTAAAAATATTTTGGTTGAGACATTTTATACATATTTGGTGCTAGGTTATATATTACAGTGCATTACGCAAGATTGGTTATGACTATTCTTTGGATATTGGTACTTTAACATCGCGAATTGAGGAGCATCTGGAAGGGACGTCTCTGAAGTGGTGCGTGAAACGATGACTCGGCTGCATACTGAAATGATGACAAAATTTTGCTTCATCAGCACGAAGTCGACTGCGAGGATTTCGTTGAAATCGCTGACACAGATTTCTACCGACACTGTTTTGATCGACGAGGATTCTCATCGAACCAGATTCGCCCTGTGGTAATATCAATCCACAGCAATACACAAACTTTGAAAGATATTCAACAAGCCTACATTTTAGAACAACAATTATTTGAAGAGGAAAAAGGTCCATTCAATCATGGCCATGGACTTGCAAATTAGGGACCAATTTTTTGATACTGTTGCCACGATATCTCGTGTTCTAGTTGACCGATCGACTTTAAATTTTGAGAGAATCTTCAGCACACATCCTGTTATCGCTCCAACCAGAATCGATAACATCCGCCGTTTTTTTCTAAATTTTTTAACGCGTTAAAAGCGGAAAATATTGGAGGATATCGATAATCCGATTTCACGGTCCTGCAATTTAGTCAATAATCAAGATTTTTAATTTCCTGTTGCTCGGACCATAGTTTAACCACGAATCCGTCATTTTGTCTCATTTTTTATTGCCCGCGGTCTATTAATTTTCATTGCGTCGCAGATTAGATTTACAGGAGCGCCTATCGGCTCGTAATTGCGGCCAGCATTACGCCATAACTAGTTTCTTGTTTCTTCCCTTATCCTCGTTTATCGCGTGTGTTTCATTTAATTCCATGCAACGAACGCTCGTTATTATCGTCATAGTTTTCAATTTTACGCGAGACTTTATGGCACCGACTCTCGCCGACGAGGGATAGCGTCTCTATCTACGGTTATTAAGAAAATTGCCTCGCGCGAAATAACTATTTATTAATTCTCTTTTTGCCGATCGTTTACACACTCCCGAGAATACTGTTTGTCGCGGCGTAAATATTATATTAACATTTAATGCGGTGTTTAAACATTACATTAATTCTTTTAAACTTTTCGCTGCTTTGAACCTACTCAATTTTTTTATAATTGCACTAAATCCGTAATATTATTATTAGACCGCGGATTTTATGCATTTATAACAAAAATTAGTAGGTGTGATTTCAAGTAGCAAAAATATTAGAAAAATTTAAATATACTAGTATATTATTTTCAATCTGGTAAACGTAATAAGAAAGAAGATAAATTTTTGTTTCGCTTCAGTTCGTTGCAATTGAGGTGAAAAATTTGTACTTTGCATAAAGATCCGCAGTCTAATTATTATAATTGACATGAGCTTATACAGGGTCACCTAAAAATGTTATGCTCGAAAGAGGTGGTCCCTGAGGTGATTTGAAGTAACTTTTTCCTTTGCGAGAACGTTCTCCGCGGCGTTGTTACATAGTTATTAACGAAAAACGCGGACCAATCGGAGCGCGGCTTCAGCGAACATTGGCATTGGCTGAGCCGTAATCGGTCGGCAGGTCGCCGCTCTCTGATTGGTCCGTGTTGTTCGCTGATAACTTCTTAAAGGAGCCGCGGAGAAGATTTTCGCAAAGGAAAATGTTGCTTCGAATCATCTCAATAATCGCCTCTTCCAAGTACAACACTTTTGGTACACTCTGTATTGATGCATGAATGATCATTCGAATCGAGCGGCGTACAATTGTGCCGGAAACACGGTTCGAAAGTGCAACGGTTTGACAACTGCTGGAATTCAGCTGCGACATCAAGAGAAATCGATGCCACCCTCTTTCGCGCGTGCGAACGTACCCCGTTTTATCCTCTTCAAGATACTGGGGAGGTCTCTCTTCCCCCCGCCCCTCTCTTCTTCTCTTTTCCCCTCTCCCTCGTTTCCCCTCTTCTCCTCTTCCCGTTCCTTGACTCGATAAGTTGCGACCCCTCTCATTTCCTGACCCCGTCAGCCTTGACCTAGGCCTTCCCGCGCGGGGGTCGATCAATCAATGAAGAAGACTGCCGCAGCCCGGCTAATTGCGTAAACGCGCGGCCCGACAACGGCCCGTACCTATTTCTGGGATCAATCGAATTTTTCTCCCGAGCCTCGGAAGCTGAGTCGACGTTCTCTATCGATCTATACGATAGTCCTGAGCGTAACAGTTAACGAGACGAAGCATAAGCCGCCACGAGGACGAAGACTGCGCGGCTCGTCGGCGCTGGCGTTCTTCGCCGAGCGTGAAAATTCAAAGGACGTTAATTGCCGTGTTTGGTGTTCAATGTGTGAACATTCGGAACACCGTGCCACGTCACACGGTCACAGGCTCTCAATTGTTCGTTGCGTAACGTTCGATTGGCGATAATCCGTTCACCACTGTGAAGTAGTGCTTCACCTATTAGCTTCCAGTTACATTGCCACCGAGCGATATTAAGTCGATCGATTCGGTGCTTCGACGGCCGCATGGAAATTCAATAAGCGAGAGCTCGATAATTGGAGTGTTTGCATCGCACAATAATATCCCCATATATATATCGTCTGAAAGAGGTGTCCATAATGTTTGCGAAAAGTTTATTCCCAGTATCACTGGATATGAAGAGCCCAGAAGAGCTCTTCAAAGAGAAATACCTTTTTGTTTTTAATTATTTCTTTATGAACATATTCGCAACATATCAGTGGTATTTTTCTGATTAAAATGAGTCCAAACACGATACAATTCGGATCGTGTTTACCTGTTTTATCAACGATTTAGTGGAACCTCGATTATCGGAACCAATCAGTAGATTACGAGTGTTTGGGTATTTGCGAATGCCCTATTTGCGAGTAGGAATATATGCGAAAAGTGTATTCCCAGTATTATAGGGCACGAAGAACCCGGAAGAGCTCGGCAAAATTTAGAAGCTCAAGCAAACAATAACAATTTAATGACAATACCTTTTTGTTTTTAATTATTTCTTTATGAAAATATTCGCAACATATTACTGGTACTTTTCTGATTAAAATGAGTCCAAACACGATACAATTCTGATAGAATTTACTTGTTTTATCACCGATTTAGTGGAACCTCGATTATCCGAACCAGTCAGTAGATTATGAGAATTTTGATAAAAGAACGCAGATACTTTGTTAGGTTAAATTTTTTACTGACTTGCACACTTTTAGGTTGATTTGTTCAAGACTAGAGGATTAAAGTGAGAATTCAGGTGTCATTGGTTCGGATAATCGAGGTTTCACTTTATCGTGGATCGTGCGAACAAATATGGTCCGAATTGTACGGTGTTTGGGCTCGTTTCAATCAGAAAATTGTCACGAACACGTTTGTATGATGTTCGTAATAAAATAATTGAAAACGAAACGATCGCTACATTAGCGTTGTCGCACTGGTGTAGATATTTTACACGATGTTCTCAACGTGTTATCTTCGTTTGTTGCAGAGATCCAATGGATTAAGACAACACCGGTGAATTTCACGGAATCGAGGACAGCCCACTCGAATTGGAACTATACACTGAGGACTCATCAGCGAGGAGCTTGCGTTACGATGTAATGAACAATGTAACACGTTGCCGTTGAGAGAAACAGCAACACTAGCAAGACAGGGGACGAAGACAATAGCAACGCGGTGTTACCAATCGATCGATTTTATTTCGAAGGTTCGCCTGTCACAATCGCACGCCTGATTTTCTTTGTCTTCCACCAACCCCTAAGTTGCTATGCTACAACGAAAAGAAAACATTGACACCCCAAAATTCTCATAAACTATTAAATTTCTATTGAACAATTTTGTTCCGCGTTTGAAATCTTAAACATCTTGAATTTTTTTATTACTTATTGTTGCAACTGGAGATGATTTATGTAGAATAGAAAGTTTTGCATTGACTCAAAAGTAAGTTCTCTAAACATATGTTTCTAGTAATGGTCTTCAGTATCAAGAAGCAAAAATTGCTGTACTCTAATTTTGATGATAGAAGTTTCCGGAGGATTTTGATTCAGTTTGAGGCTCGGTTGTGTTAGTAAGAGATTCTAGTGAGAAGTATATTTGGCATTCGGAAAAATGATTCGCTTCCGGTTTCCGTTGTTAAACGACCGGTGTGCTGCTAGATCGGCACACGATCGCTCGACAGAGTCGACACACAGCAGCCTACTTTCTATCGGCCTGAAACGGCTGCCTAGGCGCACCGACAGTAAAATCCTCGAGAAACGAGTTTTACTGGCGATTCTCACGGCGAAACGCGACGAAACGACCGTCATTACGCGGGGATAGCACTCGCGGCCCTCTCCTTTTCCCCCCTGTTTCCCTTTGTTCGACCGTAAGCCGACTACCTAACGAAAACCCGGAATTCGCTCGCGTAACAGTCGATTGACCGTGATCCGATCGATCATTCCCCGGCTTGGACGTTCCAACTGTGTGCCATCGCTCAAGGATCACCAGTTAATCCGCGATCAATCCTTCTGATCCTTACGTTACATTTAGTGTCGACTTCCAAGATCATTGATATTTCTTTTTAAACGCAATCTTGTATATTTTCTTCGACATTCTTGCAGATCACAAAAAGACGAATCCAACGAGTACCATGAACGTACCATTAAGATCATTCGATCTCGGGATATTCGTGTTTGAAAGAAACAAACCTAACCTAAAAACTTTCTATTCAAATACGAATATCTCGAGATTGCGTGATTGTAATGGTTCATGATACTCGTTGGGCTTGTCTTTTCAAGCCCTACAGTACTATCGAAGAAAAAATATGAGGCATCGTGAACCAAAAATACCGACGACCTTCAAATCTGAAGAACTGTCCTCGAGGAACGATATTTTCAATCTTTTTGAGAGACCTTTCTGTGGCAACCTCAGTGATTCTTCCCTCTGCAATATACAGTGATTTCTCTATATATGTCGCCAAGGCCTGGATGATAAAAGTCGCAGAATTATCCCCACTACCGCGGGGTGTACCCCAAAGAGGCCTGGGGACGCCTCTGAGTGTAAACGTAACTCGGCTCGGGTATGTCTCCTGGACGATACACGACATATATCGAGAATTCGCTGCGCGTACCCCTTGAGACACCATAATGGTTGAAGTTTATTTCAAATTTAATCGAGTTTCAACCCAGTAAGATTCTGCTCTGTTTCTAACGCAGCTCCTCGTTTGTCTTTGCAGTTTTATTGACGTTTCGGAGTGCAAGAGGAACAGAAGAAAGTTGCCGGGCTTGTATCGTAACGGGCAGTTTCTCTTAAGCCGGATCGAGAGGCGAATCCTTGAGTTGGACGGCCGGCCGAGGATTAATTAAACGTGGAAACGGGCGAGATATAGAGGGGAAAAATCGCTGTAGATAGCGCAAAAGTGAAACGAGATGTACAGGGATCCGAACAGCTCGACGGGAAGCGGCACCTCCACAAAGGGCGACGAGGTCGAGATCGTTAGCAGATTTTTAGCGCCTCTATGCGCTAGGGATGAGACTGCCAGGGACATCGCCCTGGGAGCGGCCAGGAACACCGTCGAGGGATGGCTCAGCGGTGTCGGCAGTCCGAATCATTGGGATGACGCCGGCGAGATGGAGGACGCTGAGAGTGTCGGGGGAAAGTTCAAGAGCCAGGATGGAAGGTGAGTATCACCGTCTAGAGAAACCTTCTTCCAACAATAACCAGACACGAGGCTCGCTCGAATATAAACCGGACTTTTCTCTCGAATCTTCTGTTCCACTGGCATCTTTTAAACATCTCGTTAGTTAAACGTTACTCTCCTTTTTCAACGAAACTTTTACCAATAGAATCGTCGATTTTTTCTGATTAAAACGAGCCCAAGCACGACGCAATTCGATGCCACGTAACTGTTCTGTCATCTGAACGCTAGCGTCCTATAAATCAGTTCGGATAAGAGAGGCTCCGTTATATCGTGGATTACACAGGCAAATACGATCCGAATTGTATCGTGTTTGGTATCGTTTTAAGCAGAAAAGTTTCAGGAATATGCTAGTGAAAGTTTCATACGAAAATCGTTAGAAACGAAACAGTTATGTCAATAAATTAGTATATATGTGGCAGCGTTGCTGTATATGAATCGCGTTTAAACAGCTTTTTCACAATGTTTACGCCGAGCAGTGTCGGAATCAGGTAAATTAGGTGGAATGTTTATGAACAAACGAAATGTTCACATGAAATTGCATGGAAATGGTTTATCTCAATTTTTTCGGAAGGTCAAACCAAAAGTCTATACGATTAGCATGTAGATCTAATCACAGGGCGATGACCTGAGCACTTCCACGCACGTGTACAACCATAAACGCTCTTGCGGTTATTGTTGCCTGCAGTAGCATAGGAAGAAAACATTGAAGACCTAACTGTAGTATCCTATTCCTAAAAGTGGCCAGTTATGCTATACTTCACACATCTGTACCAGATGAATATCATAAATAGTTTGAAACAAAATATATGAAATTGATAAACGTGATATCATGTAGTTCTATACATTTATAAGTAAGTGCATTTGTTTTTCCCCGAGTGCATTCGTTTTTCCGTAATTCTCGCAACATTTACTGGAACGATTCGTTTGTTTAATGAGCAGAGGAATTCTAGCGAGCGGTTTTCTCCGGGAGGCTTATGGACAGAGCTGTACACGCCTCGTTCTATCCCACATCGTAAATACGTAAGAATTTATGATCGTCGAGGTGCCTCGTTCCGTGAGAAAGATAATATTTACTTCTCGGTTCTAATGATCGTTCGGCTCTTATTAAACGGCCGGAGAAAACTGGCGAGAAACACCCTAGATTGTATACAGTAGCTCACGAAAGTATTCGAACGCTTCCAATCTACATCGTTAACAAATAAAATACACCCGTTGGGTCTAAGTTTTCAAAATAAGATTGTAAATAAAGACACATAAGAGTCTTGAGAATGTGTAAGTAAAATTACAAAAAAATCTGACAGCACATACGGGATTCACAAGGAATTGAGTATAAACATACCGTTTTCGGATGTCACAAAAGTATTCGAACGTACGAATAAATCTTGAATTGTTTGATGTTAATATCTGGTTGGTCCTCCTTTGGCATCAATAACGTGTCTTAGCCGGCTTTCCATACTATATACAAGTTTTTCCGTTGTCTTTTTTTCAATGGAATTCCATATTTCTATTATTTTGGTTTTTAACACTTCCTTGGACGTTATGTCAAAATTCATAAGTTTTCTTGCAATTTCGGCCCATAAATGTTCTATAGGATTTATGTCAGGGCTTTGCGGAGGAGTTTGTAGTGTATGCGGGGTATTATATATGATCCATTCCTTTACAATCCCAGCTGTATGTTTAGGATCGTTGTCCTGTTGGAAGTAGAAATCATCCAATAGGTTCAATTTAATTGCACTTTGTTTCAAATTTTGTTTCAAAATATTCAGATATTTGTACTTATCCATAATTCCGTCAATAAAAACAAGATTTCCCGTTCCATTCGCCGCCAAACACCCCCATACCATCACTGTGCCACCTCCGTGTTTCACAGTTGGAATCATATTCTGTATTTGCAATGCTGTGTTGCACTTTCGCCACACATAATGCTGTCCATCCGAACCGAAAATATTAAACTTACTTTCATCCGAGAAAATAACCTTATTCCAAAATGAAATATCCTTATCAATATACATTTTTGCAAACGTTAGTCTTTTCTTTTTATTAATTTTACTGATATACGGCTTTTTTCGTGGTATTCTTCCATGGTAATCATTACTCCGCAGAACCCTACGACACAGTTCGGGATATACATCTTTCCCAAAATTATTTGCAACAATCCCCACAAGTTTTGGTGCAGATGTGCTTGCATTTTTCTTAATTTCAAGTATAATCATTTTCTCCTCTCTGGGCGTTAACTTCTGCGCATTAGGCCACGCCCCCTGGGCGCTAGACCACGCCTCCTGGGCATTAGGCCACGCCTCCTGGGCGTTAGACCACGCCTCCTGGGCGTTAGACCACGCCTCCTGGGCATTAGGCCACGCCTCCTGTGCATTAGGCCACGCCCCCTGGGTGTTAGACCACGCCTCCTGGGCGTTATACCACGCCTCCTGGACATTAGACCACGTCTCCTGCGCATTAGGCCACGCGTCCTGGGCATTAGGCTTTCCCAAAATTATTTGCAACAATCCCCGCAAGTTTTGGTGCAGATGTGCTTGCATTTTTCTTAATTTCAAGTATAATCATTTTCTCCTCTCTGGGCGTTAACTTCTGGGCATTAGACCACGCAATAGGCTAGTATAGGCTAGGATAGGCAAGGATAGGCTACCATAGGCTAGCATAGACTAGAATATACAACCGTGGTGTATCATTGGCTAGGATATTCTAGGATATTCTAGGATAGGCTACCATAGGCTACCATAGTCTAGGATATGCTAGGATAGGCTAGGATAGGCCGACAACGTAAACAACGGAGCTGCCAGATGGCCTCTCTGACAGGCATCGTGCGACCGACTAATGCAAAATGTTGCTCCACAACGCAAAAGTGGGACCTGCCTGGTAGCGAGCGCTCTAGATTCATCCTTTATCTAGCGCTTTCGACCACTGATAAGCCCCATCTTTGCATTATCGAGCCATAATTCCGCGCCTCCCGAACCCTTGCAACCTTGTACGATCTAGCGTTGTGTGCGGCACACCAAGGCACACGCACACGGCACGCCACCTGGCAAAGCTGGACCTTAAGCAAGATTCTGCGAAAGGTGTTCTGTGACTTGTTTTCGTTTTGTTCGAACATTCGATCAATTGTTTGAGCCACTGTGTCTTGGGCTAGCAGAAGGGGTTAATCAAGTCGTCTGTCCTCTTTGATGCCAAGGTACGACATGGGGATCGAGCGTTCTCCGACCATGTCAGCGCCGAAGAACGTCCAGCCGGTCCATCCGCAGCAGATGCTGCAGGACAGCTTCAGAACCGAGGGGTTCTTCCCTCAGAGCGTCACCGAGAACCCAGCGTTCCTGGAGGACAGCAGCCTAGAGTGCTCAGAGACGTATTCGTCGGGTTTATTCGACTGCGTCGACGGCCGACTGGTGAACGAGTCGAACTGCGGTACCCCGAGCGAAAGAAGACGCTACGACGTGGACAGCTTCAGGTCTGGCCACTCGACGTCGTCGGACGAGGGCAAGGGCTTCAAGATTGAGTCCCAGGACAGGTGCAGGAGGTTCAAGGACACCTCGGAGACCCGTTTCGGGTCCAGCAGCGAGAGCGAGAGAAAGTTCATCGGCTCCTCTTCCAGCGAGAGGCTGAACGAAGTCTGTCTGGAGGACAGGTCCAGGACGAAGAACTACGTGAAGGTGAAGGGGGCGAAGCAGAGGCAGCTGGAGGACGACGAGTTGGACTCCGACACCAGGATCTACGGGAAGAGTCCCAAGTTCGACGACAACTTCGGGGCGAACTTCGACAGGAGGAACCTGAACTTCTCCAGGCCGAAGGAGCTTCTGTCCCGTGACCGCAGGTGTTACGACAGCGCCGATGATGTCTCCTTCGACGAGACCGAGATGACGATCCGGCACCGCGACGGTGTGGTGTTCAACACGCTGGACGGGTTCGAGAATGAAAACGCGAACGACGTTTACTACAGACAGCCGGACGAGACCCGTGCCGAGGACATGAAGCTGGAGAACTTCGAGGTGTACCCGTGCGAGAACGAGTGTCCCGACGACCGTCAGCGTTGCCAGCGCGCCGATCAGCCTCCGGATTACCTGCGCAAGAACGACGAGAGGAAGTTCAGCGCCGGACAGATCAAGAGACCGCTCTCGCAGGACGAGGACGTCTCTTCGAAGACCGGCAGGATTCTCGAGAGTCCGGACGTCACCACCGGGGACGTTGGCAGGATGCTGAACCTCGGGAATGCCCTCGATGGACCCCGGCAGGCACAGTCCAACAAGTACCTGAGCTTGGTCACCTTGCATCTGCCGGGGATACTGCGGCTTAGCGTCAACTGCCCGTACCAGAACGTGAGGATCAAGTGTGCTGAGATGGTGCAGATGGTCAAGGTTAGTACCTTTCTCTTATGGGGTTTGTCAAACAGTTGTCCAGGATAGGAGTCTTAAGATCTGGAGCAGCAAAGGGGTAGAGACAGTTATTGCGAGATTCAAAATATTCATATTTCCCTTCAGGGAAAAGAGGAAGGGTCTGAGATAGACCCTTAAAGGGGCCGGCATGACGTATGCAATGGTCGAAATCTAGACAAACTACCGCTTGAATATTGCAACGAGCAGTTTAGAAGTGGTCAATTGTGTTTCCGAAAAGTCCAAACTACGTCTGTATGGAGCCCAAATTGCGATTTTCTAACTCATCGTGGAGTAATTTGTAATATTCGACAGAGAACTCGCTCTCTCAAGCAAGTATGACGTCACAAGATGGCTGCCGCTGAGAGATTCTCTTAATTTCGAGAGATTTAGTGTTCGTGTCGAAAAAAAGGCTCTATACAGACGTAGCAAAGACATGTACGGTGGTATGCATTTTTAATTGATTATTTACTTATTCAAGACGTAAAATGTCTAGAAAAAAAGGCACAGCGTAACATAGCGTGACAATCAAGGTCAAATGCCTGCCGGCCCCCTTAAGATGTAAATACAGTCAACCTTCCTATAACATGGTTCATTTGGCCCGTGTTTCGAAGTATCGTGTTATACCAAAGCCTTCTCCGTCATCTTCGAAGAATTTTTGTGAAACTTGTATGGAGAATAGTTCTTGCAAAAAATATTCAACACTTAGTCTTTTTTGTCAGCCGTCGTTTACATCGAAAGGGTTAAAACAGCCCTCAATTAGGGGTTGAGAATACAATTTTTAAGATATCTCAGAAACTAGAGGTTGCAGAACAGTCAAACTTTTTTAAATAGTGGGTTTTCGAATGGGAAATTTAATGATGCAAGACAATTTCCAAGTAGGTATATTATACAATAAAGTATAATAGGTATAATAGGTTTATTGTAGGTATATTACCATTGTTATTAATTCTCAGTTTTATGCAACCTAGAATCTGCAATCTATGAATTAAAATATGGGACACCTGTTTTTAGATTTTGTGTATAATCGTGTAGTACAGTTGGAGGATGAAGTAGTGATTAGCACCCTTATAAAAATAATTCCATTTTCAGTGTAACAGCGTTTTTGGTCGATTTTTTAAAAGGAAACGAGGTAGGCAGGGGTAAATGTTGTTTTTATAAAATTAAAAATAAAAAAAAATACCGCCCAACGTGGGGCTCGAACCCACGACCCTGAGATTAAGAGTCTCATGCTCTACCGACTGAGCTAGCCGGGCTGATGCGATCTTGCTTTACTTACTGCAACATGAGAACTTTGTGGAATTTAACTTTTAAATATATCCAAGTAGCAAATATTGATTTTTTGTTACAGGATAGAGGACTTCCAGTCCCGGTGCCAGCTTTCGACGGACCTAGCAACTTCGTCCCCACATCCGAGGTAAGTGCTCTTCACTATACTTCACTGTACCTCGTATTTCCCTCGATCAATATTGCAATGTTTTTTATTCTTCCATGGAATTCGATTATTTACAATTATTAGACTGCATCTAAATGTATCGGTTGCATTAGTTCCAGCTTACTGCAATTATTAGAAAAAGGAAATGAATTTTTATACAGCTGCTGTAGCTTGAAATTAATTCTTGATAAAAATCCGCAGTCTAATAATTATTGCTGATGTATGTATTGACTGTCAGATGTATGAAACATATCTCAGAGTTTGGAGTCACAGTTGCGTGATATTCTGAGACATTTTGAGAGGTAGCGATACGAACATTTCGGTAAATTTCTGGAGTAAGTAATTGTTGAAAAATGACTGACCAGTGAATTGATTATAGTTAGCGTAATCTGGGACATCGAATTGGCGCTCGTAGCGTCGATAAGGTTTGCCTGGCGATTGGTAGACGTCGGTAAAAGCGAGTCTCACGATTGGCTGGAAAGAGGACGATGCCGTGGATTGGTTCACATTTACTTGTCCCCTGGTAGCCTTCAATTTAGTTTAATTAAGAACAATTACGAGCTTTGGCCGCCGCTGCGGCACCGTGTCCTAAGTCTGTGAAACGCGCGAGTTACAGAGATCTCCTTTACCGACGGTCATTTCGTTGTTTTCCACGGAATCCACTCAGTTAAAAGAATTCGATCATTAATAGCATCTTCACAGTGCCTCCGGGTTGTGACACAATTTACTTATTGAATTATTTATCAAATTGGGAGACGACTTTTTCAATTTCTAATTCTATTTCTCAGCAATTACATATATTACCAACAGTATTTTGTAGTTAGTTTAGTGCGGTTTGCATTCCCAGTGATACTTTTTATTTTTTGGCAGAAACTCGAAAATTACCATTTCGATCACCAGATGTTTCCAACAATTCCTCAAAGATGGCGCTGAAGATCCGCTGGTAACTCGCGAATATTTTTGCAAATGACTTATATTGTTTTATACACTGACATATATTGTTTTACAATAATAAGATTGAGTTTATTTCAATTTCGTGCAATTTTTATTGTAGTAGGTTCGATGAAGAAGTTTATTGAGTAAATTTTTATAATTTTATTAATCGCAACAGAAGAAGTCAGATACAAGTAATTTTGATAGTTAAGTGTTAAATATGTCGATACATTGCTTGGAAATAAATTAATAAAAGACGCGAGCATCGGATCCAGCTGATTTTTAGATTGTTTAGAACACTGTACATATAATGGACTAATTTATCTCGAGTCGGCGATTGTTTATTTAAATTTATCACGCAGGGATTGTCTCTAAACTGATAATCCATGTTATTGATATTAGATAACGTTTTTTGGTCTGCGTGTTTTTGTTAACGAAAAGCTGTCGTTCGTGACAGCATGAATCGTGTCGTACTTATTCAAATTGAGTGGTGATTGAACAATTGAAACCATATTTTTGAAATTATTATTTACAATATTCAAACTAAGATCTTTTGCTATTTCAACAGCAAAGCTCATTTCATACATCTGGCAAAGTATGTACATGTTTTACATGAAAAAATGAATGTGTTGTACAAAGAATAAGGTAAAACAGCCTCCGTCAGTATGCCACGTGTTTTTCTTTAATTTTCATTTAAGTCAGTTTGGTGAAAAGTGTTTCTTCATCGACGTTGCGATATTTTTATATCCTTTTGTTTATGTTTTGTGAGTTCTCGTCGAAATATGGTGACAAGGTAAGTGTCAAATAAAGTATCTTATCGTTTTTACGAGTAACATACTCACGCAATGGTTCTGCCCGAAAATATTGTTCCTTTTATATCCTCACGACGTTTTATAAACTTTGCAGCGTGGAATTATACTCGGTGTTACACAACAACTGCACGATTTTTCTTTCGTGAACAATTTGCCGATTATTGCATGCATGTTTATCATACCAGTCCCGTTCAGCTGTTGCCCGTGCGGGCAGAGAATTTGGTTCCCGGGCATGAGCGACTAGGCGGGCAACGACACACGCCTACTTTCGATGGTTCAGCCTATGACAATATTTTTCCCGTTGACGTCACATTGCCCGCCGCAAGGCTTGCCGAACGGGACTGTCGTACACACTGAAACATTTCACCAAATGTTTATACGACACTCGTAAACGCATCGACAAAACTGCTCGCTTAATCGAAGTTGACATAACCGGATCGACGTGTTGCGATCACTTTGTTTCGGACTTGTTTCGTGGTCGGTGGACAGGTATTTAACTGGTATCGTGTAGACGCCACTCAAACCAAAGAAACAGATGCTGAAAACTCGATCACTTTACCTCATCGTTTTGCTCCTCTGACGTGTATCCCACTTATTGTAATCGCTCCCGACAGCATACATGGTTGCACACTGAAGACTGATCACGCGATCTTCGGAACTGCTACTTCTACCTGGTTGCCAGACATCGATCTTCTGGTTGCGTGAATTTTTAGAGCCACGCGCTACACCCAACTCTTTTTTTACGCGGTTCTTTATTACACGGTCCTTGGTTTTATACGATTTCGAAATTCCACTGTCCAACAAAAAAATGTGTACTGAAGACACACGAAGATAAAGATAAATATGTGTAATTGTTGCACGGTTTCTTTGCGGAACATGTGCAATAAAGGAGTTAAGAAATATTAGCTAAATTTTTACTTTGATCCGACTCACCCTGACTACTCTAATCATGCGACAAGTGGCCCAGAGAGGGGAAAATCTATAGCTCTATATAAGCCACGCCCATCGGCGGAAAGCCACGCCTCCACGGACACGAAGCCACGCCCCCGGTTGAACAGCTCTGTTCTATACGATGTTAGAAATATTAATGAAATTCCTATACTGATCTGATTCATCCTGTGACTCGATTCACTTTGAACTACCCTAATTATAAGGGGTTGTAAAGGTGAAAATTGGGCGTCGTAGTAGGATGTCCTATACGAATTCCGGATCAGCCATGTGTTCGTTAATCGGAATTCAGCGGCGAGCCAAGTTCAGGCTGCCCTGAATTTCTAACATGGTACACGATTTCTGCGGTGCCTTGGAGTGCTGCCCAAAGTTTGTCGAGAAAGTGTCACGAAGGGTGAGGACGCGGAGAGGGTTTCGAGCCTGGTCAGGTTATAGCAAGCTGTAGCTCGGTCCAGCGGCCGCAAACGGCTATAACCGTCCCGTACACAGGTTCCATTAAAGATCTAATTGAATCCCTTGCGAACCGTTCCCTGGATTCGCCCGAAACTGTGCTTTCATTGGGCGTTTTCCAAACGTTTGCTCGCCAGAACTTTCATTAGCACCAGCTTTGAATCTCTGATCATATCAACGCGGTATTCTAGTTCTTCAAAAAAAGAAAAAAAACCATTTCTTTTGTCTCTACTTTAAGCACAGTTGCTCTAAAACATATGTACAAAATTTTGTCATTTCTTGACGAGAAGGTCGTTGGTATTTTTTTCTTTTTAAGCGATACCCTATGTTTTTTCTTAGACGCTCTTGTAGAGCGTGAAAAGACGAATCCAACGAGTACCATGAACGTACCATTACGATCATTCGATCTCGAGATATTTGTGTCTGAAAGGTAAGACGACGTATTCGATGACTGTCGCGCTTGTTGCTTTCAGACACGAATATCTCGAGATCGAATGATCGCAATGCCATGTTCATGGTACTCTTTGGATTCGTCTTTTCACGCTCTACAAGAATATCGGAGAAAAAATGCAATATAACGTTAATTAAGAGAATCGCAATAATAAATCTATTGTTTTTGCTTATTCCTTTAACGTGATAGCGGTTCGAAGATATTCGAAAGCTGAACAAGCCGAATTCAGAATGCCGTTCTTTTGTGAGTAAACTAGATTAGCGGTAACACCTTAATTCTCTCTTTGACCACGTCTCCGCCACGTATATTGCCGGGTCGTTGACTTCTTTCTATGAGTCTTCCAATTGACGACTGTCGCTGTTCGACGTCGTCAATGTGAAACGAGCGTCAATGCGCGTCCCGAGTAACGCGTTGCCCACGATGCCGTGCGCGCAAATGTACAGTCCGGATCACAATCTCTGTCCAGTTATGGTCTACATTGATTGTATGTTGTTCATGAATCAGCGTTAGCTACCCGGGCAACTGGATAAGATATTTAGACGTTGATCGTGCTTGGTTGTCGAGGCGATAATAATGTCACGGGTTCAATTGTACGGCGAAGTAAACCGAGCTTCGCGACGAAGTATGAAGGAAGAAGAAAACGGAGGGAAAAAATAAAACTGGGTGTACGGGATGGGATAGAAATAGTGAAATTTCTCATGTAAATCCTCTGCCAGCCGCCCGTAGTCCACGCTCGGTTTGTAAGCCCTCGCGTAAATAACTGGCTGTTACCTCTGGAATACCCACGGGAATATTACTTCTGATATATGTATGTATATCTTCCGATGCGAATCGACGGCGTGCGAAATATGCACGTAATCCGTTCTTTCGATGAAACAATACCGATCCTTTTCAACAATTTCTGCCATTTAATTAGCTCGATCTAATAATAATGCTCTCTTTATGCATTTCTTTAATTGGAACCTGCAATTCAGTGGGTAGACGATATTTTATTAGAACAATGTGCTGGGCACTAGTACGAAGTACTAATTAGCTCTGATAGCTGCGAATTTTTATGCACAATAAAAATGTTTGTCAATTATGGGAAACAGTAGTTGGATAAAAAGGTATTTTGTCTTCTAGAAATTTTTTTCAGAGTTTCTACCGAACCTCCTGCATTCAGATTTTATACACATGTTTATTCATATTTGAAGCACGCGTGTGATTTTTTTAAAGTCAAAATAACCGAAATTACACGAGTTATATATTTTTTTAAAGAGTACATATGCTTTGAAAAACATGGGTCCTCGGTTGCCATAATTCCAGTCTTTCTGCTTGAAAAAAAAACAAGTTTATTAATAAGTATGAATGTAGTTATGGTCCAAACCAAAGTTAATTCAAATTTTTATCATTTACAAAATGGCGGTATCTCGAAGTCGAACTACCGATTTTTGAAATATTTTTCGCCCATTCTTTTTAGCCCAATAAGAGAAATAATAATAATTTTAATAAATTCAAGACACTATGACGTTTCTAAATTCTTCGAATGTTCTCTTGTTTTCTATTTCTCCTACTTTCTTTTTACAAATGCGTTTTTACTAATGACATATGAACGATGCAAAGTGCTAATTAGTACTAAGCATCAAAGAATTCTAAGTTTTCATTCTGCTCGAAGCAGTAAACGTTTTCTTTGTTTCGTTGGCATGAGAAAAATGTTCCATAGATCATTGCGTTTTAATTGTTGCTCCGCTAATTCGATATTGGTGGCTGCAATGGACGACCCCGATAGGCGTAGCACCGCGATAAGGAATTTTTCATTTAGTTGCCACATGTTCTTCATGACTTCGGTGAAGCTCGTGGCGAGGTTATCTTCCTCGCTTATTACGTAATCCGGTATAATGAAAAAGAACGTTTCGGTGCAGGTTTCGGGCTGCATACTTTCAGAAAAGAAAGCTACGCGAAAAAATCCCAGTTAATACTTCGACCCCGGCTTGAAGGAAGAATTGTGCTAATTATAGACGGTCTGCAATGTGCGCAATGTGGAGCGTGATATAAATAATTCACTGTGTTCTGACCAGAAATGTCACTATCCATTAACCTCATATTTCAAATTACTTTGTTTTACAAATTCTGGAATTGTTTTTCTAAAATCGAAAATCATTAGCTAAGAACTGAAGAAATGACAAGAATTCCAAACACGATTTTGTGGAATCTACTTAATGTAACTACTTCGTCCAAAATCTCAATTTGAAGATCGACTGCAGAAACAAAACCGTGATCATGACAAAATCTTTTATGATAAAAATGTGTAGACTAAACGCAGAACAGTACAAATATTTTAAAGAGTTGAACTAAAGCTATTATATATTCTCTGAAGCTATTATACTAACTGAAGCTATTATATTCTCAATTCAGTAAAGTTATTTAGAAAAGGAACAAATGTACATGTAATTCCTATATCTTGTAATTATTATAATTTTTATTTTGCCTAGAAATCGTTTTACCAAAAGCTCGACGGGTTGTCAGTCGATTTGTGAACGACTCGCGCCGATTATACTTCTCGTCTGAAATAACTTTTGGCAGTTAATGTACACATTCTTCCCATTGTTTGTTCATCCCCAGAAATCGGCCTCGGGGCGACTGCAAAGCATTGTCTCCGATTTCCTCGCGGTATCGACGCATTGTTTACTCGTATTTCCTCGTGATTGGTCGTCACGGCTCACACGCCTTCGGCGGACACAGTCCCTCGCCTAATCTATAACGAGATAGTCTTGCCGGCTATCAGCTCTCGACGTATTCTCCGGGTTAATTGCGATCCGCGGTCACGGCGAGGCCTATTTCCGCCGCGGTTTCGATCGCCTGATCGTTTCCTCGGCGATTATTTGTGGTCTCGAGCTATGATTGGCAAACAGAAGAAAAAAAAAAAGAAAGAAACGAACCACCGGTTTTACTGTACACAATTTTCCGTTATGACCGCCTCTTTTATCCCCCGACCGGACATCGAAATAGCTTCTTCTTCCTTCTCGCGTTATCTAAATCGAACGGCAACGATGATCGATGGAGTCGCGATAGTCCGTGGGATTGTTATGAAAACGGGAGTATCTAGGCCACCGAGGGCCACGAGATTCACGTTCTCGAATACAACCGTTCGTTCTCGAATTCCTGATAATAAAAATAAATCGTTGATATTAACACGTTCGCGACCGGAACAGTTTTTCCGTTTCTAATACCGAGTACCGGCCAAAAATAATGAAATTCTGAAGCCGGTTGCCGCAAACTTGTATCGCTGAAGCAAGGATAAAAATGATAAAATTTGTTTTGAAATGTCGATGTTGCAATTATGTGCTGTTCAAAATAAAACGTCAGATTCACGTCAGCGGCAATCAGGAATAGAATCTGAAATAACGTGAACTCACGTCAACGGTCGCGAATGTGTTCAGGGGTTATATAGAGTCAGGAGGCCAAAAGGAAGCGATTTTTGAAGAATTTTGCTGAGACGACTTTTACATTTATTAATGTGAAAATTTGTACGCATATTATGGTAACTTTTAACTGTATTTTAACATTTTTTATATGTAAAAATAATAATTTTGAAAGCTGCTAGAGCTGATCTTCAGGAGCTCCTCTCGCCTTCGGGTGACCACGATATTAAAGTAATCAAGTATAATCTTGTAATTAATCGAAGGTTTTTTCTCAACGATGAACATTTCTTCTTTTATGAACAATTGAAGGCCAAAATTTTGGTGGAAAGTCGATTTTCTTTTTGGAGAAGCCGCCATTTCGTCAAAAAATTTTATTTTGCTTATTCCTTCGATTAATTGCAAGATTATACATTACTTTAAACATTACTTTAGATAGATGATCCAGTCCAGAGATATCATGATCACCGCAGGGCGCCTTTTTTGAGAGGAGCTCCTGGAAATCAAAATTATTATTTTTACAAATAAAAAGTGTTAAAATACAGTTAAAAGTGACTATAATATCTGTAAAAACTTTTACATTAATGAATGTAAAAGTCTTCTCAGGAGAAATTCTTAAAAAATCGCTTTTTTTTGGGTCTCCTGACTGTATATCTCTTTGCGGCACAGGATTTCAGACGAAAAATAGACCCATGTTGAGCAGGAATTTTATCGGGGTTTAAATGAAACAAAATTGGTGTATTTTTATTAAGGCATAACATCTTATAAGAAAAAAAAAGATTTCGTCTTTTAGGCATTTTTTTCAGAGTTTCTACCGAACCTCCTGCATTCAGATTTTATACACATGTTTATTGATATTTGAAGCACACGTGTGATTTTCTAAAAGTCAAAATAACCGAAATTACACGAGTTATACATGTTTCTAAAGACTGCATATGCTTTGAAAAACATGGGTCGACGGTTGCCGTAATTCCAGTCTTTCTGTTTACAAAAACATGTTGTTTATTAATCAGGATGAATGTAGTTATGGTCCAAATCACAGTAAATTCAAATTTTAATCCTTTACAAAATGGCGGTACCTTGAAGTCGAACTACCGATTTTTGAAATATTTTTCGCACATTCTTTTCATCCCAATAAGAGAAATAATAATAATTCTAATAAATTCAAGACATTATGCCGTTTCTAAATTCTTCGAATGTTCTCTTGTTTTCTATTTCTCCACCTTCTTTTTTTTTTACAAATGCGTAAGTCGTCGACTAATGACATGCGAACGATGCAAAGTGCTAATTAGTACTAAGCATCGAAGAATTCTAAGTTTTCATTCTGTATTCTGACGGTATTTTGAAGTCGCTCGATCCAATAATAATACTCACAAGAGCACAATAAAAATGTTTGTCAATTATGAGAAACAGTAGTTGGATAAACAGGTATATCGTCTTTTATGAATTTTTCTCAGAGTTTCTACCGAGCCTCCCGCATTCAGATTTTATACACATGTTTATTCATATTTGAAGTACACGTGTGATTTTTTTAAAGTCAAAATGACCGAAATTACACGAGTTATATATTTTTTTAAAGAGTAGATATGCTTTGAAAAACATGGGTCGATGGTTGCTGTACTTCCAGTCTTTCTGTTGGACAAAAACCGTTTTGTTTATTAATAAGTATGACTGTAGTTATGGTCCAAACCAAAGTAAATTCAAATTTTTATCATTTACAAAATGGCGGTATTTTGAAGTCGCTCGAACCAATAATAATACTCTCTTTACGCATTCCTTTAATTGGAACCTGCAATTCAGCGCCTCCTGAAATCGAATTGATATCAAAATCGAGTCGCGACCGGTCGCGACTGGATTCGAGCGGTCGCGGCGCGTCCGGCGACCGGTCGCGCGACTGTTGCGCGTCCCGTAGACATCCTCCCCTTTGGCGCGGCTCCTGCCTCGCGACATAGCTCTTCGCGGGTGCTCATTCGCGTGTCAGACGTGGTTGAGGTAGGACACGCGCACAGTCTCGCTCTCCGTTGCACACGCTCGGCGTGCACTCTCGATACATCTCGTGCTCTCCCGAGGCCGCTGTTACCATCCCACGTGTGCTTATCGACGCACTAGCCTCGGCTCGGCTCCACCATACCTAGACGCACACGGTTTTACTGCAGTTGATACCGCCCCGGGGAATACACGTGTCCGATTCCAGTGCTTCGTGCGTCTGCCTCTTACTGCAGGTATGTCGGCTTGCAAGGTTATGTCCGGACTGCGGATTCGTGGCACTTACGACGAAATTTAGTTGTCCGGGACACGCCAGTTACAACGTCGAACGATTATTTTTCCCTCATTTTTTGGTTCTTGCGTGTTTTTTTTTGGAAATATGTTTAGTGACGTGTAACATTCGTCGATTTGCGCTGATAGTTTTGTATTGATCAATTACGTTTATATTTAAGTAATGTTTACACTCCCGGACAGAGAGGATTATATTATTTTTCACTTATATCAACGTTTTTCACTGTTACTTTATCACTTGTGTAACGTTTTCCAGAAAAATCCGCAGTCTGTTTATGTCAATAACCGAGATTTTGTTGTGGCATTCGAGTCAGTTTTATTGCATAGTTTTTGTGATCATCCAAGAGCAAAAAATCTACGATTTTGCCATTCGTATTTTCAGAAAAATATTGCCAAAGTATTTTCAGAAAAATATTGAAAGGTTATTGACATAAGGGTTAGAGGATCACCTCGTTTCACTCCCTTCCTATTCGTGTTGTTCATTCTTTCTTATTGATTTGTTAATTTATTTATTTATTCATTTATTCACCTATTTATTTATTCATCTAGTTTCGAATAGCTAGCGTGCCCATTGAAACGTGAATATTCGATCGTTCGAGGTTCCTGAGAAGGTTAAGCTACTTATCGTGTGTCCTCCAATCTCGACCGTGTTTGATCAATGTTTTGTTTATAATTAGTTTGATACACGGTGTGCGTTCTAGTGAAACGTGAATGTTGGGCGGTGTAGATGGTTTCGACCGTGTAGAGGTGCCAGTCAAGTTTAGGGTATGCGTTCCTATTAGACGTTAAACCTGTACCGTGTTTCGTGTTTGTTTATAAAATAGAACCACAAAATGCAGCGGTCCCACAAAATTAAATTTTCAAATCTCAAGTTGAATCGCAAACGTCTGTCTACGGATGTAAAAATGTGGTCTAACGAAATTCTCAATTTTCCAACGCAGTTTATTGTTTAACCGAAAGTTGCGATTTAGACGGCTAGGTTGTTAACAACGTCGGTGAGTTAGATCATTGAGAGCATGGACGAAGATCGCGACCAGCTAACTCATCTTAATTAGGGACAGTCCCAGTTTAAACAGAGCTCTTCTAACTGTAAAAACATTCCGGCATTCTAGCATTCACATTGACCTTGTCGAAGGATATCCCGAATGAGAGATTAGCACCGTGAAATAGCACTCGATCAGAAGCAACTTATGAACGCCGCAAAACATAAAAGAAGCATTCTCACAGAGAAGGCATCTGTGCCTCGTAAACTTCGAACAATGAACTGCTCGGAATTAATTTAAACTACAGCGTGCCAATTCGATTCTCCTATTACAATGTACAGGGTGTAAAGAAATGTTTGGTCTTCTAAGAAATGTTTGGCGTGTACTAAAAATTGTGCTTCAAGGTCGTTTCAAGGTCGAACATTTCTCCTTTGTTGCATTCTATTCTACAACATTAAATTATTGTATCAAATTTTTAATTTAGACCACGACCCAATAGAATAAAATCAATTTTGCATATTTCAACCTATGCGGGGTGAATATTTTACTGGACTTTGTTGCTTTTGCAGATAGGAAAACGAATTCTACAGTCAAATTTTGCATTGTTTAACAAGCTCTGTCGACAAATGGTGCGAGTTTTTCGGCGGTCGTATACCCGGCGGCGAAAGAATTAGCTAGGAAAGCAACACAATAGCCTGATTCCACAATATTCGCGATAATGGCCATAATATAATAATAATAACAATAATATTCGACACAATGGTCGCCTGCAGAATCGCCCCGCGAAAATGGAAAGTCAGCGGAATGCAGCGTGCACCCGGCATTGACGCATTCGGCATTGTTTTTCTGGGTCAAACGCGCGACCTTGAACATTCGCGCGACCCGCCTTGACAGCCGCACCGCAGTTTCCGCGGATTTGAAATTCGCGCATGCGTCGCACAGATTCGCGTCTCTGTCAATTGCGCGCTATCAACCCTAGAAACTCGATTTCTTTACAAATAAATTTGTACGTAAATAAATAGATGTAGATTTAGAAATAGATATGAATACGTGTAAACTTAGGAATACATTTGGATGCGCATTTTCTTTTTCATAAATTTTATAGTCACTGCGGTTCGGTGGTTGCAGAACCGTTCTATCGGTACGCATATACCGGTCGCCATTGCTGTTTCTGCCGATTTTCGTAACGAACCTGCACGCGGAACGGCGATGTTGCAAGTGCAGCATTGTTAGGCGAGCCTTCGCGATTTGCGACGCTAATATCGACCGTCGACGAACTGCGCCGCGACGCGACGACACATCCGACGTGTAAACGCATCATTGTGCTGCAATTCATTGTGCACGAGCCGAGTCCGGCGTTTATGCTAGCTGGTTTATGCTAGCTCGTCCGCCGACCGCCCCGCAGCATCGTGCGATCCTTCCGCGAATTTATTTCGACGCGTGACGCAGGTTCTCAATTATTCAACCGGTTTCGCGACACTTTTTTCCGTGTTTGTTGACTGTGCTGTCGACAGCGCTGACGATTTTCCGAAAATGGCGGACTGCTGGGACAAAAATTCACACTGTTGTTGGCATATTTAATCGATCGCTTTCTCTACGGGGAGGCATTGCTCAAACTGCAATGAAAATCAGTGACAGATACGGTATCGTAATTGTTAATACGAATGTCGAAGTCGAGCAAGATACGAGTTCTTTATCGCCATTGCTAAATCTGATTTGACGGATATGATTGCGGAACTTTATGCGAAATAAAAGTTGCATGCGGTAACCGCGCCGTAGGAGTTTATTGCTCTCTTTAATGGTTTTATTAAGTTGGAAGAACTTACTTTCAAATTTTCTGCCATAAATTAATATTGTAGATCTGCAAGATTTATAGCGTTCTGTTGTTCATTTGCATGTACACTGTGTCCCAAAAATGTATCTCCTTGAAGGGGGTGATGCCCGAGGTCATTTGAAGTAACTTTTTCCTTTGCGAAAATGTTCTTCGCGGCTTTGTGAAGGAGTTATTGAAGAAAAACCACGGACCAATCAGAGCGCGGTTACAACAGCTGGCGCTGAGCCCGCGCGGCTTTGGCATTGGCTGAGCCCCGGAATCCGTCCGCCATAGCCGCGTTCTGATTGGTCCGTGTTTCTCATTGATAACTCCTGATCAAGGTCGCGGAGAACATTTTCGCAAAGGAAAAAGTTACTTCAAATGACCTCTGGCGTCACCCCCTTCAAGGAAGTACAATTATTAATATTAACAATGTCCTGTTCAGAATTAATTTAAACTACAGCGTGCCAATTCAGATCTCCTATGACAATATACAGGGTGTAAAGAAATATTTAGTCAAAAATTGTGCTTGAAGGTCATTTCAAGGTCGAAAATTTTTTTATTGCATCTATTCTACAACATCAATTTCAATATTCCTTATTGTATTCAATTTTTAATTTAGACCACGACCAAATCGAGCAAAATCAATTTTGCATATTTTGTCTGTGCAGGGTGAATATTTTACTGGGCCGGACTTTTTTCATTTTACGAGCTGATTGAACATTCTTCTGCAAGTTGACATTATTAATCGTTATCGAATGGTTGCCCGAAATATTTCCGGGTTTCTAGGATCGTGGATTTCCGGAATGTTGACGTTCGATGCCGAATGTTGTATCCTCTTGACCGGGCATGAATAATTCAAAGCATGATTTCGCGTGCCGCGGGTAATTGCCAGGGAAAACGTGTGGCCCACGTGACACGGTTCCACGGGAAGCTTGACAAGGTGACTCGAATTGTTAATGCTATTGCGATGATACCGGTAACGAGATTATTTCTCTTTGTTGCTTAAGGTTGCGACGGATTTCTCCCCCTAAGCTTTCCCGAGCGAAGGTTCGCCTGCGAAAATATGCATAACGTTACAATGACGGCACGAATCGCATTTAATCCTTAATTAGACACATGGACGGGATTACGCAATGAGCGCGCGCGGGCTACGCATTCACGTTCTACTCATTTACGAGCTCATTATTTCGCTGGTTCGTTTGCGAAATGGATTAACTCCGACAAATGTTAAAAATTTACATAATTTATGAGATAGTATAATTTTTGAAAGTTCTTTCAATTATTGCCACCCGAGGCTAAATATAACTGTTAAGGAGATTTCTTTTCGCTGGAAATATTTAAGCGTTAAAAATAATTTAAAATACAGTTTAGTGAACTCATGAAATAATGTACATTCGTTTTTAAAGGCTCTTTCGATTATTGTACGATGATGTTAAACATAAATGTTAAGGAAATTGCTTCTAACTGGAAATATTTAAGCGTTAAAAATAATTTGAAATAAAGTTCAGTGAATTTCGTAGAATATTAAAAATTGGCAAAATTGATGAAATAATGTACATTCATTTTTAAAGACTCTTTCAAATATTGTTGTTCGATGATATTGAACGTAACTCTTAAGGAAGTTTCTCTTAATTGGAAATGTGCAAGCGTTAAAAATAATTTGGAATTAATTATTCAAATTACTCATGAATTTTTCATGTTGTCATTAAAAAGTATATGATACTACGTAAAAAAGTGAATCGATAGTACGCGACGAAAGCAATTTGAAAAGCTCATAAATTATGCACGATATTAGATAAGTGGCTACTGACGTGTTTGGTCGTGGCCGACCATTTCTACTATGCACTAAAAATTATGTAAACTGTGACAAATTCGTTAAAAAAAAACAGTACGTATGTAAACCTAGACACGTTTTAAAGCCTGAAACCTCAGTTTTCGCACTACATCGTTAATTTTTCCTTGGAAAATTTGTTCACGAAACAGCAAGTGAAAAACTGAGCACACGTTTCTTCTCGAGCACACTACAACTTGAAAGGTCTGTGAAAATGTTAAAAAATGTGTTTTGGTAATGAATTTACCGCGGATTCAAAGATTTAAGCTTCGCCTTCGCAACGAGACATTAAAAATTAATGTACGATCTTTTTTGGCCGATTTGTCGAATTTCGAATGGAAGGTGTACCGCTAACTTTGCAATAATACAAGGTACACTGACGACCGAATTTGTTTTGTTATAAAACAGTAGAAAAAGGGTGTACAACAATTTTTAGAGAGTCGTTGGAAAGAGGAGGCTCCGATCTTCGAATATATGGTAGATTCATTAACGAAAGAAATTTTTTAATGATCTCACCGAGATTTCGATTTGTAACATTTCGTACCAGAAAAGCGTCTTCAGTTTTCCAGTATCTGTATCATGCAAAAATGAGTCTAGGTTTGTTGCTGTTCGATTTTTTTCAGCGAAATCATTACAGTTTAAACATCGACAATTTTTCGAGAATCTAATAACAACGATCGAACTCTGTTTGGTTTAATTCAGCGTATGAAACCACACGTACATTATTTGTGTAGTTTATTTACAGTACTGCGAATTATCGTACGCTAATTAATCGTCTCTACAATTATCTTAATGATTCACCGGATCGTCATATCTGGTTGCAGTTTCTCGGTCGTCTTTCTTTCTGCTTTTGCCGTTTTCCAAGGCGCAATCCGTTGCATAAAATACAAGTTGCAGAAAGGATAAACATAGATAACTGCGAGTTCGGTAATTTTGCGGCTAGATCTTACAACGTCACACAATGGCGATCAAAGTCTTCACCAAAATGAATATTTCCAATTATCATTATGGATCATTTACCGACTGCTGTATTTTTCGGTTGACGAACGCCCTTACAATTTTTTTAGGGGCTATAACAATTTAATAATACTCAGTGATACCCGTCAAAATGGTGGGTCCCTTAATTCATTATTAGACTGCACATTTTTATGCACGATAAAACTTGTCCCCCAATAATTGCAAAACAAAAACAAAAAATAATATGACAACGTTCTTAAATTCTTGTCATGTCTTCACTGTTTTGCATTGTTCCCCCTTCATTTTATGCATTTATGGCAAAAATGAGTGAGCAGCGAGCAGATTAACAGAATTTCAAAACATTAATATGTTTCAGCTGATTAAGCTCATTAAAGCAAGAATAAAATGTTTATTTGTCTCCTACTTTGTGCAATTTAAGCAAACAAGTTTTGCTTTGCGTAAAATTCGCCGATTACGTATATCTGTATGCGATGATTATCTTCCGAGAGATATATTGTTCAATGATTTCATTTCTTTCGAGCCAGAAATCTGACTGAATTCCTCTAATTTTTCCAAAGTGAACTGCTCGCATTTACTGCTAAAGTCAATATCAGTGTTGTCCTTCGCAAGCAATTTCCTCGGACGAGTATCGTACACGTAGATCGCGTTCGAGCCGTTCTAAACTAGTCTTTTTGTGTCTAAAACAGATTATAGAAAACATTTGTTCGTCCGTTGGTGACGTCAATGCGATTTTTATTTGTCCCGTAAACGCTAATGCTGCCCTCCGTTGACATCGACGGACGTTTTCGCTCCTGGGAACAACCTTGCCCTGCACGTGGGATTATTGAAATCATGCATGATGCATCGGAACTGCACTGTTACCACGCGGGTCGCGCACTTACGTTTCTTTGCCGGTATGCAAATGTGCAACTGCGAAAAATTTCCACAATTCTAACACACGTCGGTGTGCGACGGCCGAGAAATTTCGCTCGTGACGCGCATCAGCGAGCGATTAATAACTCACGCGAGGCCATTACGAGACGTGTTCGGATTCGAATCTGTCGGCGAAAGACCGGCTAATTAGCATCTTTCTGCCGGCTCGTGTATTTTTACTTCTCGTTAATTTATTATCAACGCGGCAGCGAACTTTCCTTTTTCCATGTTTTCGGACGTTGCTTTTATAATTCGTCGATTATATCTCGCGGCAACTATGCTAATCTCGATCAACTGCGCAACAGCGGCTCCGATTTGTTGTTCAAGTTAATGCCGTTCCCGATTTTCCAATTATCGAGGATTACGTTTACGATATTCCCCGATGCAGTTATGGCCGCGATAGCTATCGTAAAATTATCAGTACCGCTAGATTATCCATACTTAACGCGCAGAGTGTAAAGAAATCTTCGGATCGATGGAGATCTGTGGAAAAAATGTTGCCGCAAGATTGTCCTTTAGCTCGAATCTCAAGGTCAAGTAAGTTTTCATCGCATTGTATTCTACGCGCCGTGTCAGTAAAAATAAAATTTAACCTTTAAGAACAACTATCTTTTCATTGCATTGTATTCTACGCGTCATGTCGATGAAGAGAAAATTTGACCTTGGAAATCAATGTGAACGACACAGTATCCGTTTTAAAGTACAACTTGTTTTTAGACAGAAGAATTAATCCGCAATCGGATAAAAGAGTTAATAATCCATAATTAAATGAAAGAATAAATAATTTTCCTCACTTACAATTAGTGTAGTTATATATTTGACACTAGGTTTACGGGAACCGTCAAAATGTCGGGTTCTAATATTTTTAATGTAAAATTATTAAGACTCCAAGGATGCATACGTGAGAAATTATTCAGAAAATTGATTTCTTTAGGTATACATTATTTTTAAAATATTTCTCAAAATCTGGGTTGTACTTTTGTAAACTTTTATAAAGTTTACACTTCCAGTGCTCCGTAAACCTAGTGTCAAAAGCACTAAGTGCACATCCTCGAAGAGATTGAACCAGTTGTTTCCAGAAAAATAAAAACATACATTCTGCCGTGGAGAAAAATTGTAGACCGTGTCAAAATAATCTCGAATTGCGTTCTCAAGGAGAATTGTGTTCGTTTCTCATGGAGACTGCAGGCCAACATTGCGAAAGCTTGCAGAAGCTTGCGGGAACTTGCGAAAGTGCGGCAGCATTACCGAAAGTCGAGAAGCCGCCGCTAAAGGCAACGTTCGAGATTTGCTCGAAGATTTCACCCGGCCAGGACTTGTTTTCCAAGTGTCTAGATTGTTGAACAGACAATGGTTTTTCATAGTGGCGAACAGGGACACGGTTCATCGACACGGCTACTTCGAACTGGAACGCCACAGTTTGGATCCGAACGGTGTTTCTTTAGCCATGAACTAGTTCGATCAGCGGAGAAATCGTTGCAGATCCATTGGCGTAATTGGCGAACGTTTTACCGGTGTCGTTACTTTTTACAACGATTTCCTAGGAATATATCTGCTCCCTCGAGATTATGCCCGCCCGGTGGCACTCGATGCTCGCACACTTTCCCCATAGAAACGGCGAAAATTGTAGCAATTGTGCGGTTGTGCTTCTTTATTCGACTGCACATTTCGAATTTCACTCGGAAATCTGGGTCTCGAACAGCTCGAATGGATTTCAAGCTTGAGAATCAATTTTGCTGTACATTCGGTAAAATTTTATTAGCCTTCTACGCTATACCACTTACTTTTCTTTTGTCCCTTTAGCTCAGATTTTATCTCGACTTTTACGTTGCACGTGCGTGTTACAAATGAATTTTCTACGGAAGAATTTGACATTAATTGTTGATCACGTTACTAGCGAGATGCAGTGGGAATGTGTTTGATCACATCACGACTGAATCTACTTGAACGCATTCGCGAAAACGGTTCACCAAAAAAAAAAACTTGTTACTCGTTCGTCTTGTAAATTAAATTTTGCGTAAATATCGCTGACAGTTTCTTTTTTGGAATTGAAATAGTACAATATACAAATATTTCCACTATTTTTTTCAATATTCTAGAATTGTGCATTTATAACAAAAATTAGTAAAATCATTCAAACGAAATAAAATTGCTATCGCATAATTTGCAACTCGAAAAAAAACGTCTATCTTGTGATTAATAATGCAAGCAATTTTCGATTAGCATAAAAAGCCCGGAATGAAGTGATTGTATTTAACATAAATTACTGATTCTGTACTCTGTACTGCTGGCGGTAATATTTCCACTTGCGGTCGTGTCATTGACGCGATTAACAAATTGCGAATTTCGCGGTGTAGTTAACAACTTCCGTGAAAGAAGAGCTTCCGTTCACTATAGCCAACGTATATGTGATCCTATTAAAGTGTGAAACCTCTCGATTAGGAGTGTCCTGGGGACACAATGGCCTGTATAGCGAGATTTCGCATAATTAGCCAATGTTTCGTAATCAGGTGGATCGCGCCATTGATTTTTACCGTCCCATTGAATCCCGGCCGCAAAAAATGACGTAACCGTGGTATTATCAGGGTTTTATGGTCGGGCGTGAGGATTATAGTCTGTTGTTCCTGAATCTCGTTACGTCCTTGAACAAAGCAAGCCGAGATAAAGTGCTGCGAAATGCTTCTGACGATTTTTCCGTTTTCCGTTGAACCGTTTCTTTTCCGCACGCCTAATGGAATATATCTTGAAGCCCTTCTATTATTCTCTTTCTCTCCCCTCCCTCCCTAAGCGCGACTATGCTATTCGCGGATAGCCCTGGGGGATGCATTTTCCTGATCCTGAAATTTTTATGGGGTGAGAATTATTTTCTACAGAGAAACATGTATTATTTCCAAAATATTGCAATTACTGAAAAACAAAATGTCGAGACATTTTCTGTCGCTCGGGATTAAGGCAGACAATTTTTATTTTGCATAAACAATCCACAATCCAGTGACAGCTAATTAATTTAATATAACACGTTGAATGCCACTATTTGAATTATTTGGAATTCAAACAATTTTTATTTGGAATTATTTGTGCAGGTTTTGAAATGAATTTTTACGTTGATATATTCATTGTACCAAGCTTGATTAGGATCTGTAATATGCAAGAAAGTTGGAGGACTGCTCAGTATCATACATTTAATTTTTTTCAATTTTTATTTCATTAAATAACTTACTTTGATTTTATGGAATTTTGGGCGATCAAAGTGTTAATGCAAATAGAATTCCTTTAGGCCTGGGTTAGTCGTTAATATATTTGCAGATTTTAATATATTTATGGCTAGATATTTATTTAGTAAAAATTAATACTTTAACATACTTCATGAAAAGTAAAAGACTTTATGAATGCAGTTATAGTGGAATATGTCAGAGGGAATGCTCTCGTGCATATTACAAACGAATCGAAGGTGCATAATATGGGCTTATGGTTGATGGCAGGTACATCATTTCATCAATATTTCAAGAGGAGTAGCAAGAAAGGAGAAACATAATAGTGTCCGTCAGAATAAAATAGTCTTAGCAAAATCGAACTCGGGTAACATTTTCTATTGCACGATCTATTTCGAGAATTGTACCGAAGGCCACAATATTTTATCAAGTACAATAAATATTTTGCGAAACATTGGAAATTGCTTTCAACTAAATTAAATTGCTTTTAACTTGCTTCGCGATGTATACCCCTAAGTAGTAGGGACTGCGACTTTTATCAGCCAAGTATTTGCGACATATATCGAGAAATGACTGTATCATCGAACGCATTCTTGCAAATTTTATTGGACTTTAACCAAGTAGTTCTAGCGGCAATGATACTAATCACCGGAGTGTGGAAAAGCAATTATATTATTATTTTTTTTTTCAATTATACTATAAAAATATAGAGATTTTTCTCTCCATTAAATTTTTAGAAAGTAAACTATGAAAATGGTAAATTGCGTGAAGATCTACTGTCCACCCAATGCATAATAAATTATTTAAAAAATGTTCAAATTTTAGAAAGGAAGTTTGAGTTTGAGAAAATTTCAGAAAGAACATACACTGTTTGAGTTTGAGTCTGCCCGTGTTTGCAATTGCACAACTTCGATCGAAATGAGTTTTGCATCGGTGTGTGTTTCGCATCGGGTGATCCATTTAGCCTAATGAGCCTTTCCATCTCCTAAAAAATGTTTCTTGACCAGTTTCCGGACCCGACATCGCCTTAAATTCCACCTAACCGGTACTAATGGCTGTCGGCGAAGCAAAACTGGGGCAAAACTCGGCGCGCACCAAGCCAAAGAAAGGTCGTCGTCGCGATGAAAGTTCCCCATTTCCGAACTTAATGACTCTTGACCAGTTTTCACGGCTTATTATTGATGGTTCGTTTCGCCTCGAAAAGAGAAAAAAAAAGACCCCTCGATTCGCTCTCGATCCCGCTCAACGGGGTCTCCCACTCTGGCTGAATGATTTATCATTCGACGGAAATCGATCACGCGAAACCGTTCCTGAAAAGCTCTTTTGTGCCTGCGATTCGATGTCCCTAGCAATTCTAGGGGTTGAAAGGGTCAAAACTACCCCTCGAAAAATTTAAACGAGCAATGATCTATCTGAAAGATCACTGATAGACTATGAATTATGATAAAAATTGAGTTGATGCAATGGAAACATCGAAACTGACCCTTGTACATTACTAATTCAATGATGAAGCTTTTCCATTTTCAATGATTTCGTACTGACAGCTTTACCAGCACATTCCTCAACTTTTCCCGATTAAATTGATACCAAACACGACATAGTTTGCGTGATATTTACTCGTTTAATCCGCGATAGAGTAGAACCTCTACTATCCGAACTAGTAACTGGAATAGAACAACTACCTAGCTATACAACTTGATTCTTTATCGAAGAATTGTTACTGATTTGCAGAACGAATCGTGCTTCATCCCGTGCATCGCTTTGAACTGAAGTATTTCATCATCGGTTCGGATAATAGAGGTTTCGCTGAGTCGTGGATTTAAGGAACAAACATGCTCCGAAGTGTGTCGTGTTTGTGCTCGTTTTACTCGGAGAAATGTCGCGAATAAGATGGCGAAAGCGTCACGAAGAAATAAAAATATTTCCTTCAAATTTCGCGGTCATTGCGCCAATGTTTGCACTCGTTCGTATCGATCTATCAGGTTTCTTCCGAAAGTGGATGAACGGTTTTCGTGCGGTTGTTTGCAATCGCGCAGCATCACGTGCACGGAATTGCTGGCTCCCGAAGTTTCGGACCGGTTCCGGAAGCTGCGGCGGAATAGCCGAAGTTGCTTCGATTAATTCTGGTCGCTGGGAAGTTGATGAAGCGCCCCCGGCATCAGTATCTGCGTATTAAATGCTCATAAAACCGGAGCGCCTGCTAACGAAATCTCCGAGTCGCGAGCGAGCCCGAGTTTCGTAGTTTCGCTTCCGCGTAATGGCCGCATTAAAGCCAGCGAAACGTTTTTCGCGTTTCCCTTCTCTTTTTTTTTTTTTTGGTTTTTACTTCTCTCTTTTGACTCCTTGATCACCGCGTTAAAGACTCGACGATTTCCTCGCGAACGTTTCGAGTTAAGAGCTAAGAGGATCGTTAGATGACAGGATTCTGTCTTTACGAGGTTGCTTTGCGACGTACAGCATAATTCACTTTGATTAATTTTATTTCTTTACGAATAAAGAAATTCTTTTCTTCCTTCATCGCATTCGCGACATTTTTCTGAGTAGAATGAGTACAAACATGATATCCTTCGGAGCATGTTTGTTGCTCTAATCCACGATTTAGTGGAACCTCTTTTATCCGAACCGATGATATCTGTATCACTTTCTTCAATTTTAGATAGTTCCATTTAAAGCGATCAATAAGGCACGATCTATTGCGCAAATCGGTAACAATTTCTGATGAATCAAGGGCTAGTTCGGATAATAGAGGTTCTACTCTATCGTGGATTGAACAGGTAAATGCGATCCAAACTGTATCGTGTTTGGTATCATTTTAATCAGAAAAAGGTGGCGACCATGCTGATGAAGCTGTCAGAACGAAACATTGCACGAATAAAATGAATTCTAACCTATAAAATATTGGAATAAGTTTCTGACTGTGACTATTTTAATTGTACTCAAATGTATAGAAAACAAAAATGAGTACAATTTTCTTTCTCGTATTAAAGGCTTCTACTGCATGAAAAAGAGGATAATGAATAATATACAACGAAAACAATTGTATAAAGGAATATACATTAACTGTAACTTGCAAGATTGAAATCTTCGATTCCCGAAACGAAAATGCAATTACGCCTTCCTAGAAACGTAATAAATGTGCACAAGATGACTGTGTTCTCGCGCAATTACGTCGAAATTAGGTTAACTCTGCGTTCATTTTCAAACAATGAGGCACGGAGAGCGTTTCAGCATATTAGTCAGTGGCGGTACCAGTTACAGCTATCTATGTATACTGATGCAGTCACTATGCTCATACGTCGACGTATCACCGGAGCAAAGTACGTCTGCTACGGTTTACTTTGATCGCATAATTTTTCCTCCGTCTTTGGTCGACGTTCGTTCTCGCGCGAGGCTTTGTTGTCGAGTATTCAGATAAAAGTTCGGATAAAAGAGATTCTATCGTCTCGTGGATTAAACGAGCACATGAGCTCCGAATGGTATCGTGCTTGTGCTCATTTCAATCGGGATGATGCCGCCAACACACTGGTCCAGGTTTCATAAAATAATCCGTAAAAGCGAAGAAGTTCTGTCGCTAAATTAGTATCGTAGAATTTGAAGGTCGTTCAAGTGCTTCGCGATGTAGGTAATGCAGACAGCGGATGTTGATGAAAAATAAAAGTTCTTCCCTTTGTAATTGTACAAACACCTCCACACAAGTCAGTAGAACAATATTCGATCGCGCTAGAAAATCGGATCATGAGCAGGGACCATGCGCACAGGGACATAACACTCATCAATCCTAAATTCCTGGTTATTGCGGAGTACATTCAGAGCCACTCCTCCCCTAACCGCTTCTCCACTGACCGTCTATGTTGTCTTTCAGGTAGCAAAGCCCACTGCAATCGTCTTGGACCTCACCAGCACCAGAAGAGGACACACCTCGTGATCCGGTAGCAGACTCCGGCGGCTGGCTCCTCGAAGACCCAGACCCTGATCCTGACCGAGCCTGGTGGACATCGCCTAGCATCGCGAGAACAGCCAAACCTGAAGATCAACAACCAACCACACCCGGAATCCACCGGTCAACCAGAAAAATGACTCGAATGCTCCTTCAAGAACCCGGCTGGAAGATAGAGCGGAAAGGATCGGCTCTGTTGATGCGCCGGGACAGCTCCCATCCGAAGACGACTCGCGTCTGCTTCCGTTGCGACGTGGAGGTCCGCGAGTTCGAACGCGACGAAGACTACATGATCGAAACGGAACCCGAGGCAGCCGCCAGTCCTCTAGCAATGTGCGCCAGTTGCCTGGCAGCCCTCTGCGTCACTGTAATCTTGCCGTGGCTGCTGATGGGAAGCTAGAACATCGGAAGACGGTCTTGGGGGGACGTTAGGCTGGTGTTACGATGATGTACCTTTGTCAGATGTTTGTCCAACAAGTCGTCAAGACGTCGAAGACGTTGGAAAAACAGCGGAGATCGCGGGGGGGATCGATGCTATGTTGATCGGTGGTTGGGGATCTTGAGCTGAACGTCTTCTCTAAAGCTGAACGTCTTCGATAGAGTGGATAACAGTTCCTAAGATTGTAATTTATTTGTTGCAAGCGCTGCCCCAGGTCGAGTCCTCGAAGAACTTGAATCTTTCGGCACCCCGTGGGATGGATCCGACAAATGGAGTCTCCTTTCATTGGGTCAGGACAGCTTCTATCCTGATTGAATCGCAGAATTCCGAGGAAGCCGAACGTCTTGGCTGAAGCTACAGTGGATCCAGTTACTAAAATTATGATTTAATTGACGCAACCAGTTGTTCGAGGATTCCCTGAGTCTTTTTTGACCCCATGGATCGGAACAAGAAGAGTAGCAAAGGAGGCTTCTTTCTTTGGGTCCGTTATAGCTTCCATCCTAATTGAATCGCAGAATTCCGAGGAAGCTGAAAGTCTTCGCTGAAGCCAGACCTCCGAGTGGGTCCAGATCCTAAAATTATGATTTAATTGACGCAACCAGTTGTTCGAGGATTCCTTGAATCTTTTGGGACCCCGTGGATCAGAATAGGGAGAGTACCAAAAGAGACTTCTTTCTTTGGGTCAGGTATAGCTTCCATCCTGATTGAATCGCAGGAAACTTTGAGGAAGCTGAACGTCTCGCTCAAGCTAGATCTTCGAGTGGGTCCAGTTCCTAAAATTATGATTTAATTGACGCAACCAGTTGCTCGAGGATTCCCCGAATCTTTTGGGACCCCATGGATCAGAACAAGAAGAGTAGCAAAGGAGGCTTCTTTCTTAGGGTCAGTTATAGCTTCCATCCTAATCGAATCGCAGAGAATTCCGAGGAAGCTGAAAGTCTTCGTTGAAGCCAGACCTCCGAGTGGGTCCAGATCCTAAAATTATGATTTAATGGACGCAACCAGCTGCTCGAGGTATCCCCGAATCTTTTGGGACCCCTCGGATCAGAACAAGAAAAGTAACAAAGGAGGCTTCTTTCAGGTATATCTTCCAAGTCAGGTATATCTTCCATCCTCCTCCAACTTTGAGGAGGTGGATTTTGAAAGAGAAATCGTTTCGTTCGGAAAGAGATAGTCTTTTGGGACCCGAGAATGCAACAAGGGAAAAGAGCCCTAACAGGTAGTATTCTTTGGGTCTGGAAGAGCTATAGCAGAGTCGAGCGATTCCGGGGAAGGAGCTGGCTTCCTTGGGTGGATTATGGTGTGGATTTTTCTGTGAAGAGCACGACGGTCTTTTCGAGGGATACCTGGACCGTTCGGTCGGATAGGCGGGGCGAGGGCAACATCAAAGGAACGGCCGCGTGCATACACGTATATTCGAGCATGCATTTAAACCTCCTCACTCGGTTGATGGTATCGACAAATCCTCTAGCCCCTGAAACGGAGCGGACCCTGTGCCAAACGAGAACGGTACTCCAGGCAAGAACCTTTCAGCTTCGCAGACTGCTTACTTTGCACGCGCCGTTCCATTGTGAATATTTCTGTCTTGTGCAGCGAATGCCCAGAAATAGGTAACGCGAACCGGGGAAAAAAATTATAGTTAGCATACATCTTTCCGCGAGGGCAGAATACATTTTTCCTTGTGTTTTGGGAAGAATGAAGGCGAAACTTTTGAGGTTTTATATATTGGAAAAGGCATTTTGTGCTGTTTGAAAATTGTGAACGACAATTAGTCTAATTAGAAGAATTGGAAGATAATAAACATGTTAAGGGAGAAATTAAATTTTGATTTCAGTTCGTTGTGACTCGGATACCGTGTTTACTCGATATATGTCACAAATACATAGCAGATAAAAGTCGCAGAACTATGCTATTGGGCAACCAAGTAGCTAGGCTGTCCTTTGCTACGTTCGGCAATGTATCAAAGAATAGTATCTTCTAGTCGATATATGTCGCTGACCCATTTTGTGGACACATATCGAGTAAACATTGTAGAACGTTTTTATTTTGCATAATCCGCAGCCTACTTTTGGGATTAATAAAGTGTAGCAATTTGATTTGAAATTGTTATTTAAAAAGCCGGTTAGATAGGTGAAAAGTTAATTTTTTGAAAGATGCGATTGAGAACCGTGGACAACGGAAATCCTGTGTGTGTGTCTGTGCATGTTCGTATGTTTTTATAAGCGCGAATTGCGGTTCTGTTCGAATCGAAAACATTTCCGAGGACCATTATTATAGTAACCACGCAGTGTTTTCGTTAGATCATCAGCCCGTGAAATTTTGATTGCTCCGAGACAAACCGGATTCCGACAGAATTATTTGTGTGTTTGCGTGAAAGAAGGTATGCGGTGAACGTAGAAATTTCTACAACATTGAAGGCCTCTATGTATGTAAAGTACTATTTGTTTATGTTTCTAATAAAACCCCGAACAAGTTACGGCATTCTTGTTTTACAATGTGTTTTACAGTCATTACTCCAATCCTGCGAGCACGGCCACAGAAACTGAAATTTATCAAAAAGTAATATTATTTATTTACCAGTTGCGACTAGTCTTCTCATAATCACGAATATTTATCTATCTGCACACGATGAATATTTATATTCAACGTTCAAGATGAATATCCCAAATGTTTCCATTCTTACTAAAGTAAATGATAGAGATTGAAAATATTTTTATTCGCGTAGGGTAAGAACTATAGTCACGAGTACGCGCAAGCAAATGCCGGTCATGGTGTTTCAAAAGAACAATTTATTTTGGAATCGGGGGAGGAAGAATTGAAATTTGATAAAAATTAAATACGACGTTTGAAAATAAAAATTAGGAGGTACAACGTCGACTACAAAAATCTAGTTGGAAATAAAAATTAAATACGACGTTGAAAATGAAGATTAAGAAGAGTCGTTGTAAAATTATAGGAGTTACAGTACAAGGTTTCTATTAAATGGCGCAACGTGCAACATGTACAACTTTCTTCAAGTTAAAGCACAACTATACAGTGTCTACATCCCTCTAAAATTGAAATAATTCGTATAATCTATTTTCAGAGATTTAATTATTATATAAATCGCGAATTTATTATTTCAAGAACAATTTTCCCCGGCCTGGGTTCTAGCAAAAAGTGCAAATCCAAATTATGATCGCGTTAACAGCCGCAATACTGTACACGAATTGCGTCACCGCGAATTTCGTCGTTCCGCGCGAATCGATCGGTTCCGCAAAAATGTCCATCACCGAGCGCGCGTAGTGAACTTTGCGCGCCGCTATTTTTCCTCTTTTTTCCCGGGTTAAATAACGCGGACAATGACCGGGGGACGCGTTGTGCGATAACAAAACGCGCTTTTGTCCGTCGGCGGCCGCCGCGGAGGCAGACAAACGCGGTTTGTTGCGAAAAACCGGGTCGTATCAGAAATTCCAACCGGTGTTCCCGGGCATTGAAGGGCTCGAAGAACGGGAATGGGTAAGATAGAAAAGAAGCGAAAAAAAAAAAGAAAAAATTGTGGGTGTAAATTTTTCCCGAGTTCTGACGGTCGGTCGCGAAACGCGAGCGCGCGCGCGCCACGATGAAACGTGCGAATTTAATTTCTCGGTTACCGGGGGCGCATAAATATGCATCACCCTGTACACTGCACCCTGCTCTGCGTCCAACCCTGGCTTTGCCCTGATTTATTTCTGATTACACCGGAACGGATTTCGCTGACCGTTCCCAGTCAGCGGTTTCCCGGAAATAGCGGAAGAACGAAAGGTATTTTCGGGGTATGCTCGTGGCCCGATATTAAGCTGCGTTCCCACGTGTTCGGTGGACACGCCTTTTCCCTGTAGATGTTTTATTCGTGCTCGTTTTGCCCCACGGTAGGACGCAAACCGATAAAAATACAAATTTAGTCGATATTTCTTTTTTCAATTTTATTTTCTCGGTATTCTTGTAGAGCATGAAAAGACGATTCCAACGAGTACCATGAACGTACCATTACGATCATTCCATCTCGAGATATTCGTATCTGAAGGAAACAGACCTAACTCAAATCCTACCCTTGAGACACGAATATCTCGAGATCGAATGATCGTAATGATGTCGTCATTGTACTCGTTGAACTCGTCTTTTTATGCTTTACAAGAATATTGAGGAAAACATATAGGGTGTCTTGTAACGATTCAAAAAAATTAAATTTTGCATCAGATAATTTAAAGAACATTTACGCTATCAGACGTAAAAACATTTCGAGACTAAATGACTGTGACGATTATTGCAGTCATCGGATTGGCCTCTTTAAGCTGTACAAGAATTTCGAATAAGAAATATCCAGATGATTTTTTTCTGTCTCGTAGTTGTAAATCGTGGAAATCCATAAGAAAGATCGACTTAAATATCAGGATACATCGTCGCGGAGACATTGATCGCAGCTATCGTATTCTTTCGCTTGCGTTCAGGTTTCCGGTTCACCTCGGACCAGATTTTCTTCACAACATAACACGTGATTCACCTCGATATGTAAATAACTGCGTTAAATAATATTTAGTAGTCAGCAGTGTCACACGAGAACGCGGACAAGATGACATTACGCAGATTGAAACGAGATCGCCGTCGACTTTTCTCGAAATCTACTCGACACCGTGAACACGTATTGCAAAATAATTTATCTTCGTCTTCATGGTAGGAAGATTAAAAAAAATTAATTTCTTAACGAGATTACGACGTCGTCGGTGTATTTTCAAACACAACCCTATAGATTTTCTTTTATACTCTTATCGAGCATAAAGAGACGAATCCAACGACTATAATAAACATACTGTTACAATCACTCAATCTCGAGATATTCTGTCCGGTAAGTAAGCTACTTGATCCGTAGCCTAACCACACCTTACCTTTCCAGCAGAATATCTCGAGATTGAATGATCGCAATGATACGGTTATGGTACTCGTTGAACTCGTCTTTTCGCGCTTTACAGGAATATCTAAGAGAATATATAGGTTGTCGTATAAAAAAAAAGATTAAATATTCACGGTATATTTAAAAAATTCCTGAGGGTTGTCCTGTATTTGAATGCTCGTGCAACCAAATAATTTTTATACCGGCGTATAAAAATAACCAGAATGTATAGGTGAGTTTTCGAGTTAATTTTTAGTCTCAAAGAGGACTCCTTTGATTTTTCGATGCAGTGTCGCTCGATACGAAGCACGTACGACGATAATGAAGGTTAATTAGACGGGTTGACGCATCGAGCGTGAAATTATTACCAGCAGGCTATCCGTAGTCACCGTGCGGAATATATTTAGCGACCGGGGGTTGATTGCTATAAATTGGCTTCAATTTCCTTCAATTTGTAAGGAAGTAAAAAATTCATGTACTGTGGGCGTCATCTGCCGACTAGCCGGACTCCGGTAAAGTAGATTTCTATTTAGTTACCGATCCAGCGAAATCATTTCATTTCTTGTTCGCAACAGTCCCGAACATGTTCGCAGATGGCGTGATCCTCTTTCGCGCCGGATTGCGTTGGATCGTGATAAATTGTGATGGATCGTGCTCTGCAATTACTCCTGTTTCTACCCGAATTAGTGGTACAATTAATTATTAATTTAATAATCTCTAAACTTAGGTTACTTTGCGATATATTGATAAGGTTATTGTATGTCGTCATGCTCATTTCAATATTGATTTTTCGGTAATAAAATGAGGTATAGAAAGTTGTTCCGATTTTCTATGCCGGCCATTAGAATTTGATGGCTGATCTTAAATTATATATTTGTAATTATGCATAATATATCACGTTTTTTGGTTATTTTTGTTGCAGCTACCGGACCTGAATAACCTCGATGAAAAGGTGAGTCCTGTTCAGGGTCATTCATAGCTAAAATAATCGCATGATCGCCGTGGGTAAGTGCTATAATTGCAGTTGCTTAATGCAATCGTGTGGTTGCCACTTATTTTTCTGAAAAGCTAAAGATGTTGCAGAATTTAATCTTAAACTCGTACAGTCCTAATACTTATTCAGTAATTGACATAAACAAATAAAAATAGTAAGAGTAAGAGTATAGAGCTTGTATACTATATTGTGATTTGCATATTACACTGTATAGTGACTTGAAATTTTTGAAATATGTGAATGTCACACTGTTATGCTTTGTTATTGATTCTTGTTATTTCATTTCTATTTAATGAGTAAATATTATTGTTGGTTATATTAGTTATATCAGAAAAGTAGGTTGGGAACTTTTCGAACATTTATATAAATGTTATTTTATTTTATAATTACTTCCGCGCCTGTAAAGAATTTCAGATGTTATTTCGTTTTATCATTGCACGCCTGTGATCACCTTTAAAATAACATTATTTTAAATATTATTTTAAGTCAGATTTTCAAAGTTTTATTAGGTCACCGTCCGATCTCGACCATTTCCCGGCCATGACCGTAACCGATAAAGTTTCGGTATAGTTTCGACGATAACTATTACAGGAAGACCGTGCCCGCGGTCTTCAAGCACGCAGACACAAAATTTCTCGGCAGCTTAGAAATTCTAAGCAGAATCTGAGGAGATACGTGCTTCGAATCGCAGATGAGGTGTTCGTTTACGGTGCCGAGGGTAGATTAAGCATCTCGAAGAGGGGGATAGGTTATGTAATCCCGACGAAAAAGGTTGCAGCCGAAACCAATAAGAAGGTTTCAAGAGCCTCGTGAGACGTTGTTGTTGATGCGAGTAAACAGTTTCAAAACTTATCCATGCTCGACTAACGTGAAACGCTTCGCGCATGTCCCAGAATTTGTTTCTCGGATTATTCCGAAGCTACATTGTGCAGCGCAGATGTTCATGACTTTTGCGAACGTGGGGCACGCTGTTATCGATGATCGAACACGGTGACCTTGAAGTCACATTTCATTCTTCCAAGGATTTAATTAGGGAATTAATATTTTCCTTTAGATAAATAATAGGAATTTTTAAAAACTTGAGAATAGATGTTCCCAATGAATAGATCAATCGTAGAATATTTTTTTAATTAAAAAATATCGACATCAATTTTTGTGAAACACTATTTTCAGATGAAAAGTTCTAATTCTTGTTTAAGACGATTTTCTAAATTTTATTTCTCTGTAACTGATGACTATCACGAAGACTATAGAGGCGTCGGAGGAATCTAAAAGTATTGTTCTACTATTTTCGACCGATTATTAATTTTTTACTAAAATCACATTTTCGTTCCTCGCTATCCAGTTAGACAACTTTTATTTTCCGCTAAGACCCGCAGTCTAATATTCGAATTTTATACATAAAATATGACAGATTTGTTGCTATCTTCTGGTAGTTGATGTGACTTTGGAATATTCTTCCTGGCTATGAAAACGGCCATCAAACCATCAGCTTCGTCGTCTAAGCCTAGAATCCTCATCCCACGACCAGCTTCAAATGTCCGCGTTTACGAGTGGATAAACTTGCCCAACTGTTCGAAGCGTTATAAATACCGGTTCTTGCGAAAGCCATTGAAAACGTCCTTTTATCGTTATTAACACCAATTAAAGTTGTATCCACACCTGCCACGCCTCCGGCTCGTTTATCAACTTTGCCAGCCGCAGCTGTCCGTTCTCTAATTTATTGTAATCGCTCCTTAATGTCGAATTACATTTATTTATGCGCTGCCCTCAAATTGACAATTGCATCGGAGTGGCAGTTAGCTTTCAACGCGGAACCGTGGATTGTGTGCTCAGAGTTTTGTCAAATTATTTCCGCAATAATTGGTCGACTGTTCGAGAAGTTAAATGGCGTTTCGAACACATGGGCGGAGCCTGATCGCGGAAATAGATCGTTGAGATAATCGCCCGTGGAATTACGCTATTTCAATCCTGGTGACACGTGAGAAAAATGTGGCTTAGTATTATTATCCTTTTTCACTGCAATTTTACTGTAGGCAATCCTGTCTCGATACATGTGAACACATCCGCACCAAAAAATCACTTGTATTGTGTAGAAACACTATTCTTGACAAAACATGATAGAACTTTTTTGCGTCTAATGATTTTTTCATGAAGCTCTTGCCAACATATTCCTGACTCTTTCCCGATTAAAATGATACCCGACACGATGCAATTTGGATCGTATTAACCATTTATATTGAATATTGAAGAGGATTGGATATTCACGGTTCGGATAACAGAGGTTCCGTTAAATCGTGGATTGCGCGATTAAATACAGTCCAAATCGTATCGCGTTTGGGCTCATTTTAATCAGAAAAATGTCACGGATAGGCCGGTAAAAGTTTCGCAAGGAAATATTTAAAAACAACGGAGTTATGTAATTAAATTATTATTGTCTCACCGAAGCGATCTCTTTATCAGCAACGAAACGAGGCTGTCGGTGAACCATGGCGCGGTTTATCGTCTAGATTTTGTTTTTCCCCTTTCACCGACACGATTTCCAGAAATCCTCGTGACTAGATTACATTGAAAAACAGTAGATCTTTTCAGTCGAATTGGATCTTGCGGACGGGATCGCCGTCACGTCTGCTGACAGACAATTCCGCGAACACTTCTAATTATATGTCGAGAGTTGTCCGCCTATTCCGGGAAAACCTGTATCGGATTTCCCGATGTGAACACGCTCATCGGCCATTGTTCAACACCGTGATACGGGAACATTCCGATCTGCAAGGTGAACGCTCCAGGTGATGCTGAATCCATCGATTTCCAGATGCAATCACCGTTCGATGAATCAAGCTCAAGGTCACCCATTGGAGACGTTGATCTCTCGATCTTCTCGCGATCTGACGATCCCTAGCTCTCATTTTGTTCTCTAAAGTTGCAACCAGCAATTTGCAAAATCAATAGCCACGAGATCCAATTTTCTTAGCCAAATGTTCTTATGCTATAGTGAGTTCAATTAGCACCCCGTTTACTGTCTTCGGCTAATTTAATATTTTGTAACTAAACCGGTTCTCTTAAGTTTAACTCGCGATAAATGTATAAACATTTATATCATTGTACGTGTTTGACATTTCTAATTTGAGAAAAATAATAATTCCACGTCTCCTATACCTATGTTCATTTACCTAGACTCGTTCTGAGCCGCATAATCGCGTTCCCCACATTACGCAATCCTGCTCGCGGAATAATTTCCTTCAATTCTATGACGACATTAGCCATTATCTACTTAACTCGGCCATCGAACCCTTTGTCTCTTACAATCTGTGTCTGCGGGTCTCAATCTCGCGTTTTGTTTCGCTATTTCACACTGCGTTTACGATATTGCCAACTGATATCGCATGAATAGAGTCACCGGTCTTTCGAAATGCTGTGAAATAAATTTTAATGTCACCTTAATCCCTTGTTTTACGATTTTCTGTTTTGTAACTGCACTCTCATCGAAGCTGACTCATCATTTATTTAAAGAAATCAGAATTCAACGTACACCTAACTTTCTTACCGATGCACTGTATTTTACAAGTCTCGAATTATATGCATTTGAAACTTTGCAGATTGTCGATACTTTTTCCGCACGACACCCTATATATTTGTTGCGATGTTTTTGTAGAGCTTAAGAAGACGAGTCCAACGAGTATAATGACCATACCGTTTCGATCATTCAATCTCGAGATATTCGTTTTAGGAGTAGGAGTATCAAATTTTGAGTCAGATTTATTTTTTCGAAATACGAATATCTCGAGATTGGATGACCGAAACGGTATCGTCATTATACTCAATGGATTTGTCTCTTCATGCTCTACAAGAATATCTAAAATTCATTCGTGTCTGGTGAACATTTTTATGAAAATATGCAACTTTCTAAGTGGCCCATATTTTAATTTATCCACTCACGCGTAAAGCTATAATTGCTACTCTGTTTCAAAAGCTAAGCAACTAATGTATGCAATGGTAAATAGTATGCAGAAAATAGAATATCTAAGCTATTTCTTGACTTCGAAGAAATTGCAACATTGCAAATGTTTCAAACTCGGTTGCTATTTCAGCGTGGCTGCATAATTTACGGCAGGTTACGCGCGAGCGTGGATCGATATTGTTGCCACGAAATTTTGGAATGAATTTCGTCATCTTTTATAAATTTTCCCGGGCTCAACGACCGGTCCGCGAGAGCATGCTCTGCCAAAAATCATTAACCCGAATTCTGGGAAGCTTGTTGCAACTCGGAAATTCGCGAGTGTCGCGCGTGGTCATATGCGCACGATCCTCGATCGGACAGTGAACGATCGACGCCCTCGTTTCCATCGACATGCGGTTCGCACCTGCGGTTCCGAAAGTTGGGAAGACAATGCTGTTGTTCATGAGCGCATCCATTAAATATGCGTTGCACTACAGGGTCTCAAGGTCACTGGTATTCTTTAAAGTGAAATGTGTTTCTTCGATATGACAGAGCATGAAAAAACTCGTCCAAAGAGTACCATGAACATTACTATCATTGAACTCCGAGATATTCGTGTTTGTCGCTTTAGTTAAAAATTTATTATGAAGTATATATTTTTCTTCAATATTCTTGTAAAGCATGAAAAGACGATTCCAACGAGTACCATGAACATATCATTACGATCATTCGATCTCGAGATATTCGTGCTGAGTGCTTTGTTTAAAAATTTAATAGAAACATATTTTTCTTCGATATTCTCAAAGAGCATGAAAAGACAAGTTCAACGAGTACAATGACGACACCATTACGATCATTCGATCTCGAGATATTCGTGTCTCAAAGGTAGGATTTGAGTTAGGTTTGTTTCCTTCAGATACAAACATCTCGGGATTGAACGATCGTAATGCTACGTTTATGGTACTCGTTGGAATCGTCTTTTCACGCTCTACAAGAATATCGAAGAAAAAGCACGAGATTGCGTACGATGTTAGTCGAAGTTCCCACCTTTTCACGAAATGCTTGAGCTGAACAAGTTAGTGTCTAGTCCACGAGCAATGCCGAAGCGCGAGGGCGAGTTTGAATGAAGATTGACGACTCGTTGAAGGTGATTCTCGATGATGCAGGGCGAAATGGGTCGGGAAAAATCGCGGGATAATTCAGCAACAGGCGGGGGAACGACACGAAGTTAACACGTTCTTGCGTAACAACTGGTTCCCGGGCCCTGGGATCCGAGTCTGTCCCGCGGAATAGTCGTTGTTTGCATACAGGCTCTCTTATGCATAACCGGCTAGGCTGCGAGGCACGGCGTGCAGAAACCGGCACCGTAGGTGTCTTTAGAGGTTAAGAAAATATCTGTGTCACCCGCAGCGATCGGTCGACCGGTTGCCAGATACTCGTTGTAAACAGGATGGAATTTGCATGCATATTCAAGCGGCGGAGCCTGCACGAGAGCATCGAGGTCGTGTGTCTTACCAACGAGCGAGCGAAAGAGCGAACTATAGCGCAGCGTAGCCAAGGTCCGAGAGAGTAAAAGCGGCTTTTCGGTGAAAGTAAACGATCCTCGTACGCGCGAGCATATGCACGCGGCTGGTCACGGTCGTTTCGGTTAATGACACCCTGAAGAAGCGCTAATACGGTTAATGGCGGGCCATCATCCCTGGAAAATTAGGGGATGAGGTGCCGGTCGAATCTTTCGTTACGACTAGCCGGCGAATTTTACGCGTTATTATTAAAATGATCGAGAAAATGGAAGCAAATTTCTATGCAACTCTGTGCAATTTTTATTTCCCGTAAAAATCCGCTGTTCTGAAATGTTTATCTTTCCTTTTACTGGATTATCTTTTAAAGTAGTTGCGAATTGAATAATTGCTCGATGGATTCTCTAATTGTCCTCCTCCTCCTGTTTTCGCAACAGGTTTCGTCTTGTTTTTCAAAAGTTTGTCTTTGGTCTCCCCGAAAAATCACGCGATACTCTTTTCGCACATTGTATGCAAATCCGCGAGCCTTCGCACGGTGTCTCGTGAATCGCCGATTGAAGGCCTTCGTGCAAAAACCAGGCAAGTCCATTTTTTTTTCAGTATAATTATACTTGCTGAAGATCTACATGTTTTCAGACATTGTCGACCGAAGTGGGAACCAAACGCATCTTCGATTACGCTTGCGATCGGATGATTGACGCAAACAGAGATTCGCACGCTTGTTCTAGCCCTGTGCCGATACATCGATGCGTCGAGCGGACGAATGTATTTGTGCACGCACACATCGGTCCATATACGGCTGGTCTTGGTGAGCAACAGTGGTTGCTAAATCACGATTGCTATTAATAAATTCCGATTGGAAAACCATTTGCGCAATGAAAGTGTGGAACCATGGCGAATCTTTGGCGAACCCTTGTCTCGCGAAATTCTCTCGCAGTTTTAGCGGATTTATGATAAAAATGATTAGGCGAAGTACCGAGCTATAGACGTTAAAAAGAATTTAACACTGTTGCATTCTCCCCGATCTATTAAAACCATCACACTGCGAAGAACATTTTCATATCATTTCTGCTTCTTACAACTGACATTGAAAATGTTTGTTTATATGCTTGATGCATTTATGAGAAAAATGGATGGATGTAATATTAAACAGTTATTCGCAATTTTATGAAACTACTGAAGAGAAGAATACATTTCTACTTGGTTTCAGTGTTCTGAAATTTATATAAACAATTTTTATTTTAAAATCCACAGCCTGGTAATTATGACCAAAAAAGATGCAATCTTGCTCAATGTGATTAACAAAAATGAAGATCGGAAAAGATTTAAAACGAACCTCGAATTGTTCGTGTGGAGTCACTGGAGTGGTCATAATTTGTTTACGAACGATGTTCAAGAACGCCTCAAGGTCAAGCGAAGAATTATCGCCTGGAAAATCGGCGTGGATCACATACATAAATCACTCGAGAGAACAGATATCACCTAATGCGATTATTTAACAGTAATTACTCTGTTGGCGAGCGCAGAATTAGCCGCTGTGAAAAATCACAATAAGCTGGCAATAATGAACTAGTTGTTAAAATGCTGTGAACCAAGCTTATAATTAGACTGCAATTTTTGTGCAAGGGAAAAATATTCTGTCACAATTTCAGGACATGAGAGTTAATATATAAATTTACTTTCCATCTTGATAATTTTAATAGGTTGAAAATAATGTAATAGTATTTTCAGATTTTAATGATTTATTTATTTTCGTAATTAATGCATTTCATTTTGTAATTCTAGATTTTAATCCGCAGTCTATTCATAGTACAGAGATGATCTCTGCCACTTTTAGCTATCATTATACAACCAAAACACAACAAATAATCTATTCATTTGTTCCTATCGTTTTATACTTTCATGACTACAATAATAAAGCTGAAATGTTTGAATAGAAGAATGTTTTGAAACATGCAATGATCTAACTTAAAATTAGTATGTAAACTTCCATTTTGAAAAAGACGTCTGACTTGTCATCAAAATTTCTGTTTTCGAACGCCTTCCAATTAATTAATCAATTCGATGGGAATAAAAATTTAGCAGAGAATTACCAGAAAATTGCTAGAAAATTCAGGGACCTCTACGGTCATCAAGTTCTTCAGGCGACCCTCCCCGATCAGTATAGTCGAGTCAACACGATTGAATTAAACGGCTAAAAATATCCACTGAATGGCCGCCGTTGCGGGTGATATCGTGAATAATAATTGATAACGTGCTCGTCGAGGCATGATCTACGGTATCGATGTAGTACGCGAGCTGCTTTTCCTAATTTTCAATTCTTCAAGACTTCACGTCGCAAAAATGCTGCATACAAATTCCATTAAAATGTGTCCTCGCATCAACAATTTTTATGTTTAAGTTCGCCGAAGCAAAATCTATTCGTTATGTACTAACGTATTGCATATCGATAAATTTTTCTCTTTTTATTAAAAAATAATTTGTAGCCGCTTAGAAAGCTTGTTCTTCCATTAATAATCTTAATAAGTTTGAGACAACATATTGGCATTCTCGAGTCCTTTTAATCGTTCTGCTAGTTTAAACTGCACCAGTTTATTTTTGTAGCAAATTCATAAAACCCGTAGTCCAATAATTTATAATTTTACAACGATGCAACTTTCTAATTTCAACGATAATAAAATTTGAAACCTGTCATTTAACCAGTATATTTAGTGTCAACTTCTCAGTTTCTGTGTTGTAGAATAAATTGCTTCGACTTCACGTTGCTTTTTGGAACAATGGAATAGTTGATTGTCCAATTAGACACGTTCTTAGAAATCATGTTGTCCTATAAGATCGTCTCGAATACACGAAAGAGCATGTTTATCGTTCCCGGACTACCGTCGGCGTTCGTCCGTGCAATTGATTTGTTTACAACCGTTACAAAAACCGCGTGTGCGTGGTTGAAAAACCGCGTGTCCGTGGCCAGTTCGCGATAAATATAGCGAATTGCTCGGTGGACTCTCGGAAAACTGACCTCGGACTAGCTAACAGTAAAACGGGAAACGCCATGCGGGTTTGCTCGTGGCAGCGGCTCGGCGAACGTAATTAAACAAACATTGAACGCAATATACATACGTTCGCGTTTATGCGGGACACTTGCGCCCAATGAACCACTTCTACGTCGCTCTTATCGGCTCGGATCTTTGCGTCAGCTCGAGGGAACAATCGTTTCATTGTGGCCACGTGTTGGCAATCGAGGGAAGTGTAGCGACGATGGCACTGGGAAATCAACGGGGGAACGAAGGGATAGAGGGGAACCGAAAGAATGAAGAAAAAGGGAGAAAAAGCAAGAGAAACAGGGACGGGGAGGGGGGAGAAGCTGAAGAGCTGAGGAGCCGGGAAGAAGGAAAAATGAGAGGCGAAGGAACGTTCGGTCAAGAGAAAGAAGAAAAAGAGAGGTCGAACGAGCAGAAGCTGAGAAGAAGGGGGAAAAGGATAACTGGAAAGTATAGTAGTATAAGGTATCTAGAATAATGAATATACTGTAGCATAAAATACAATACAGTACAAAGAATATACTCTAGTATTAAATACACTATAGTATCAAGAATATAGTATAACATACCATTTAATATAGTCTGGAGTACGTACTATAGCATAAAATATAATGTAGTACAAAGGATATACTCTGGTATGAAATACATTATAGTATGAAGAATATAGTATAACATACCATATAATATAGTCTGGAGTACGTACTATAGCATAAAATATAATGTAGTACAAAGGACATACTCTGGTATGAAATACATTATAGTATGAAGAATATAGCATAACATACCATATAATATAGTCTGGAGTACGTACTATAGCATAAAATATAATGTAGTACAAAGGATATACTCTGGTATGAAATACATTATAGTATGAAGAATATACTATAGCATACAATATAATATAATCTGAAGTACATACTATAGCATAAAATATAGTGTAGTACAAAGGATGTACTCTAGTATAAAATACATTACAGTATGAAGAATATACTATAGTATAAAATATAATGTAATCAGAAGAATATACTATAGCATACAATATAATATAGTGTGAAGAGCATACTATAGCATACAATATAATATAGTCTGAAGTACATACTATAGCATAAAATATAGTGTGGTACAAAGGATATACTCTCGTATAAAATGCACTATAGTATGAAGAATAGACTATAGTATAAAATATAATGTAATCAGAAGAATATACTATAGCATACAATATAATATAGTATGAAGAGCATACTATAGCATAAAATATAATGTAGTACAAAGAATATACTCTGCTTTTTTTTTTTTTAACAGAATGGACTTTCGATTTTCAAGTATAGAACGCAGGAAAATCGGATCGGTTCGCGAGCGCCTGTCGATTATATTATAATATATCCAAGAAACCGGCGTCGTAACGGGAACAATCTTTATGGCCTGCAACCGCAACGACCCGGTAATTTTAATCTGAGTACGACCGCAACTAATTGCCACGCACTTCTACGCGACGGACGCAGTCTATAGTGGGTCTGTGTGCATTTGTGTGCAGTATACTGAACGTTCGTGGACCGATCCGATCGCTTTCATTAGCATCTCGCCGGTGTACCAGCTGCGAGTGCACTCGTCACAGTATATCGGTGCGAGTAATCTGGACGTTAGGCGATCGAATATCGTTCCAGATGTGCACACCGTGTCATAATCCTGCTCTGCCAATTTCTGCAACTCCGGGGTATACTGAACGACACACTTCTACGTCGCCCATTTTCCTCAGAAACCTACTTACCATTCTTTACACCGTAATTCTTCATACTATATTCCATTCTATGCTTCAGTACATTCTTCACACTATATTACATTTTCTGCTACAGTATGTTCTTCATTCTATATTACATTTTATGCTACATTATGTTCTTCATACTATATTATATTGTATGCTATAGTGTATTCTTCACACTATAGTGTATTTCATACTACATCGTATTCTTTGTAATATATTGTATTTTTCGCTTTTAAAACAGGCGCCTGTGAACAATGGCAAATCGTCGATGTTAAAATTTGGATAGTTTTGTTAAAAAGTATAGTACCATAATAAATTTGATCTGGTTTTATCGAACTTGAAGATCAACTTTTATCTATCAAGCAAACCAAATTTTGCGTTTTTAAAAACGTAATTTAAAAAGTTGTTTCGATTTTGTGTGAGTTTGTTCGGTCAGTCGGTAGATCCGATGGCATAAAATTATAGAGGTTAGAGTGCCGGAGGATACTATAGTGTTTATTAAATCCTTGCTCAGGAATGTTCTGCGCGGCTTTTCTCCTTTTTTCAGTTTTGACTCGCTACTGCCAATGAATTATCGGCCATAATTTATTCCGTCGTTCGCTCGAACACGTTTCTTGACTCGGTCTATTTATATCGTAAGTAAAGTAGCCTGCCGACTTTGAGACACGACAGACATATTGCCGATGCGGTTTTACGGGACTATCAATAACCCTAATGGTCGCTCCGTTGTTCTGAAACGAGTTGGATTAAATCCCGATGTTATTCTCTTTCACAAACGCGGGAACAACTTGAACACTACATACCAGATTCTTGACAAATTGCCTGCATTTGAAAAATCGATAATTTCGTGAAAAATGATCGTACGACAATAAACTGCGGCTCATTTTAAAGCTACTAGCATCTAGTTTTGTCATACATCATTCATTTTATTCTGAGCGGGCGAGAGACTGAATATCCATTTTTCCCCAAAAATGCTGCACATTCAAACGTTTATGGAACCTTCGAAACATTTTTCTCGGGACTGAAACCACCGTGGATTGAAAGATCGAAGCTTCCTCTTTACAAGGACGCCTTCAAAATTGATCTACGATTTTTTTTAGTCGATTCATCGATTTTTGAAGGAGAGGTGTGCCGCCAACTTAATTCGGTTCTTGACCCCTTGTTTTTGGTCCACAAAACAGTGGAAAAAATCGTACAGCAATTTTCGCGGAGTCGTTGTGGAGAGGAGGCTTCAATCTTCAAATCTGTGAAAGATCCATTTGCGAAAAGAATTTTTTAATGTTTCCACAGAGGTTTCAATTTTTCGCATTTTTTTTAGGAAAAATGGGTCTCCGATTTTCCAGCTGCTACATTGCGTAAAAATATTTTGGCGGAAAATGAACAATGGCGAGCGAAAGTAGAATCTCCAAGCTTTAAGACGAGCCCGGGTTTTTGATTGTACTATTTTTATTGACAAAATTATCACAGTTTAAATATCAAAGGTTTTCCTAGAAGTAGAAATGTTTCAATACTTTTATCCATCAGAAAGTGCATTGAATGTCGTAGAAAATGTTGATTGTTTTCGTGAGGGTTGACTAAATTGGTTTCGTTGAATAAATCAATTGGTTTAGTTGAATAAATTGCTGGGTGGAAGCTCGAAGTCTTAATTAAATTGTTATGTTTTTATGGAATTTTTGAGGTCGCTAGGTTAGCGATGACGTAAAGTGTTGTTCTACCTTCTCCTTCGTCCGATTTCGAGGTCATGTCCCCTTGGCGGCACGTGTTTCGTGTTCATGTTTGCGAAGAGTGGCGCCAAACTGTTGGTAGGGCCGTCTATGTCTATCTGGCATAGTCGTCTGGACGTGTGTTCGTGCGATTTGTATGTATAGTACTCTGTTCGCACGCCTAGAAAAATAAACAGTCAGTATAGGCGAGCGAGGAACTTCTAATAGCCGGTTTTGAGGATCATCGACCTTTCCATATTCAAAAACGTCCATACTTTAAGACATAAGTTCGCATAATAAACTAATGGAGAAATGGGGAACGAGAAAACAGAGAAAGTTTTTCGAAATTTGCTACCGTTCGTTAACATGTTGCATCACCAATTCTTTGCAAATAACGTCTAGACTTGGAATTTCATTTATGGCAAGAATGAGTAGATCAAATGCAAAGCAGTACAAAATTTCAAAGAACTTGAGAATACTTGTATTGTTTTCAATTTTTTTTATTTAACTTAAATTTCTAATGAATTTTAATGGTGAGCGAAATCTTAATTTTTAATAATTTTGCGTTGGTTTTTAGCTCCTGCGCCTTGCGATCGACAGAGGCAATTTTTACTTTGCATAAACATCCGCGACAATATACTGTGATTCATTTCAGTTGCGTATAATAACTTCTTCCTATGCGTATGCAATTTTTTTGTATGTCTAGAACTTGTTTTTATTTCTATTATTCTCCCGTAGTCAACGAGTAAATTAATTCCTATCAAGAACACGTATGTAGGTTTCAATTTCGTCTTATTATTCTTATTTTTCGCTATGTCGCGTTTTTGCAGCGACACGGAGCATAAAAATGAACGGAATCGACTGCGAAATGCAAAGAAGAGGTCTAAAGTATCGAACTCGGCCTCGACAATTTTAAAATTGTAATCGCGTTATATAATCCACCTGTGTTCCAAATAAGAACATCAGCAGACTCGAGACCAAGCAAAAACATACTTGCGAGCGCATTATCGTTTACGAATTACTGTTTCAGTAGTTTGCCGTTGCCTCCGATACTTGTAGAACCTCGTTTGTTGCGTACCCCCAGCCCCCCACCACGAGTTCAAGGTTGTGGAACTCGTGGAGGGGGAAAAAGAAGATGGACACTACGAATCACTGTGATTGGTTGCCCTCTCCAACCACGATTTTCGCTCGCATTTTTGCGCAGTCACTATTCGTGCAACTATCGAGGTTCTACTGTAATTAGTCTTCCCAAAATTCAAGAAATTTGTCACTTGATATCCACGTACTCCATGATGCGCTGACATCTTTTTTTCTCTGTCGCACACGCGAATTAATCCGAATTGCATAATGGGAAACGAGGACAACAGTGTGATTGATAAAACTGTGTACCATGTACGCCGTTCGCTATAGAAATTTTGTGGGCAGTATTTTGTGTTTTTAATACTCTATTTAATGCAATTTGTACTTCTTGAAAAATGTACTCCTTTTAATATTTTGTTTAATGTAAAATATATATATTTTTTTTTTTTAGAAATGCATTCCTTTTAATGTTCTATTTGATGCAAATATACTTTTCTTCTTAGAAATGTGTCCATCTTAATATTCTATTTAATGCAATATGTATTTTTCTCGGAATGCATTCATTTTAATATTCTACTTGGTTCAAAATATATATTTCTATATAAATGTATTCCTTTTAATATCCTATTCAATGCAATGTGTATTTTTTTTAGAAATTTGGTATTTTAAATATTCTATTTAATGCAAAATATATATTTTTTTAGAAACGTATTCCTTTCAATATTATATTTAATGCAAGGTATATATCTTTTGAGAAATTCTTTTTAATGTTAGGTGTGTTTAATACTGTGATACAAGGATACGATTAAAATTTGCAAAATATCGTACACTATTTGAACGTAATCTTTTTGTTCGAATTTTCAGTCGCTGTGCAGCTTGTACTTTGACGAATTAGTTCTCAATTTTGAAAATGCACATGAAATGATGAAATGTTTTTGTATATGACAGTAAGCGACGTCATCGATATTCTAATGAAAATTCAAAGAGACACCGTCAGTTGAACTTTGAAAAAAGTGTGACCGCTATATTTTTTCACCGATCTTGACCTATGTCTTGACGCAACAGATTAATAATACTTGCAAAAATGTCCCGCTTCTTTTTTAAAAGGCCACTTATGATTTACGACTGGATTATCCGTGCTTATTTATGGACAGTTTGCAAAAACTCGCGAATAAAATAAACAGTTTAATCATGTCCATATTTCCAAGGTCCCACAGCAGTTTCAAAAATTCAGAGACCCACGGTGGATCCGAGAAGTATTTGATTTTCCCATTTTCGAGAATTTGTCGAAATTTTAACTGTGATAATTTCGTTTAAAAAATCGTACAGCAATACATCTGGACTCAATTTGAAGCTCGAAACCTCTGCTTTTGCTATGCATAATTTATTTTCGTCCAAGATATTTTTGCATGACACAGCAAGCATGACTGGGAAACTGAAGATACTTTTTCAATAACGAAAAAAGATTAAACCTTCCCATTAAAAACAAGTAGATCTTGTTTATTCATTGAGGTGGCAATAAAAAGATATTGCAAATTGAAACGTCTGTAAAAATATTAAAAAATTTTTCTCGCGATTGAAATAGCCTTAGATTTAAAGATTAAACCTTCCCCTTAAAAACAAGTAGATTCTTGTTTATTCATTGAGGTGGAAGTGAAAAGATATTGAAAATTGAAACATCTGTAAAAATATTGAAAAATTTTTCTCGCGATTAAAATTACTTTATATTTAAAGATTAAACCTTCCCCTTAAAAACAAGTAGATCCTGTTTATTTATTGAGGTGGCAGTAAAAAGATATTGAAAATTGAAACGTCTGTAAAAATATTGAAAAATTTTTCTCGCGATTGAAATTACCTTATATGTAAAGATTAAACCTTCCCCTTAAAAACATATTAATTCTATTTATTCTTTGGCAATGACTTCGGTCATTGGGCACACGTACAATTAGTTTCGTATTAATTGTGGAACTTCAGTTATACTTAGCGGATTTTACGCGTTTCTAATAAAGATCAGCAGATCAAATGCAAAGCATGAAACACAATTAAGTAATTCGTCTGTTTCGAGATAAATGTCGATGCAGCCCGCGAGTCGTGCAATTGACGGTGACGATTTTTATTTCGCACGAAAATTCGCCGCGTGGTTATAAATAACCGGGTGCGATCTTTCGCGTAGGTTATCGCGCAATAATTAACCGGTCGAGACAAAAATAGTGTCCGAAAGAAAAAGAGAAAACGAGCGACAGAAAATGCGAGAAGGGGACAATAATCAGCACGGTCGAGCGCGAGCATGGTTTTCGCGGCGCGCATACTTTCCGAATGAAAAGTGCGATGTGTGTACGCGTCGCGAGCGTTAAATATTCATCGATATGATAATTCCAAGGCAGACATCAACGCCCGTGCCATTTCCATCTCGAGTCCAGCCAGTCGAACCAACGTTTTTCGCCTATTCTTTCCATTCGTCTTTTTGCCACGGCGAACCTCGTTTCCGTCTTCGACGATTCCCCGTTTGTTTACGCGGCTAATCGCGCCCCGGCGTCTCTCAGTTATGGCACCGCGCAACCCACCCACGCATTTATCTTGCGCTCTTGTGTATCTCTTTTCCGCTCTCTTTTCCCGATCTTCGTTTGCTCGCTTTTCCCCGTCCACGCGTTCACCCTTTGAACCCCGGCTCTGTCTGATCGCTATAATTAGCGTCGCGAGGACGATTAATAAGAGCAATCGAAGGAAACCATCGGGAGGTTATTAACACGTTGATTGTTGCGTTCCTTCTTTCGTTTGGCGGCGCCGCGCCGTTGCACCTCTCTTCGCTGCGCCATTTTCATGGAACAACGCGATCTCGTAGATTACTGGCATTTGCGTCTTTAATAGATTCCTGCTTAGACGATTCGTGTCCGAACACTATGATTTTCACGTGGGCTATCAAGAACACTTTTCTGAACAACCCTCAACAGGTTTCACCTATCGCTCATTGTTCGTTAAAAAGTTATTAATTTCTTTCTGTGTAATAACGAGTCAGTCTCGCGATGAAGAATTTGAACATGTGT
>CM052136.1:4360323-4406113 GCA_028454255.1 Halictus ligatus | reverse complement strand
ATTCTCAGGGTCGAAAATTCACTTTCCCGTTCTCCGAGACTGTCTTCTGGATTTCTGAAAAACCGAGCCCGATGCGGGACAACGGCGTTAAAAATAAGAGCGAAGATTTGTTGGACAGTGAAACGACGGCCTCTCGGGTCCCGAGTTTATTCGCGAGATCGGCTCTACTCGTTTGCAGTCTATCGTGCCGTTTCGCGAGCCCGCGTTCTCGGCCTACATACACCGCAATCGATGATGCCTCGGACAAACAGAATTCCACGCTCGAAATTAACGGAACAACAACATCCACCGGCGACATTTTACGATCATAAACTGCCGCGGCGAGTGCCGCTCGAAAATAGTCGCTGAAAGTCCGCTCTCTCGTACAGCGGAGTGTTTATCTTCCGCCGAAATTTCGCATACATCCTTTGGGCCAACTATTTTGTGTCCAAACAGAACAGAGGAGGGAAATACGGCGAACGGTGGGATGGACGACGTCGTGACGTCGCTAGGCTAGAATACCGTTGACGAGATATTTATGATACCGATCTGGTCGGAGCCAGTGCCTCTCGGTGGCCAAGTGATATTGATCGATAATAGCCGGACCGAATTCATCGGGAGCAGGAGACATTCGGGGACTAGAAGAATTTTTCTAAACAAACCATTCGTGTAATTCATCGTACCTCGAAAGAATGTACGTCCCATTTTAAAAGACGTTTTCGTTGAGTCTGGATTGCAGCTTTTATCAGATTTAGATCCCCGGGACCGATTAGTTAACAAAATCTCGCTATCGGATTCATTTATTTGACGTTTACTTAATCGTTTAAATGATAACAATGTTTTTAACTTCATTTCTTAACTTCATTTCTCTTGTATCGATACTTTGACTGTATACGCGTCTATTGAAATAGCACTTTGTCTTATTCTTCTTCTCTTTCACATTGTCAAGTAGTTATAATAAAATATCCTTAATTAAATATTGTTCTCACCAATACACTCGTCGAATTTTTCCGAGTAAAACAAGTCCAAGTACGATACAATTCCACGCTATTCAACCGTTCTATCATCCAAACATTGCCGCTCCATAGATCAGTTCGGATAAGAGAGGCCCCACTCTTTCGCGGATTAAGCAGCGAAACGGAAACCAAACTGTCTCGTGTTTGGTATCGTTTTACTCAGAAAAACGTCATCTATCAGCTCATAAGAGTCCCATCAGGAAAATCATTAACCCTCAATGAACATTTGCCAATGATTCGCCGGATTCAACGTGGAATTTCCAATTTCGCTGGGGAATAACCAGATTTTCGAGGCTTCCGAAGCTACTTTCAACGAAGTGATCGAAATAAGTCGAGTATAAAAGAAGCTATTATAGCACATAACGACGCAGCTGTTGCTCGGAGGAAGCATCGATCGATGAAGGAAGGCGAAGAAAGCGAGAAGGCGGCAGCTGATGATCGCGGCATTCCGCCGGGAACAACGCAACAACTCGACACGTGCGATGATTCGCAGCATCCGATGATGGCAGTATCACACATCGATCACGTGCACCTCATCACGGCCAGCTTGTTTTCCGTCGAACCGCTAATTCGGTTCGTGTTTATAATTTGGGGGAGCTCGTTCATGAAATTCTTTGGCGACTGTTTGATAGTAAACAAAGCTTGTCAGAAACGCGACGTGAATCCCGCCGGCCAATCAGCAGTCCCGTCACGTTCGCAGCCATTTCTGCGCCTCGATACGGCTTATGATTCGCCGTCGATAGCGAGTTCGAATGAAAAAAAATGAAAAAAGGGGGACTTTAAGCTGGTTTTTCGAGTTGAGTTTGAGAAGGGGGCGGGGAAGGGGTGGGAGAGGGGATTCGTGAGAGCGGATAGAATAATCGAGGAGAAACGGTCGATTAGAGACGTTGATTCGCCGGTGGCTCGCATAATTGATTATTACGTAAACTTCTGACCCACATGTTCTCCTCGAGAGATCGCGGAGCCACGAATACGATCGAACAAGCAGGAAACAGCGCATCGCCAGCAATAAGAGCAACGATTATTCGCTCGCATTAGCGCCCACGCGCCGCACCGCACCGCGCCGCGGGACTTCAAAAGTCGAAAGCGGACGAAATCGGATCGATTCGATTGATAGCTGACGACTACGACCGCGATCACCGCTTAAAAACGCATCTGTTACTCGACTTTCGACTGACCCAGTTTCCTTGTTTCCACACGATACGCCTAATTGGCGACTTAGGGGCAGAGAGATAGACCGCACCGAGATAAAACCGTCGATGTTTTAGAGACTCCGCATGATCTAGCTAGATCTGCTTTGGCGATGCGGCGATTCGGTCCACTTACTTGGGCCTCTAGGTGTGCCTCTGGATTGTTTTCGTTCGATTCCTGCGAGATAGGCTCGAAATTAACGGACCGATTTTATCCGGAATTCTCCATCTCTTGAAAATTCGGAATATTCAACTTCCTATAACTTTTTTGTTTTCCGAAAATTACGAATAACACTTGCACCGGTCTGATCCTCAGAGTTTCCCGAACAAAACGAGCCTAAGCACGACGTAATTCGACACCGGGTAACCGTTCTACCATCTAAAGACTTGTGTCCCGCACAGCCGTTCGGATAAGAGAGGTCCTACTCTTTCGTGGATTATACGATCAAATACGATCCGAATTGCATCGTGTTTGGTATCGTTTTAACCGGAAAAATCTGAGGAATATGTTGATAAACGTTTCATTAATGAATCATTCGAATCAATCAAGTTGCATCATGTTTTATATACGCTCGTCAGTTTCGATGTCTGTCAAATTCTTACGATACGGAGAAGAATTAGGCTTGCTTTCGGGGAACCAGAAAGTGATTCCGTTATCGTTCCCATTGACATCGATCGGGCGCGCGAAAAGCGTCCCTTCCTCTATGATCTAACCGCCCTTATCGTCGCGTTCCAGCGTGCGTACGGTATCTGGAGACCTCTTTTTCGTGGCCGATTACGTTATTTATACGCGGTGACGGCAACATTATCTATCTAGCTCGAAAACTGCATGGCAGAGCACGCCGGGCCGGTTGTTTATCTGCAGAACGCGGCCGAATCGTCGTCGCCGCGGCGCTTTTAACAATATTGCTGGGCAATATTGTCTTCTGCCGGTCGTTTTATCGAGCAACAGGGCAGACTCGCATTGTTTTGTCACGCTCGTCCCAGGACCGTGCAATATTATCTACCACGGCCGACCGCCACGAGTTACATACCCGCTTATCAAGCCGCCGTTTCGTTTCCCTCCGCGATTACGCTTACAATTAGCTTTGCCCACCGACTATCTCCGGAGCTCCGTTTGATACTTCATTGCGACCCGATGCAAGCTGTTGTGTCTAGGACAAAAGGAAATCGCGGAACGGACCTCGTTCGACGGTCAACCACGAATGTGTACTTCCGATAGACTAGCGCAAACTCCTTCAATGAATCGCGTTGAATGGGTCCCGGGAATTGCGTATCGAGCGCAATGCCGCGACAAGTACTGCGCTAAGAAGGTCTCCTTTGTCACGGAAGAACAGTCGCGCTCAAATGAAACTGGGAAAAATCATTCCTCGAGATGATCGATACTTTTTTTAACGACACCCTATACATTTTCTTCAATATTCTTGTGGAGCATGAAAAGACGAGTTCAACGAGTACCATGACCATACCACTACGATCGCTCAATCCTAAGATATTTGTGTCTGGATCTTCAGACAGCATCGGTTTGGATAATCGAGGTTCTATTAAATCGTGGATTAATCGGGTAAGCATGATCCGAATTGTACCGTGTTTGGACTCTTTTTAATCGGGAAAACATCGCGAATATGTTGGTAAATTTGTCTTTTCGTGTTCTATATCCGAGGGACAATGTAAATTAAAAAAGACACAAGCGAAAGCAAGAATGTGAGCTGGAATAAAATAAAATTTCCACTCGATGTTCTTTTATAGCTCACTGTTATTTTGCAATCGTTGCGTACAGACGACGAAGGATTTTCTCGCAGACCTCCTGGCACGCTCGATCCATCATGATACCGAGATGTCAGGCTATTCGTAAACAGACTGCGATCAATTATACAAGCTCAATTTGTCGAAAGTATTACTGGAGCAACGAAATGTTTACGTAAACACGTAATCCTTGGGATATAGACACTGAATCAGAGCTCCGTCTGCATCCTGCAATTTCTTTTTACGTCAGAACGATGCATTTTCAATCTCTCAAGTCAGGATTATGGAAATTAACACAAAAAAAGAAAAAAATAGAACTTTCGAAAAAGAATATTCTCTATCATAATAACTTCCTTACTAATATGTAGACATCGACTATGTTAGCAAGTCTATGAAGTTTTTCGCCTGTGAAATAAGAAATTCAAGTTGCTTTCAGCAGACAATTAACAAATATTGGTTGACAATTAAAGATTTCCTTTGTGTGACTTTTATTGGCACATTTGTGACATTTCTCTGATTAAAATGATACCAAACACGACTCGGTTTGGAGCTCATTTGCTTGTTTAATCCACGAAAAAGTGGAACCTCTGTTATCCGAACTGATCTGGGGAGCAAGGATTATTTGGACGCTTGAACAGTCACCTAACTTCGAATTATGTCGTGCTTGGGCTCATTTTAATCAGGGAAATGCGCCGAGTATCTTGATAAACCTTTCATAAATAAATAACGTTCAATTTACAGTTCATACCGATAATTTTTCGGGAATCGCAAATTCAGCGTTCAAACAATTTTCGTAGTGATGTGTTAATAAAACTGATTCGGCGTTTCTCGTCTCCTTGGGGTCTACGCGTGTGCATTTCCTACGTGTGTTTAGCATGCGAACGATAAGCATGATCGTTAGTTTCCACGTGTTCCCGGCGGACGCAAACGTGTACGTACTTTTGATACGTGACATCATCTTCGCGTCGCGCCTCTCCAACGGAAAACAGTGAACGCTGCCAAGGCCTGCTATGAAATTCATCAGACCACCATAAAACTCTGCAATTCAGTGAGCACGCGTGCCGCTAGGGTGATAAACCAAGCACCGCTCGTACGAATCCTTCGCGAAACGGTAAACAATGAAGATGGATGCTCAGATCCGCGGGAGAGCGTGTGGGCGTGTTTTCAGGAAAGAAACTGCCGCTCGAATGCTGCCATTCGAACCACTGACAATCGACGGCCGAGACAGCCCCAGAACGAATCGGGTGCACCACAATCACCGCATCTCTCGAAAACATGCACTGAATTGTGCATCCTAGTAAATCATTGTTCAATAACCTGTTCATCCTCCGCTCTATCCTTTCGATTCTGTCACTGTGAGATTGGTGTCATTTTTCTGATTAAAAAGAGTCCAAACACGATACAATTCGGATCATGCTTACCCGATTAATCCACGATTTAATAGAACCTCGATTATCCGAACAGATGCTGTGTGAAATTCCAGATACCAATATCTGGGGATTGAATGATCGTAATGGTGTGGTCATGGTACTCGTTGGATTCGTCTTTTCACGCTGTACAAGAACATCCACGGAAATATATAGGGTGTCGTGTAAATAAGTACCGATCACCTGAAAATATCGTTTATAAGCGACCTTCAAAAATCAGAAACAGGTCGTTTTGACTCTTCTGGTAATTCTAATGTTAATAATCGACGAATAAAATACAAGACAGTTTAATAACTGTTCAAAGAATTGTGTAAATAGTTTAGCGCAGAGCATCGTGTCTAGACTTCTTCTATACTGAAGAGATAACCGGCGAAAATAGAGTCTTATCAAAGTTAATCGTATCTGGTAGACATAACCTTTTGTTCCACCGCGTTCTGCCATCACGTTCTACTTGAGCTTCTCTCATTGCAGGAAAATACGTTCTTCCTTCGCGCAATGGAAATTCTGCTGGTAGAACCGCTTGCAAATTGTCCAATTTGCTAAGAAGAAGAACTTCACGGTCTAAATGAATCATCTCTCGTCATTGAACAGCGTAAAACGCCGTAGACGATCGTTTCTGTTTCTGCTGGAAAATGACTGACAACCGTATCCTTAGCGAACTTGTACCGCGACACACAAGTTGCAACATTGCAAATAGAAGTAATTGGCCTAATCTGTTTTATGTGGCGTTATGCAAGCCGGATGCCAGCCGGTTAGTTAATTAATACGTTTCGCTCCGAAAGTGAAAACGTTTTCCTTGTTCTCGCGCGACTTTAAAGGTTACAGTTGCCCAGGGACTTCAAAAATTGTTTATTGTCGAGTCAAGTGTTATTCAGCAGTTTCATCAGGAAGGTGAACTAATTATAATAAAATCGTGACGTGAAAGACGCACGCAAATATTATTCTAATCGTTCTACCTCTTTGTGAAAAAAACCAATCAAGATTTTTATTCAATGTGATGCAACAATGTAATGCCTGCTAAACAGGAAGTGCAGTGATTACGAATAACTGTGGTTGCAAATCTGGAATGAATAAATCCACAGTGTCTTTACCGGCAATGTAATGTTAATGCTTGTCGCAAGTTAATACAGGTGTCGTAATACATCCGGGAAAATTCCGTTTCTTGAAAATAAGAAATAATCAGATTGTCATAACTTTTTTACTCTTGATCTTCTTCTAATGAAACTTTCACCAGTGCATTCGTTACATTTTCCCGATTAAAATCAGCCCAAGCACGATAGGATTTGGATCTCATTTACTCGTTTGATCCACGATTCAATGGAACCTCTACTATCCGAACCGACGGTGCCTGAATTCTTCATCATCAAATACAATGGTTAATACGATCCAAATTGTATCGTGTTTGGACTCTTTTTAATCAGGAAAATGTCACGAATACGTTGGTGAAAGATTCACAAAGAAATCGTTGTATTCAAATTGTTATAACTTCTTTATTTTTGTTGATCTTTTCATGGAACTTTCAGCAAAATATTCGTCACATTTTCCCGATTAAAATCAGCTCAAGCGCGACAGGATTTGGATCTCATTTAGTGGTTTAATCCACGATTTAATGGAACCTCTACTATCCGAACCGACGGTGCCTGAATTCTTCATCATCAAATACAATGGTTCATACGATCCAAATTGTATCGTGTTTGGACTCTTTTTAATCGGGAAAATGTCACGAATGCGACGTCACTAGTATCATAGAGAAAAAACTGAGCGTCTCTTCGAAAATCGAACATTTCTGTCACGTGTATCGAGGCGTCCCTGTTATTTTCAGATTCGCGCGTATTTACCGGCGAGCTTATCGCGTCCGGGTCAAATAAATCACACGTTTGTCTCCATTATCTGTCCCGAACTTGTTTCCACGGTGTCTGATTGATGGGAGCAGACGGTTGTTGCGCCGCGGAAAATCGAACGTGAAAAGCCCGAGTGTCTGTTGAACCCTGTCCCGCGCGAAGCCTTTTCGAGGAAAAACGTAGCCATTAAAAATCGTCGGTGGCAGTGGTAATAGTACAAAGTGCTTTAAATAACCGCGTCTCCCGGCCGTTACGTAAAAAGATAATCTCACGAGTAAAGTGGGTTGCCGTCCCGTTATCTTTTATGTAATAATATCGCCGGTCGCGTTCTCGATCGAGTAGGCTAGCTTCTATCGGTCCCGAAGTTTCACGGGACGCACACGCCTTGTACATATTTGTAGATTATACATATTTACCACGTGGAGAACATACACGCCGCACCCACATCCCCGATTAATGACACCGTACGAATGTCGAAAATCTCTTTGCCATGCTGCGATTATCGTGTTATTTTTATGTTTTGCTGTTGACACACTCGCTACCATCATCTGGTTCTTTGACAGCTTTACCGCGAGCGAACCTTTTGGCGGAACCTTTGATAATACCGTCAAGTATATTGGGTGGCCTTGGTGTACCTCATACTGATAGTATTATCTAATATTAAAGTTATGGCTGTTTGTCAAACGGCCGGTTCTCTGATTCTTCATTTTATATTCGTTGAACTTATGAAGATGCTTGCGAGGGAATCGATTCAATAGATTTCGCGATTCAAGTATAATAATATCATAGCTTTTCTTCGATATTCTTGTGCAGCATGAAGAGACGAGTCCAACGAGTACAATCATCGTACCATTAGAATCGTTAAATCTCGAGATATTCGTGTCTGAATAGGTAAAATACGCGATCCTGATCCTAACCTTATTTTAACTTTCAGACATCGATATTTCAAGATTTAATGATCGAAGCAGTATGGTTATTATACTCGTTGGATTCGTCCTTTCATGCTCTACAAGAATATCTAAGAAACAAATTTCCATTAGATAATTTTAATAAAAATAAGTAATTAATAATTGCACAGTGAAAAACACTGCAAAATCTAGACTGTGCTCAAAATATAATAATCAAACGGAACCGAATCCACAGCAAGATCTGCTATAGTAAATTGTACAGTCGAGTACATATTCATTAGGAATTGCAGGCATTACTTAAATAAATGCTGGAATTAGATTAGGTGGTTAGTTTTTCCACTTCCGCTTGATGAGTGATTTATACATACAGCCGTAGAAAGTGAAAGTCATGCACCGTGTGCATACTGTACTGTACAGTAGACATGCGAATACTAATTTACAATGTACAAAAGAAATTGCGTAACATACTGTAATGCCGTTTTGAAAATATCACGATATACGGTCGAAATCTGCGGAAATGTTTAGTTACGCCAAATTTCACCACATCATGGTTATTGGAAAAAATATTTAATAATAATTTACTGCTCGAACGATACACACACGGCTATCTGGTGTACTGTACGTGGGATATTTATTCACGGAAGTTGCACGGAACGGGTACGCTATCTAATCCGCAAGCATTAATATTTATTGTTTACAAAAATTAATAACAGAAACGGAGTCTACGGACTGGTCGACTGGTTCACGAATTTTTTTTAGAAATACTGTATTTTATATTTACTATGCTATTTACTATACTGTTTGTTGTAGTATTTCGTATACTATATACAATACTGCTTATTGTAGTATTTAGTCTACTATTTATTATACTTTTTACTATACTATTTAGTATACTATTTACTATATTTTTATGCTGCTCAATATAGTATTTACTATACTATTGACTATACTATCTCCTATACTGTTTATCATAGTACTTACTATACTACTTAGTATACTATTTACTATATTGTTTATTATAGTATTTACTATAGTATTTACTATACTGTTTGTTGTAGTATTTATTATACTATTTACTACACTATTGACTATACTGTTTATTATAGTAGTTACTATACTACTTAGTATACTATTTACTATACTAGTTATTATAGTATTTACTATACTATTTACTATACTGTTTGTTTTAGTATTTGTTATACTATTTACTATACTGTTTACTATATTATTATTGTATTCTATACTATTTATTATACTGTTTATTATATTATAGTATAGTATGCTATAGTATAGTATGTTATAGTATGGTATAATGCAGTATGGTATAGTATACTATGTTATAGTATGATATAATATAGTATGATATAGTATAGTATAGTGTAGTATAGTATATAGCATATAGTATAGTAAAATATATAGTATAGTTAACCATACTATTTAGAACTATACTAACTATACTATTTATAGTCAACTATACCATTTACTATACTGTTCCCTATATTATTATGGTGTTCATTATAGTATTTACTACACTATTGACTATACCGTTTATCATAGTATTTACCATACTACTTACTATGCTATTTATTATACTGTTTATTATATTATAGTATAGTATAGTATAGTATAGTGTAGTATAGTATAGTATAGTATGATATGTACAGTATGGTATAGTATAGTATGGTATATAGCATATAGTATAGTAAAATATATAATATACTTAACTATACTATTTATAGTCAACTACACCATTTACTATACTGTTCCCTATATTATCATGCTGTTTATTATAGTAGTTACTATAGTATTTATTATACCGTGTTTATTATAGTATTACGGTATCATTTACATTTTAGGCAAATATTCAAGCGAATTTAGGTCACGAATCGGATTGTGGGAAGAAGTACAAAAGTGGGGTCCACGTGATCACCCGTCCGTCTGAAATTTTCTAGAATTTCACCAGAAAGTGAGCCTGTTCCCGCGCCAAGGTCTCGAATCCGGTCTTGTCGTCACGTTGGTCTAATCATTCCGAAAATTGTTTCGCAAGCCGGGCATAAACAAGCCAAAGATAGCGCTCGGTGTTAGCTCATTCGTAAAGGTAAAGATAGAACCTTCTCGTTTTGCCATCCATCGCGCGCGGTCCTAATAATCAACCATGATTATTTTCGGATCCGCCGGGCGCGCACGTGAAGCCAACCGGAGCGTAGCGTGTCTGCCTCCATCACGGATTCACCATAAACTCTTTGCATCCCAACGAACGATATATGACCAAACAAAAACCGTTCGGCCCTCGGTTTTGTTTATTGGAGAGCCTCCAATTCTTTCGGGGCCCGGTCTAGCAGTAAATTCTCACGATAAGCTATATCCGTGCACTCTATTCTCGACCCTCGTGTAAACTCCTACCTGTGTACCGCGCAGGTATACCGACGTTTTTTCCACAGTATAGTTATCTCGCATGCAACGCATCCTCGCTGCGTTCAATGTTCACCGACGGTCCGCCCCGACCGTTCGCTGTGCAAACTTTTCTGCAAGGCAAACGGGAATCGTGTTTGATCATTTCGTTACTAAGTGGCAGCGCAAATATCCACCTTTGATCAACCTTCGACGATAAAAACCGAGGCTTTTTCGCCATCGGCAGACACAACAATATTATTCTTTCCTATATAAAATTCAAAATTGCTCCACATACAGCCTGCCAATAAAGCCAATTAATAAATCACAAAGCAAACGTTTTTTTATCGCCCTCCCATGAATCACTTAACATCATTGTTCACCGGTCACGAGTTAACTCGTGTTTTCATGCCGAAACGTTGTTAGGGCAATATCATACCAAAACAGAATATAAAAAGTTATATAAAAGATATGTTGTCATTGTAATCCATTATGTGTGAATAAAGTTTATCGAAGTTCATTTAGATTGTTTTGCTGTTACATTCAATTACGAAATAATTGATGGCGAGGTGAGACAGCTTCTGCGTAAAATTGCCGGCGAACAATTTGTTAAGCTTCCACTCCGTGTCGCGAAGTTCCAAAGTGAAAAACAATGGGAAACTGTGAGACTCGAGTGACGAGGCTCGAATTTTTTTTTCAAGTCGCGTTCTTCATCCGCCGGCTATACAAAGCCAACAATCCTTCATTGTATCGACTCGCTTTAAACAGACGCATCATTTATGCGTCACGAGCACGCTATCGGTCCCTTTAATCGGACACCGGTGACGTTCGACAAACGCGCGAGTTTTGTCGCGGAACCGTCGTTGAAGGGATACAAATCGCGAGCAATTATCTCTCTCTCTCTCTCTCTCTCTCCCGGTTATAGGCATTAATCATCGAGACGGGGGAAAAAACAGCGACCCGAAAAATGACCGATTGACGTGACGATAAAACGGTGTTTGGACAATTACGCGGAACGTGGAGAGAAGGTAATCATTAGACCGCGAATTGCTATACAATATAAAAATTACTCGGCACCGATCGCGAGAGAGGATAAAAATTTATTTCCCCGGTTAATCATGTCGATGGGTTTCTCATTTATTACGGCTACAAAATTGTTATTAAATAATTAAAGACAGCGCACACGTGGCTAAGACTGCATCGTGCTGGTACAGCAATTTTACTAATTTATTATAGATACAAAATTGTTACTAAGAAATTAAAGACAGCACGTACAGTGACATCTAGATAAACATTGCAAATTTTCTTTGTTGTTACTGTTGCATTAAATCCCGCATGAAAATGAAAAAGTATGCAATGACGAATATGAACCTCAAGGACAAGGGGCTAGTGCGTATGTTTGTGGACTTGTTGATACAAAGTTGTCGCACTCGGAAAACAAAATTTCTGTTCGTGACATTCAACAGTTGCCGTACGACTTTTAATAATGTCCCATGGAAAAAGGAAAATTTATATTTATTCGTCTATATATATGACGCCAAGGCCTGAACGATAAACGTCGCGGAGTTATCCCCACTGTCGCGGGGTATATCCGGGGACAGCGAGGAGTTCTTCAATTGTTGGATGACAGCGAAAGCTTATTTCTCTTTGGAAGCTCGCTAGAGACAAGTACAGTGATTTCTCTGTATATGTCGCCAAGGCCTGGATGATAAACGTCGCGGGATTATGCCTACTACCGATGGGCGATAAAGCTTGAGAGGCCTAGGACGCCGAGAAGTATAATCATAACACGGCTCGGGTATGTCTCCTATATGTCGTTGACATATATCGAGAATTTATTGTATTTGGCTCAGAGTGAATCGCTATGGTGCAGCAACGTTGCCTAGGCATTCTTCTCTAGAAAGCCCGTTAAAACAACGAAACCGCTTCTCGGACAACTTTCTACAGTTCGATGCACCAATACGTATCCGATAAAAGTGGAAAAATCGTGGAGTTCCGTGAGCAAACCTCAATTTAAAACTCATCAAGAGAGCAAAAAGAGCTGTTTCCTACCTGTTCCCATTGATCACCGATCGGCGAGCTGCCAGCCAAAGGAAAAACGAGCAAAAGTCGAGCAAAGGCTACAATGTGGCAAGCTAACGATCCCCTTTTCCTAAGTTTCGCGTGCCGCTAATTCGCAAGGAAGAACGGTTAAGGTGAAGTTTTGTAGTCACGGCCGATCAGCTGTCATTATTGTTGCCCCGGCTCTCGTGAAACCCTGATCGCTCCGCTTGCCATCTTCTCTGTCTTTGTTGGACAGTTAACGACCGGATCTCTGGCATTGGCTCGATCACCCGTGAAATCGCGTTCAATTTCTTCATCTTGGTTGCTGGGTGTTCACCGTGTCGAGACAGGCAACACCTTCTTTATTCTTTCGCGAAAAACAGGTTGCAACGACGTTTCAGCCGGTTCATTAACAATTAAAACGATACGCATCGGATTCGCTGCTCTTGCGGTAATGGCACTTTCGCTGGTATTATTCCGGCCATGGAGTGATTCGATTCGAAGAAGAGAGGTAACAATGAGTCACGCAGCGTTTCAATCAAACGGTATTGTGAATTGCGGTGTTGGAGTGGCATGTGAGTGGATGTAAATCTGTTTTATCAAACCTGTATGCAATTCTGTGTAGCCGGTAAATTCAATATTGAGGATAATCTTCAACGTTACCTTTATTTTCCATGTTCACTCACCTTAAAGTTGTTGGATGCACAGATTGGTTCGTAACTGGTGGTTAAAATCATTGTTTATTAACAATCTAGTTATGCAGGGCAGTGAAATTCAATGTTAGACGATTCTACGAGGAAGAAAGAATCGAAAAGGACGAATCAAGTTTTTTTATATGACCCTTCGTTTTCGAGAAAATCAAACTCAAAAATTTTAAGGGTGTTTCAGTTAAATGTTTTGAATGAAATCTTATGGTTTTCTTAGATATTATTGTGCAGCATGAAAAGACGACTCTAACGAGTACCATGACCATACCATTATCATCATTCGATCTCTAGATATTCGTGTCTGAAAGGTACGATTTTGGATTAGATTTGTTCCTTTCAAATACGAATATCTCAAGATTGAGTGCTCGTAGTGATACGATTATTATACTCATTGGATTCGTATTTTCACACTCTACAATGATATCAATAAAAAAAAGTATAATGTTGCATTTAACAAATATGGGTAGGACGCTCTATACGTATATTAAACAAGGTGGAAGTAATTTTGGAAGTAATTTTCTCGAAAGCGGAGCGTCCTATGACAAAATATTGTTCTTTTTTTCCGACTCAATTTTCCTCGAAGAATCATCTAACACCCAGGTTAGCAACCCGCAAAGTCGAATTAATATTAAAAAACAATGTTGACGGACTGTTTCCGCGAGTACATTAAATTCTCGACATATGTCAACAACACGGGCCGCGTTATGGCCCCTGACGGGACATACCCCGTGGTAGCGGGGGTAATTCCGCGACGTTTATTATCCAAGCCTTGACGACATATATAGAGGAATCACTGTGCGCGATTTTCCTTCTTCTTTTCGATTCGGCTGGCTCGACACGCGCGCTACGATTTTATAACCGCGATTAGGGAACCGTAAAATAACGATACAGGCCGCGCATGATTCATACGGGTCGTCGTGACTAATTGCATGGTCTTCGCTCGTAATACCCACGGGTGTTTGCAACAATGTTCGTCTCGGGATTGTCATGTTTAGCACCGGCGGTGTCGCGCCGGCTATAATTCAGTCCGGCGATGATGATACCGGGCATGTCCTCAAAACTGGTCGAGGAACTAATCAATCTTCCCGATCTATTATTACACGCGCGTGTGTTGTCGACTGTGACGCGGTGTTTTTCGAACGTCGCTGTTTTGGACTGATGCCGGTGCAATATTTCAGCCGCACGAATTTCACAGACACCAGCGGTAGAACGAATACCTATCGTCCTACGAACGGTAGACGCTTGTTATGCGCCGCGGCGCATTGTATAATGTAACAAACATACTCCGGCTGAGCGCAAAACAAACGAGGGAGGTGTCTGCTTGTTGTCGAGACTGCGTTTCAATTATATCGGAAACGATCCGGTGGAAACTGTCCCGTCGCACCCCACTTTCCCCGCAGTCTTAACAATTACCCGTTTCTCTTGTGCAAGTGTACCCACATGATTATTCATAAAAATACTACACGATTCTACGAGGAACAATGCGTCGAAAAGGAAGAATAAAATGTTTCCATATGACGCATCGTTTTCGAGAAAATTATTTCCCAAGTTTTACGTAACGTAATACGTGCATAAAGTATTTTAGCTGTATCTTTGTGGTGTGACCTTATGTTTTTGATTGGATAGCGTTGTAGAGCATGAAAAGACGAGACCAACGAGTATAATGAACATACCATTACGATCATTCAATCTCGAGATATCCGTGTCTGAAAGAAATAAAGCCAACCCTAAATTTTACCTTTCAGACACGAATATCTCGTGGTCGAGTGATCGTAAAGGTATGGTCATGGTAGTCGTTGGATCCGTCTTTTCATGCTCTGCAATAATATCTAATCAAAAACGTATGATTTCGCTCTTAAAATTCATCTGAAACTTTGGAGCAGATTTTCTCGCAAACAAAGCGTTGTAGGAAAAAACTTTATTCTTCTTTTCCGAGGTATTTTTCCTCGTAGAATAATCTAAGATCGTGTTTTGCCCACTCGTGTGGCCCAGTCTTTATTGAACAACGATATTCACCTAGTTACCATTAACAACAAAATAAGGAAACATGTTGCTACACGAGCGTATACGCGTGAAATTTATTCCTAATAATTTATAACGCAATTATCGTTTAGAGTGGTCCAAGACTGAATTGGACGGCGTCCATTAATACCAATTAAATTGGCAGGAACGCAGCTCAAAGAAAATGTCAAATGTTTTTCACAGTTTACAGAGTAGATAAAACGGATCTACGCATGAAACAGGCTACCGGGCATGACCAGTTTACGTAAAGTATAGTTTACTGCGGAGTGTAGTCCACCTGTGCCTGTTTATCAAAATCCGAGCGCCACGTTCCCATTGCACGCAGTAGGTGCATTTAGCGTGCCGCGCAAGAATGAATCTAAAAGAGAAATCGCTAAATTTGTTAGTTGATGTAACAATTTTCAAGAGCCCCGGATAAACAAACCTTGGTGAATGTAGGCCAATGGTAAAAATCATCGACTCGAAGTGTGCGATCACGTGAACGCTTCGGGAACGTATTATTCCCGAGGCCGTCGCGTCTCGCCGATTCAAATGTTACCAGATTTTACAGCGCACTTTGTTACAAAATGTTCACACGGTGGCATACGTTCCGAAAATTCGACAAGGCCGGCCTCGGCGATCGAGCGGTTTTCTGTAAAACCAACGGTCCCGTAAAACTATAAAAATACATAGTAACGTTTCAGGATCGACGTCCGGATTAATGCGATGCGAGGTCATTGTTTTCAATCCACTCGAACACTCCAAAATCCGTGGATAAATAGTCGTTCACGATAAAATTACGTCACACCTACGCGAACCAACCGGAAAACAGGCTCGTAAACGTGTCAGAGAAATATATGGGCGCCACCTTAAATTCTTCATTTAGTTAGCGTGGTCATTGTATCGGTATAACAGGATTGGGAGCGTTATATTATCTAAATTGAAAATCTTCGTGCAATTATCGATTTTTGTACAATTTTGTAAAATAGTAGACGTTCATTCTATATTAACTTCACTGTTTCTTATTTTCCAGTAAACAAATGATTTTAGGCATGAACAGTGGTCAAAATCATTGTTTAACAGTAATGCAATTATGCAGGGTGGTTAAAGTAGGTTTTAGATGATTCTACGAGGAAAAATAAGTCGAAAAGGAAGAATAAAATTTTTCCATACGACGCTTGGTTTTCGAGAAAATCAACCTCCAAAAATTGTATAGGGTGTTTCAGCTAAATTTTTTGGTCGATATTATTATAGAGCAAGAAGAGACGAATCCAACGTGTATAGTAATCATACCTTTTTCGCTCGTACAATCTCCAGATATTTGTGTCAGAAAGGAACAAAATCCCCAAATCCAAAATCGTACATTTTCGACGCGAATATTTCGACATTGAATCATCGTAATACTATGGTCATGGTACTCGTTGGAGTCGTCTTTTCATGCTCTACCATAATATCTAAGAAAACCATAATATTTCGTTAAAAAAATTTATCTGAAACACCCTACACAAACATTGTTCTAGGTAAAACTTTGTAGTTGATTTTCTCCGAAATGAAGCTTCGTATGAAAAAATGTTATTCTTCTTTTTCGACTCAATTTCGCCCGTAGAATTATCTAAGATCCAACTTTACCACCTTGCATAATCCAATCATTATTAACAAATGACTCAACAACTCTAAACTGCTTGTATGTGCTGTTGAGTATCATTTGAAGTCTGTTCTCGTTGAAACAACTCATCCTTGCAAGTTCATCTACCACTGAAACAATTAATAAAAACAGAATCGAGCTCTCCAGGTGTTGACACATTAGCAGAAGTCCGCGATAACTTTCCTCGTCAACGAAGACAGTAATCCAGCATCGTGGAATAATTCGTGTTGGTCTGCAATTAATCTATAGTCTAGATCGAAATAAGATCGAGGATCTCTCGAACCGTCTGCGAATTTCGCGATTACGACTTCCGTTGTTTTCCATCGATACGGCGATCATTCCTGAATCAGCCGGGGACCTGCTCGTCCCATGACGATGAAATTAGGACAGTCGCAAAATAGCTGCACCCGGACACGTTTAGAACGTCTGTTTTTTTTTTTTGCGTGGTAGGTGGTTGTCTTCGTGACCGTCGAAGGAGCCACGTTTTCGCGGCTCGTGTCTTCGTGCCGCACGTGCGATGTTCTTCGGGCTCTCGACACGTTTTATCACGTGGCGGCCCCGTGGTATAGTAACGCGCCACGGTATAGTAAATACACGGTACACAGTCTCCGCCGTGTCACGCGCTCTCCCGCGAACTACGGGTCCCGCCAAATTCTGGCCAAGTACGTCGACACTCTGTTTGTCGAACATGATCGTACGCGTGACGTCTGTTCGTGAGAGCGTGGTGGCTATAGCAATGCAATGATTAATTGATAATTTGACGGATATTGATCAAATAGAGTGGTTGGACGATTTTGGTGTTACTTTGCACCTTGAAACACAGACAAATGAAAATTGTTGTTAAAATTTCCTGAAATTCAATTTATATCATAATTCTCCTAAAATTAAATTTCAAGTTAAATCTTTTTCAAACCTAAAATTAGGAAGCAGTAGGAAAAGGTTTATTGACCCTTAAGTGAACTATTTGGACCAACACAATTTATGCAAATAATTAACATTATTTATGCAATAATTATTTAACTATTAATAATGTAACTATTTCTATATATTAGATATAATTTAGTTAAATCATTTTTAAAGTGCATTTTGAAGGATTACTTAAGGGTTGGGAATTTTTGTAAGAATAGTTTTGTTGTTCACCGCGACGGAATACAACAGTGGTATATTAAGAAGCAATTTTTTGCGGAGCATAAGTCGCTATTTTCTTGACATTGTAACCATTCTATATTAGTTCGTAAGTGCTGATTAAAAACCGATTTATGTTAATTTTACGATCGTAGACTTGCTCGAAGGTTAAAATCGTTGTTTCACTCAATAAGAAACTTATTTATGTTGTTTTTGCACGAGATGCTGTGCTAATAGTTGTGCAACAAAAAAAGAAAAAGAAAAGAAAACACACTCTAAGCAACTGAAGGTTATGAGACTATTATACTGTTATTATTGCTTGTGGTCCGTGTTATACATTTGTATTATACAAACATCCATAAATCAGACAAAGACTAAAAAATATTGAAACTGCTGCGAGTGATGTAGTATCTGATCAATGATAATTGGAAAACACTATTCAAATGACTTCGGTACCGTAATAACAATATTAATTACAACTTCCGCGAGACCTGTCGCAAATTGCTTCTCCTGGAGCAACTATAGCGACCATAGCAACCAATTCGTTTTCTCGCACAGTTAATCCCCACACACGCAGGACGTCCTCGCGAGATTTATTTATAAAACTATCTAATCACACACCGTTGATAAAGTTAATCTTATTGTTAGTTTGCCGGTTCACAGTTTTGCAATCGGCACTTAATTATCCGCGCTAGAAAAACCACGTTATCACGAGCATTGTTTACCAGTTAGATTGTAAGATGTCCGTAGTACAGACGTATGATAAATATGAATCAAGTATGTACATATACATATATCTATGTGTATATCTAAGATGTTAGCACGATATCGTCCACGTTAATGCTGCTGTCTACAGGGATCCGTCAATAATCGGGGAATGTGTCAATGACTCTGGCAATTTTCGACGATACAAAACACTGAAAAAATCGAGCACCTTGCTAATCACTACAGTATTTGTACAGTCCCGCTCAAAAATGTGCACACGTCAATATCGTGCAATATTGAGTAAAACAAACAAATTGACAATGGGGGCCGAAGGTGTTGGACACTTTATAAATAAACATTCATTCGTACTAGAGAGTTGTACATTTCCTTTTTAGGCTATAAAGTTCACTTTTCATTCAATTATCGCTTTCTGCTAAATTACAAGTAATAAATCGATTGATATGTACGTACAATATTAAAACCAGATAAATATACACGATGTACATCAAACTATTACATTAGTATCTTAGTGTATTAGTGTATACGCATATTAGCATATTAACATACTAGCATATTAGTATATCGGAATATTAACATGTTAGAATATTAGCATATTAGCACATTAATATATTAGTACCTTAATATATTAGCATATTAACATATTAGCATATTAGAATATTATTATATTAGCATGTCAACATATTAGCATATTAGCACATTAGCATATTAGTACATTAGTACCTTAGTATGTTAGCATATTAATATATTAGCATATTAGTATATTAGAGTGTTAGCATATTAGAGTATTAGAATATTAGTATATTATCGTATTAGCATATCAGCATATTAATATATTAGTACCTTAATATATTAGCATATTAACATATTAGCATATTAGAATATTAGCACATTAATATATTATCATATTAGCATATTAGTATATTATCATATCTGCGCATTAGTATATTAGTACCTTAGTATATTAGCATATTAGCATATTTGTATCCTAGTATATTAGCATATTAGCATATTAGCATATTAATATATTAGCATATAAGCATATTAGCATATTAGCATATTAGTATCTTAGTATATTAACATATTAACATATAGCTAGTATATAAGTGGAAGATATGGAATGAATTTTTTTGATTTGATGCTTTTTATCGAAAAAATCGACTTTGAAGATCCGTCAGATTTGCGGGCCTAGCATTTGTAAGAAGTAGAATCAGTAGGTCATGACCAGACACGTGAGACGATTTCTATTCGATAGCCCTCGTGTTCGACGAATTTTCAAACTCGACTTTCTCGGACACGAGTCGTCAAATGAAAATAATTCATTCGACATTTTCGACTTTATTTTCTCACGTAGAAGCATCCCATCCACTGTGAAATTCTCAAGCATATTGGTTGTGATAAAAACACTATACCTAGACCCTCGCACCGCAGCGCTGACCAACACCACGCGTCACGCTTGTTGTTCTTAAATAGTGTACGAGCACTTCGTACACCGACAGTATACAAAACAATTACATAAACATACAAAATTAAAAATGTAGATTTTGAAAATTGCTCGACTCTCGATTCAGACAATCGACAATGTCCATCGCAAAAGCACACGAGACCTACCGAGTACAATTTAACCAGAAAAATATCCACGAACTTCAAAATGGCGTCCCGACTTCCCACCGGCGCCATTCCCGATTCAATTAGCCATTCAGGTATCATGAATAATCACGGTCCGGTGGTTCGGCTGTACAGTTATAGCGGCGAATTAGAAGCGTTCGTGTCCAGTGATCTGTCATTAGCATCGCGCTCGCCGGAAGGAACCACGGGCTATTAATTACGCATTGTCTCGTTCGTCCTGTAAACCGATCTACTTTCGCTCGCGTGGAGAGACGAAAGTTACTTTGCCGCTCCGCTCTGCTCTTCTCCGCTCCGCTCCGCTCCGCTCTGCTCTTCTCCGCTCCGCTCTCCTCCGCTCCGCTCCGCTCTGCTCTGCTCTGCTCCGCTCCGCTCCGCTCGCACATAAACCGGCGCGGCGGCCGGCACACTATACTATATCGTTCGATAAACACTTTATTTCGGGTCGTGTCGAAACGTTGCGGTGGTGTGCCGCATGCCGTGCACCGACTAAAAATATACTACTCGGCCCTTACCCTCTCCTCCATGCCACTCTCACCGAAACTGCGATCGAAAATAACTTTCCGAAACACCTGGCACCCCGACGTTCTATTCTGCACCGTTCTACTCGGCGTTTCTACACAAGGGGCGCACCTGTCCGGCCAAATTCCTCGGGCCTACCACAGGAACACTTTCCTTTGAACAGCTCGATTCGCCTTTGTGCCCGGGAACCCCCCATTATTTTTCCACCCTGGGCGCCCCCATAGTTGGGACCTGCCCCGGAACCCAGATCCCAGGGGATCTTCGAGATCTTTCACGATCTTGAGGAAGTTGTCACGGGAAAACGTTGGAAGCTTTGCGCATTTTCTCCCCCTTTTCTGATGATAATTTCTAACCTCCACTACGCCTTTTTGCTATTTGTTTTTACGAAACTATCGCAATTTATGTGCAGACAACTTTTTGAGCAGAGGAAACGTGTTAGCATACTTTTTCGATCCCACTGTTTGGAACGTGCCCTTGTTACTTTTGTACCCTGGGCGCCCCGATAGTCGGGACCTGCCCCGGGACCCAGATCCCAGGGGATCTTCAAGATCTTTCACGATCTTGAGGAAGTTGTCACGGGAAAACGTTGGAGGCTTTGCGCATTTTCTCCCCCTTTTCTGATGATAATTTCTAACCTCCTGTACGCCTTTTTGCTATTTGTTATCATGAAACTATCGCAATGTATCTGCAGACAATTTTTTGAGAAGAGGATACGTGTTAGCATACTTTTTCGATCCCACTGTATGGAACGTGCCCTTGTTACTTTTGTACCCTGGGCGCCCCGATAGTCAGGGGCTGCCCCGGGACCTAGATCCCAGGGGATCTTCGAGATCTTTCACAATCTTGAGGAAGTTGTTACTTGAAAACGTTGGAGGCTTTGCACATTTTCTCCCCCTTTTCTGATGATAATTTCTAACCTCCTGTACGCCTTTTTGCTATTTGCTTTTACGAAACTATCGCAATTTATGTGCAGACAATTTTTTGAGAAGAGGAAACGTGATAGCATACTTTTTCGATCCCACTGTTTGGAACGTGCACGTGTAGGTATAGCGTGTCTGAGCATGTGCGATTAACCCGTCGCCTGTCAGTCTATCGATTCCGATAAGATTACCGGCAGAAATGATTTCGATTATTTATACTTTACACGCTACGGAGTGAGAGAGAGAGGGAGAACGTTGAAATGAATCCGGGGGGAAAAATACCGGTGTGGCTCGTGCAAAAATGTGCCATATCGCACTTTTTCGCGATGGTTTTTTTTATCCGACATGTTTCCTTCCCTCGGGCTTCTGTGTATGACATGTACAGCGCTGGATGGATAAAGAAAGATTCTTAAATATTGACGCGGAGAAAAAAAATTGATATCGCCCAACGTGGGGCTCGAACCCACGACCCTGAGATTAAGAGTCTCATGCTCTACCGACTGAGCTAGCCGGGCTGGTGGAAACACGTAGAACGCGCCAGATCTTGTGAATCCTGCGGTACGATGATCTAAATACTGTCATAAGTATACTAATATTATCATCAATGACAATAGAACATCGACCGAACTATTAATTGACTACTCATTGTCTGACAGAAATATTATTTCTCTAATTTCATTCGAACAGCGTTTCATGGTAGCCACGATTTCATTTTGCGTCGATTCCTTTTTACACGTTTTTGCATTGTTTTTGAAAGAAGTAGGTTCTACTTACAATACAGTGGATCCAACTTTTGTCAGAATATTCGTGACACTTTCCCGATTAAAATGAGCACAAGCACGACACAATTCGAACTATATTTGCTTGTTTAATCCACGATTTAGTGGAACCTCGATTACCCGAACTGATGATATCTTCGATTTTCAAACTGCTATAACTCTGCAATAAAAGATCGTAGAACGGTCATACTGGTCTCATTTTAAAGCTTGAAATCTCTATTTTCAAATAGCTGTAGTAATTTTTCCTAAACAATTTCTCCTTCATAGTAAAAATCAAGAGTACACGTCGTAGTAAAAAATTCAAGTCTAAAATTTGTGCAAATTCAAATAACTGTGTAGACGTTGAAAAATTTTTTTAGAGATTGTAACCACCAAGAATTTGAAGACTGAATCTTCTTCTTTACAACAATCCCAGAAAATTTCATTTACAATTTTTTTTAGTCGATTTATCGAGCTTTGAATGTGAGGTGATGGAGTAGCTTAAATTGAGCAGAACCTTAGAGACAAACTATCCTAGTATATTTATAATATATTTTCTATTGAATACAACTAATTGTAAATAGGATTATTTTATTTAACGTACCTATTCTTTTGTTACAGGTAAGCCAACAATTCCAAAAACCAGTCATAACCGATGCTTTTCATCGTAAGTAATTATTCGTGAAATTGCACTCAGTTTTCCGCTTGCTTTGTGCTGCAAAATTATTTTAGACAACAATGAAGCTCGAGTTGAAATGAAGTTGTAGTTAAAACATGACAATTTTAATATGGGCGCACTTCAGGTACTTACTTCAGGTTTTAAAGTACACCTGAATTTCTCATGACCGAACCTGAAGGCTGTAGCACTCGGAAGATCCTGTTCAAAGGGTCTGTCGGAAATTTAGTTCTCTCAAGACAGCGTTTCAGATGAATATTGTACGGTCTGTTTAGTTTGTCAGTGATTCATTATTCGATTCACATACCAACCCAAAAAGGGCCTCGCGAGGGGATTCATTTTTCGTCTTATGGTAACCCCGACAGTGTTCCCTGTCTCTTTAATAAATAATGCGCCTTTGTAGGCGCTAATCCTATCAGTTGCTCGATCCCTTGCTCCGCGGGCTTAGCTTAGATCAGACATCGGATAATACCGAGGCCATCAACACTGGTTATAGAATACATCAATAGGAGATTCAGTCCCTTCCCGTTACAAAAGGATTCATTTCTCATGTAACATTTAACAGATTCGGCGCGAAGACCTTATAAAGCTGCTAACTAGAAAGGGTGAATCGTTCCTTGCATCTTCCTTTCAATCTGAACCTCCGATCTTCTGAGATTTGACACGTTTAGGGTCGTACGTAGGTAACGCTATTTTGCATCACTATTTTTCTATTAATTTTTACTGTAACGTGGAAAGAATTCATTTCATTAAGCTCGGAGAATGAAAGAGGTTAACAAAAGTCGTTAACAAATCGTTAACAAAAGTTGATTGTTATAGGCAAACTTTACCAAAATGTTCGCGACACGTCTCCGAGTAAATTGAGTCCAAACACGATACTGTTCGGATCACGGTTACTCGCTTAATCCACGATAGAGTGGAACCTCGATTATCCGAACTGAGAAGTAGAACGTTACGTAACTTTGTAGGCCTGGTTTGGGAATTTTTGTAAAGAAATTGGACAACTCTTCTGCATTGAGGTTTCGCAGTCATATTTCTACACATTTGGACTATACACTAGAATTTTTTAGAGTCAAAATACTTAAAATTTTGGGAGTTACAGTTTCTTGAAGTTTACCTACTTTAGTGTAGGCATCGAACGTATTTTTGTCATTCGGTGTGAGGACAGCATTAACCGCCTATATTTGCAATTCGCCGGTGCTGGCGTGTTTCCAAGGGATGCGAGCTAGCACGATGAGATTTTTAGAAACAGCCCGCTTCCCCTTCCTCATCCCAGCTCTTTCTCTGTCTTTTGTGAGAGCCTGTGCATGGGTCGATGCACGATCATCGGGCTTTCTGGGTTAATCACCGAGCTTTTCGACGTACGCATAGAATCGTGTTCTACGTTCACGTTCTCTCGCATCGACGCTTCTCGATTCTATCTCGATAAACGCTTCGTCTGTTCTTTGCTCCCATTTTCTCGAAATTACTAATTCTCGTAATTTTTCAAAAATACTAACGAGTTGCATTTCTCAATGACAATGTCACCAGAATATTCGTCGCATTTTTCTGATCAAAATAAGTCTAAGCATAATATAATTCAAAGCTATAAGCAACTATTATCCAAACACTCATGCTCCATTCGCGATTTTTACAATGGAGGAGAAATGTTTTAGGAAAAACTACTACATCTATTTGAAAATAGAGATTTCAAGCTTTAAAATGAGACTAGTATGACCGTTCTATGATCTTTTATTGCAGAGTTATAGCAGTTTGAAAATCGAAGGTATCATCAGTTCCGATAATCGAGGTTCTAATTTATCGTGGATTAAACGAGCAAATACGATCCAAACTATGTCGTGTTTGGGCTCATTTTAATCGGGAAAGTATCCCGAACATCGCACTTGTAAAAAATACTACCGTCAACGTGTTCTCAGTCAATTTTCGTTGCATTTTAGCAATAAAGCGAACGAACGCAGGTTCGTTCTATACGACGCATTTGCCTGTCAACGTTTTGCTCTCGATTGTAAGTACAGAAACAGGGAGTGAAAGCTCACGACAAAGATTCTCCGCGTTCGTGCGTGACTTCTAATATTGAGAACTTGACACATCGGGAAGTTAGTGGCTCGCTGCCAAGAATCTTTGCTTCGGGGAAGCTCCCCACGCTCGTTCGCTGGACGACGACCCTGAATCACTCGTATCGTAATGCTCCATCCACAACGATACCACTTGCCTTCGATCTCGATTTCTGTTTGGGCTTGGATGGGTTGGAAAATCGATCTGGAAAGTGTCATAGTAAACTGTAACTTACTACCAAACCGCAAAAAGTCTACGTGGCGGTAGGTCACCTTGAATGTCTAAAAATTTGCTGTCTTCGAGAATTTTTTTTAGCCTAGTTAATAACTGGAAAATTCCGCTCTTTTACAGTGACATTGGCACAACTCCTAACACTACTCTAAATTTTTTTCAGAAGAAAATATTAAAAAATGGTCAAGTTATTCGCTATTTTTGTAATCTAACCCACACCACCTTGACTGTCTAGAAATGTGCTGTTTCCGGACATTTTTTTGGGTTACTTGATGAATGAAAAAAACTGGTTTTTCTACGGTGATATTAGCATAACTCTAACTTTATTCTCAAATTGTTTCAGTACCAAATATTAAAAAATGAACATTTTTTTTATTCTCAATCTAGAACGTATTATCTAAAATGTAGCGCAGCCAAATGTCAATAGTTATTTCATTAGCGATAGAATTATATTAATTCTAGTTATCAAAGTTTTTCAATGCTGTTTACATAATAAATTCATCGCTTTGTCGTTAAGGCGTAGATAAAAGAGTAGCACAACATCCTAACGAGCACAACATTAAGTCTTTTCGACTTTTATAGCCTATTTGTCTCCACTTCCAAAGCCTTCAGACTAAAATCACAATTTTTTCCTTCATTATGGAGACATACTGATATTATCCTTGCACTTTGACCCCTGGATAGCATTGAAATTCTGCTGCTCCTACGAAACTGTATCAAAATTGCAACTAGATTAATGAAACGTGGAAATTTTTTATGATATCAATAATTGCAAATTAAAAAATTTGGGACCCGTGATTTTGACGAGACCTGTAGTTTTAGCGCTTACAAAATTTGATATTGACACAAATACCCCGTGGGTTAAATGACAATTTAATTACGCTGAAGGAAGCATATAATGACGCAAAACTTGTAATCTTTACAACAGCCAAATGTTTTCGGTCAACCGAGCAAATTTTCCGTCATCGACCTACGATTAGAGCGTTCTGATATTCGTCACGGAAAAAATATGGGCTCATCATTCGTGGAACACTGTCTCCAAACAGTGAAAGTGAAAGGAGATTACACATATAATTAACCGACGATAATTGGTGGGTCGAGCGAGGCTAATTCTTGACAACACGAGGAGTCCCACGTCAAGGGCGCACATATCGCAACTTTCCTCGCATCGGATTTTTTATTTTTCCTCTTTTGCTATTAGTTATTTTTCTATGAAACATCCAGCAACATATGCTTGACAGTTTTCTGGTTAAAATGAGCCCAAGCATGACACTATTCGGAGCAGAGTTTGTTGATTAATCCACGATTTAGCGGAAACTCGATTATCCGAACTGTCTTATATCTTTGATTTTCAAACTGTTATAACTTTGTAATAAAAGATCGTAGAACGTTCATACTAGTCTCATTTTAAAGCTTGAAATCTCTACTTTCAAATAGCTATAGCAGTTTTTCCTAAATAATTTCTCCTTCATAGTAAAAATCAAAAGTATACGTCGTAGTAAAAAATTCAAGTCTAAAATATGTGCAGATTCAAATGACTTTGCAGATCTTAAAAAATTTTGTTGAGAATTGAAACTACCACGGATTTGAAGACTAAAGTCTCCTTTTTCTAAAAAGCTCTCAAATCTTGATATACGATTTTTTTGTCATCATTTTATTGGGCTTTGAATGAAAGCTGTAACTGTAATCGTTATAGTCGCGCAAAGCTGAACGATAACTGTGATTAGAAAGAAACTGTTACAAAACAAATGCCTTGGATTACGAAGTATGAAAAGCCCACAATTGACTAGAAACTAGTTGACTTAAACTCTGTTATCAGCACGCCGAGCCACGGGCAACGATAATAATCGATCGCACGCGTATTAATATTTTACTACAACTCTATGACAGTTGCAGCTGCGTCTTCGATAGACAACCTTGGTTTTTATTATTCGAGTCGAACGATTGATGTATAAATTATCGTTCGGTTCATAATTATCTTGGGTTCGGTTGACATTAATTTTCTAATGGCAATCCCGTGCGTGTTGTGTTACAGCTCGCTGAGTAATCCAAACAGAAGACATTGAATAATATTTGAGATCGACGGTGTCAAATGTGCTATTGTCATTGTGCCGTAATGAGCTAAAAATAATTTTGTTAATATTAATAATAATGACGTCGTAATTCAATGGTTCTGCAATTACGAGGAATTGATAACATCTCGAGAAAATAACAACAACATGATCAATATAATGAAACGGTGGTCGCTTTAAATAAAGACATAGAAATAAAATTATGAATAGTCATATGTATTTATTAAATAGAAAACAATCGACTGTCCAACGCTGACTGAAAATTGCGATAAAATTTTATTGTTTAGAATTTTGAAATTGAATTGTATGATATCGAATAATAGAATAATTAAACAATTGAATCGAATAATATTGAATAGTTGAATTGAATAATATTGAATAGTTGAATTGAATAATATTGAATAGTAGAATAATATTCGTATCAGAGAGATCCAGGATTGAACACCATCGATGCAGATAATTAATAATGTGAAGAAAATACGTTTTTCATAAAAATAGATCATTATTGTCACTTGCAATGAGCAATTGAGCAAGTTTTACGATGCGATTTATGCACGGACATGTACAGTCTGTAGTAATTTGGTGTTCAGTGCCCGGATAGCTCAGTCGGTAGAGCATCAGACTTTTAATCTGAGGGTCCAGGGTTCGAGTCCCTGTTCGGGCGATTTCTTTTTTTCTTTGAAATATATTTTTTTTATGTATTCTATTTTGCACTGTTACACAGTGGACAATGATTTTTAATATTTTTGACAATATATATAGATATATATAAAATTAATTTAATTTTTGCTTTGTTCGGAATTCGCACAAGCAACACGGACAACGATGCATTCCCGTTTTATACATTCTGCTTTGTAATAAGTAGACATTGCACGATGATTCCTAATATTTTTAAGTATATTTAAACATATATATATATATATAAGTTTATTTTTTTTTTTAGTTAAAAACTTGCACATACAACGCAGACGTGCATTTCTTTTTACATTGTTTTCGGTAATATTAGACAGTGCACGATGATTCTTAATATTTTTAACGACATATACGTATAAGCGTATATAAGTTTATTTAATTATTTCTTTCGGCTGAAAACTTGTACATACAACAGAGATACACATTTCTTTTTTATATATTGTTTTTTTTTTGTAATATTAGACAGTGTACAATGTTTTTTGATATTTTAGACAGCATGTATAGGTATATGAGAATTTATTTACTTTTTTCCGACTGAAAACTCGTACATAGGGTACAGGTGATGGTAGACTGCTGACATAACCTCACTAAATGCCATAATACCTCACAGCGTTTCTCGTATATTTGCTACGGTAATACGGAATATAATTGCACACCACTTTCCACTCGGTCAGCGAACTTATAAACAATAATCCAGCTGCCCCGTATGCGAGCGCTGAAACTTTCCTGTATAAGGAAAAGTAATCGTGCGGTTATGCGAGTTCGGGCCACTGTTGTGATATAATAAACATTATTTTTTGTCAAAATAGCGTACTGAATAAAAACATTCATTTTGTTTAACACGATCACAAATCGATTTTAATGAAACCTATTTAATATAGTAATTTATGACTATAATTATATGGAATTATACGGAATTTATCATTGGTAAGTTCATGTGACAAAATGAATAATTTACCAGACAACAGCTCTTTCTTGAATAATTGGCCATTTCCCGTAATATGATAATTTCTGCCCGTGTTTAGCATACATTATTATTTACGCATTTGACGTCAATAAATCCGTATATGCTGTTACCGTAGCTGCGAATGTGAAACAATCATAAATCGCGATTCATGCTTCCCTTACGGAGTGTTCACTAGGCAGGATTATTCAAACATGAATTTTCTCGCAATCTGTTACTTTTCAACTTTTAATTCGATTAAATAAATTACTTAATAAATTACTTTGTGGATGCAAATAATTTCCAGTATTCAGTTCCAGTTGTATTTTACAAGCACTCTCATAATTTAATCACAATTGTGTACGTTATTGTTCGACTAGTGACAAGTTATTTTTATTTTCAAGAAAATTTTTTTTATTTTGCTTTTATTTTCTTTTCTTTTTATTATTTCATTTCCCTAAATATTTGACATAGCCTTGCGTGGTTCAAGACCTTGAACGGTTCAGTCGAACTGTCCTTTTTTGTTCTACCTCAATCATGAAATGTAAATGCGCACGACCATTTCGGTTCAGGGTTTTATTTATTCAATCGAGAACCATTTTGATCAACGATGGCGCACAGAAACCGTCGACGACTATACTATTATCGTGATACTTATTCAGAGTGTTTTCCACCGTTCGTGCCGCATTCTTATCGAAAACACCCCACGAAGGTGACGCAATATTTCCACTCTCGCATGTAATCGTATCGATTTCGAGCTCCGTTTCGGTTTTCGATTTCCCATCGAAAAAAATCACGTACAGTCGAGAAAAATATCGTCGCGGCAACAGTCACGACTAGACCTCGGATTTTATGCATTTACGACAAGAATGAATAGGTGAGATTTTGAAACCACGAATTAAATAACTTCAAGAGTATTGATACAGTATTTTCACTACACCAAAATTATTAGTGAAAAATATAAATTCATGCAACTGATACACAAACTTTTTGTTTTGCATAAACATCCGAAGTCTATTCAAGACGTTTTCAGCGAAAGCTCCCCTTTCAATTGTTGACTAGTGGAAACGAAGCAAGTTGAATTTTCTTAAGAGTTTGCGAATGTTTATGCGCAATTGTTAATTCCGCGAATAAATTTTCAAGCAAATTCCATTTCCCCGAGGAAACATTATTATCGGAAATTTTATTAGATTCTATTGAACTTTATACTACCCTTTAAAAAGTTTTATGAGCTATAAATGTTAAAAAAATCGGCCATCTAATCATCAAATTATGACAATTCCCCCGGCACTGTTTGCTTATACAACGAATTTGCAGAATCGATTATGTCGAAGGCCGAATAAAAAAACTCTTTTCCCTTTTCATTTTTTGTTTTGCACACAAAAAATCATTTTTTACTGTCTTGCATCACTCTTTCGGCTGCATTTTGAATAATTTACGATATAAATTACAATATATACTAATACATAAAATAGTATATATATATATATATTTGGTACGTATATTTCTAGTTTTATATATATTTTATGTATTCCAATGACATATATATTTTATATACACAAAATCGTGGAGCAGTAAGCATATTCACGACCAATCAGAATACGACTACAGTGGTAATCTATAATAATCTATACCAAGCAGTTAAACAGAAATAAACAGGTGAACACCAGCACCCACCCGGGACCAGTAATTAATCGAATAAGAAAATTCGTTCCATTCAATCACGCCGCAACACAAATCAAATTTCCTGCTTGTCTCCGCGTGTTAAACAACTTTCGATCGATTTTAACACTGAAACAAGTTATGTACCCTGTCGAAAAAAATCCACGTGATAGCTTCGCCCGCAATCGCCGATCTCTGTCGACAGTTTCGAATCGGCGAAGCATAAACGAACGTTCCAGTCTCCGAACTTTTCATGTAACGAGCCGATACGCTCGGTGGGAAAAAATTCGCGACACCATTGCGCAACGAGCGGACCAACGCGATTTTGCTAAACCATAAACGCACAGTTTTCCTTTCTTCGCATAAAAAAAAAAATAATTCGTCTAGAAGACGAAAAGAAGAATGAAGCGAGTCCACGCATGACGTAATAAGCTATAGGTAACTATTACCCAAACACTCATGCTCCGTTCGCGATTTTTACAATGGAGGAGAAATGTTTTAGGAAAAATTGCTATAGCTACCCGAAAGTAGAGACTTCAAGCTTTAAAATGAGACTAGTATGAACGTTCTACGATCTTTTATTGCAGAGTTATAGCAGTTTGAAAATCAAAGATATCATCGGTTCGGATAATCGAGGTTCTAGTTTATCGTGGATTATACGAGCAAATGTGATCCAAACTGTGTCGTGTTTGAGCTCATTTTAATCGGGAAAGTGTACCCAATATTCCACCGAGGAAAAATTCTACTGTCAACGTGTTTTCAATTAAGTTTCGTTAAATTGTAGCAATAAAGGATTCGTTACAGAAATACAAGAATTACAATTTTCGAGTTCAGGTGTAACGTCTGTTTCACAAAATCTGTATCACTAAAACATCATGCCTATTTTTATGAGAATAGAGAATTTCTATAAATAATTAACAAATAAGTTTTATAAATAATTAATAAATAAGTTTCGTTCGAGTTTCAAATCACATAAATGTCTTCGATATTTCTTCGGTTAGTAGTACTAGTTCCAAACACAATGTTCCGGTGAAACAGACAAGAACAACACAAGTTTTAGGTGCTGTTAGATGACTATTACCGAACAATAAAACCGCAGACTATGAATAAGTATGGCGACACGTGGAGGATGACTGTGCGCGTTTCGACGAATACATTTATTTTTCCTTCCACGAATTTCGTAATCGCACCCCCTACAATGGTCGCAGACCCCCGTATTTATTGTCCCAGGGCCGGTTATTTTTCCCATCTTTGTTTTTAACGACGCCGCCCGCTCGTAAACCCGTTCGCTTTGTATCGGGCACACATTTCCCGAGCTTTTTCCGGCACGTGCTCTCCCGAAAAATCATTTTGACCTCGTAAAACGGATGAGAATACGCGCCTCCACGTGGCGTTGCGTCAAATTAAGCCGTATTTTCAACTTTCTCCAAAAATCAACTGTTACTCTTCGAAACCTTCACAGAACTGTTCCTAGATATCTATTACAAAGGTAAATAGTGACATTAAAATATTAACTGTGCCTGGATACCTCCAAGCGAAAAGTTTCGAGATCGAATTAATAATGTGAATTTAATTCTCCTCGAAACTCCTGCGTGATTTTTGGCGAAAATATGCGTAGGTATATGCTGCAAAAAATTATGCAAAATTTAGCTAACTGTTAATTTTCAACCATTTTTTTTTTAATTGTCAGCGATGACTTATAACGAACAAGTCTTATGATGGCACACTCTTCTACAATCCAATTTAAATAATTAAAATAATTTTAATTGAGATACGAAATAATTTTTCGTGTCACCAATAATTTGCGAGTAACGGAATTTTGTCGAGAAAAAAACCGGGCTTCCAACGCACCGTGGGTCGCGTTTATTGTCTCCCGGTGGTGTCAGAGTAGTTTTCCATCATTCTCGAAGGGATTTCGCAGAGACTGCGATGAGCTCATCAGATCGTAGGTGCGATAGTTCCTCTGACGCAACACACAGCAACATGGTACAAGCTGGAGCCCGCGTCCTTGGCAGAGAACCTGCGAGAACCGCTCGAGGACACGAATCTTGGAAGCGCTCGATTACGATCAATCAGAGCCGACAACCGGCCGGCTGTCATTATTGTCTCGGTCCCTTCGCTGACGAGATTATTGATTAGTCACCGGCCCCGGACACTACTTCTTCATTCCTCTCGCGACTATGCGACGTGACGAGCTCGCTTTTTTCCGGTTTTTGCAGTGGTCCCCCACCCCGCATTCTTTCCGTGGAGCACCAGGTGCAGGCTTGCAACAAATATCGCACAGTTCCATTGTTCTCATTGTCAGAAAATACACGACACTTCGCACCTCTTCGCTGGATCAAACATTTTCAAGACCACCATTGCGTTTGGTCACCCCACTCTCGAATTATCTATATACAGCGTTTTCTCGATATATGTACCAAAAACCTAGCCGATAAAAGTCTTAGAACTGTCCCCACTGCCGTGGGGCATACAGTGACTTCTCTATAGGGTGTCCCGGGTTTTAATGGACAAACTTGGGGAGCATATCCTACAAGTGGAAATAATGAAACAATGTTATTTGAAGTTTGCTCAGAAACCCTTTATTACACAGTTATAAGCAATTTTTAGACTTGATGACGGCGGATTCTTCGTGTGAAGAATTAACGGATCAATATCTCCGTTGTTGAAGTGCAACAAAATAAGTCAAAAAAATCGATGTCAAGCTTGTATTTGCGCCCGAGGACGACATTTTGAAATAATCCAGCAAACACGTTCGACCTTTCAATGTTCAGTAAAGTAAAATTCACCGTCATCAATTCTGACTTTATTGGTTTACAATTTTGTAATAAAGCGTTCCTGAGCAAACTTCAAATAACATTTTCTTCTTATTTCCACTTGTAGGATATGCTCCCCAAGTTTGTCCATTGAAACCCGGGACACCATGTATATATGTCGCCAAGGTCTGGATGATAAACGTCGCGGAGTTATCCCCACTACCGCGGGGTACCACCATTGCGTTTGGTCACCCCACTCTCGAATTATCTGCATACAGCCTTTTTCGATATATGTCCCAAAAACCTACCCTATAAAAGTCTTAGAACTGTCCCCACTGCCGTGGGGCATACAGTGACTTCTCTATATATGTCACCAAGGCCTGGATGATAAACGTCGCGGAGTTATCCCCACTATCGCGAGGTATACCCCGTGAGGGGTTTACCACCAAGCACGAGAGGCCTCAGACGCCGAGGAGTGTAAATATAACACGCCTCGGGTATGTCTCCTGGACGATATATGACTCAGGATCCGTGTTTTGTGACATATATCGAGAATTCATTGCACACCGTGAATGGCCACTGTGTTAGACAGTGTATCGAAGAACAGAATCTTCTACCCGTTATATGTCCGTGGGTAGACTCGTGTTGTGGACATATATCGAGAGAACACTGTAAATCGGGACAATTGCGTTAAAAAAAATAGTACGGCGACAAGACTGGACTCATTTTAAAGCTGGAAGTCTGTACTTTCGCCGTCGATCGTTCGTTTTTGCCTAAGAAATATTGAAGACACGCGTCATCCTGTTCGATTTTTGACAAATTGTCGGTGTGAACCGTGATCATTTCGTGGAAAACAAGAGAACAGTAATGGACCTGTAAAACGTCAATGCGAGTCTCTCAATTGTTTTCTCGACGAGAACGAGGAAGAATGCGCGAAGTTGAAGGCTGAAAAACAGTCCTCTTTGATGATAAGGCCGCGGGTCAAGTACTGCCACAATCGTTGGCAAACGAAAACGTACATTGCTTTAGATTAGTGTGGAGATGTTGTGCCGGGGACTGTTATTATAGGTTTTGAGTTTGCCACAAGGAGAAGAGGATAGGATTACTGATTAGTTTCGTAACTAGACTGCGGATGTTTATGCGATTTCCAATCTTTTGCGGACAAATTTTCAGAATATGGAATGAAGTAAAATCCTATTTTTTATGGGAACAGCCTCTGCAGATCCAAGACTAATAAAAATCGTAATAAACTCTATCGAATTTTATATGTACAGCAGTTTTTGAAAATTTTCAGAAAACCAAATATACAAAATTCTTTGTTTCTTGAATAATTTTGATAGATTGAGAATAATATCTCTTATTATTTTAAATTGTATCTACTCATTTTTGTCAGAAATGCGCAAAACATGCATTGCACAAATATGTTCAATTCGCTGGATAAATATGAAAAAAAGAAATGTGCCGAGGAATGTTGTTTAGGTGAAATTGCACGTGTTCACAGTAGGTGTGTGCACAACGACAGCAAAAAACGACAGATAAGAAAGTGAAGAAACATAAGAGTACATATGTCCGATAACACGTTTGCGAATCGCATGATAAACAACTGTACGTCACGGAATAGAAGCTGATTGAAGAGACCACTCTCGGCACTGGTGTTCCAATGCAGAAACCATGCGTTAACTTATGATCGGTATTCACCGTGCGCTCTGTTTATTTGACCGGAGGCATTTAAATGCATCCGAGTACTTCGGAGAAGACACTCCCGCGATTGAATCTATTCAAGAGTTTGCCATTCGCTTGCCTCGGCACCTTAAGCCGGTTTCCCACTGCATTCTATCGCCTTCGCCATGTTCAATTCAATCATACGCTCGACTCTCCTTCCTCCGATCCCCCAAACGAATTATTTATTGCATACTTTAGCTCCACGAACTGCATTTCAATCATATAAACGTCCGACAGTATTTAAAAATTGCCAGGACAAAGTTATACATGAAACAGTACAAAGAATCTTTCGAAATTTCCAGTTGGTCGGTACTTTTTTCGTCGACACCCTATATATTTTCTTTGATACTCTTGTAGAGCACGAAAAGACGAGTCCATCGAGTATAATGACCATACCATTACGATCTTCCAATCTCGAGATATTCGTGTCTTAAGGGTAAGATATTTGATCCTTACCTTGCCATAACTTATATTTCAGACACGAATATCTCGAGATCGAATGATCGTAATGGTATCGTCATGGTAGTCGTTGGATTCGTCTTTTTGCACTCTGCAAGAATATCGAAAAAAAATGTATAGGATGTCGTATAAAAAAATAATTGCACATTCATCGCGACCAATATACTTATTCGATTTCATTGGCTGCTTCATTTTGAAGACCCACAGGGCCTTGCAAGGCAAGTTCAGACACCCTATAAATACTGTACACTTAGGTTTCAGAGAGCAAATCAGAGGCTGAATTTCTCGGGACGGCCGACTAAAAAATCGTAAAACTCGTTCCCCCCCTAGGCCACGATGCCTTGAAAAGCGAAACTCGTCACGTCCCGAGTACGATTTACGCTCGCGCCTGAAGAAACCCCATAGCAAACGTACTATGCTCAAATTTATCGAGTCGTCGAGCACCGTTCGACCGGACCCTCTTGTGTATTCAGTTTCCTGTGCTCCGTGACGGAGGCGGTGCACCGATTTACGTTTCCGCTCGCTCGTAAAACGACTTCCGGCGACACCTGTGCCCGAAACTTGCCCGTCCGTGTGCTCGAACCCGCGAATTATGCGTAAATCGCTACGCGATTTCTTCGATTCCGGTCCATTTGATGCCACCGTTACGCCGGTGCGAAACTTTTCATCGAGATGAGAATCTCGCGAGTGCAAAACTTCCGATTTCATAGTCGAACAACCGTGCGAACGAGCGTCGTCGCTGTGGCTATCGGAAACTTGCGATTTTATCGCGATTATGGGACTGTAGTGGTCAGTATATGTCTCTGTGTACTTCACACTTAGGCAGCAGGAAGCCCTCAGATGTCTTATCTTTCCCGTAATTGTACGCTCCACGATATTTTGCTTAATCCTTAAGCCAATAACAAAATTTTAAAAATCCATACCCAAGGACTATACACTTTGAGAAATTATATAATAATTGCTACTAGATAGCGTACTAAGAACACTATGTATTTATTTCATTCGCATTTAGGCCAGCCGCGTACTCAGAGAAAAAGCAACTACAGTACCATATGTTAAATACTAATTATGCAACAAAATGTTCTTATTTTTAATTATTTCTTTGCGAAACATTCGCCAGCATATTCCTAATGCTTTTCTGAATAAAACGATCCCAAACGCGATACAATTCGGATCTCATATAATCGTTTAATCCACGACTTAATGGCGCCTCGCTTATCCGAACTCGAGTCTACCGCGTGATTCAACCGGAAGCGACTTCTATGCAACTTTCGAAATTGATTCCAGGATAATAAGCTTGAAGGCTGACGGCAGGTGTGAAGTGCACTCCACCTGACGTCAGAGACATGGTCTTTAGATGTAAATACTCGAAAATGGTGCGCAAACAGCGTTCCTCTGCCAACGTCGAGCAACTGCGGAAAACCGACGAAAATATATCAGCTAGGAGCCAGACGAGTGGGCCAGTAGAGTCGCGTGGAACGTAAACAGGAAGGAAATTAGAACGAAACGCATACACGGACAGCCCATTACAAACAATGAACGGTCTGTGCCTTCGACCGAGTCCCTCCTCTTTCTGCTTTCCCCCTGTTTTCTAGTGCTCTTTACGACTGCTAAGCGACCGTCCCTACTTCGCGGTCTCTGACCAAATTTAGAATCGAGTCGTATCTCACCGGCCCCCTTGCCTTTTCGACGTCTTCAACGTTCTCTAGGTCTCCCAACGTTTTTTTTTCTATTCGCCCGGATTAAACGGAATCACCGATCAATGAAAGCTCGGAGGATCCTCTTCACAGAGATATATATTCATTGGTTGCGAAATTGAAATAGAATGGACGAAGAAAATCGGCCCCGTTCCCGTCGACGTCGATTCCCCGACAGGAAGAACCGCTTTGCGAATCGAGTATACAGGGTGTCTCCTTATTTCCTTCTCAAATCGATACGTATTTCATTTGTACTGCTTTGTAAGGGCCTACGGACCTCTACAATAAAGAAATATTTTAGTTTTGTTCGATATTTAATTATATTTTTGTACGACACCCTATATATTTTCTTCGATATTGTTATAGTGCGCAAAAAGACGAATCCAACGACTACCATGACCATACCATTACGATCATACAATCTGGAGATATTCCATCTGAAAGGTGAGGTTTTTGATTAGATTTGTTCCTTCCACACACGGATATCTCGAGATCGGATTATCGAAACAGTATGGTCATTATACTCGTTGGATTCGTCTTTCCATGCTCTGCAAGAATATCGAAGCAAATGTATAGGGTGTCGTATAAAAAAAGTACTAATCAACTTATTTCGTTGATAAATTGGCTTAAGGAAAAATTCGTTGCAATGTTAATGTGTTCTGAGATGTTTGTTTGTACAACAGTGAATAAGACAGATATTTTAGATTTAGCAGAGGCACTCTGAAACGGCATATTGGTCGCGTCTTTCTTTGAGAGACACGAGTTCTCGATCGACGAATTAAATTTGCCATCCGGTATCGAGGCAAGGCTCATTTCGCGGACAGGGGGATTTAATATCGAGCGTGCGCCAACGCGGCGAGACAGCGTCGCGAAAAACTAGAAGCTGTCCTGTCTCTAGTGAATTTTAATATCGGTTTCGCCCCGAGGCCGCGAGACCTTGTTTCGCGATACGAGAAGGAAGACTGGATTTTAATACGGAAGTGATACCTTTCACGTGTTTCAATTTTGTTTATTACCGTTTCCCGATATTTCATCGCGCCGATATCATAGCAAATGCTCGAAACTAAAATGTGGGAAACAGAGTGGATCAGAATCCAGCTGGGTAAAAGGTAAAATTTAGAGCCCGCTGTCCCTCCGTTTTACTGCTCGCCGCTGTAAACGCACGGTTTCGCTGTGCAACCACAAATTGAGTCCAAGAAGGAAGCACAGAGATCGTGAAGCTTCTTTACGAGGAAAGCAATAACCAAAGTAGCATCGTGGAAACAAAACTCGGCGGTAGTTTCTCGAAAATTTCGCCTATTCCACGAGCGTTCGAAAGTCTCGTGAAAATTCGTCGTACGAGAAACTCTTGGGAGAACTCTGTAGAAAGGTTGTAGAAGGGCAGAAGAAGGGTGAGGGTGCTCTTCGTGGGAATGTGTCCATCTTCAGCTACGGAATACGTGTTCTTCGTCAACGAAGAAGCGACAGCGCCACTCTATACCTGAGACTGGTCTCTTTTATTCAATGAAACTTTGTTGTCTTTGATTATTCCTGTACGACACTTTCATCAACGCAATCGTGACGTTCGCCTGATCAAAATGAGCCCAAACACGATACCATTCGGATTATGTTTACTTGTTTAATCCGCGGTTCAGTAAAACCTCCATTATCCGAACTGATGATATCGTTGATCTTCAAGCTGTTATAACTTTGCAACAAAAGATCGTAGAACGATCAAACTAGTCTCATTTTAAAGCTTGAAATCTCTACTTTCAGGTAGCTATAGCAGTTTCTCCTAAACAATTTCTCCTCCATAGTAAACATTGCGAATGGAGCATGAGTGTTTAGATAATGGTTGCCTGTAGCTTTGAATCGTATCATGCGTGGACTCATTTTAATCGGAAAAACGCGACAGATACGAGAATGGTGAAAGATTCATTCAGGAAAGTAACCGCCGAATATGTTCGGATAAGAGAGGCTCTAATTTATCGTGTATTAAACGAGTAACCGAGATCTAAAGTGTATCGTGCTTGGTATCATTTTATCCAGAAAAGTGTCACGGATAAGCTGATAAAAGTGTCACGAAGAAATCATTAGAAACAACAAACTTCTATCAACCCTTTCCACTCGAAGCCATTTTAACTCTGAAACGAAACATTTCTTCCGACCTAAAATATTTCCCTTCTATATATATTTTTTCGTGGTCTACATACGAAAATGGTGCAATTTACTCGTACAGTACTGAAAAGTTTATAAATTTATTAAATACAAACAAATTTAATAGTATAAAAAATATTTTGAATAATCATATAGGAATTTTTAGTGCCTTACAGTCGCCATTCGAGTGCTAGGGGTAAATAAATAAATATTGCCTCACCGATACGATGGTGTCGTTTATGCACCATTCTACATTCAACACTGGCGAGAAGAGATCATAGCGTTAGTACGTAATTTAACGGACAGTTTGAGTGCTACGACTTTAGGACCGATTTTTGCGAAGATCAATTTTTGTAGGAACCTTGTTGTTTACTCACCATTCTACATCGAACACTGGCGATAAGAGATCATAGCGTTAGTACGTACTTCAACAGACATTTTGAGTGCTACGATTTTAGGACCGATTTTTGCGAAGATCAATTTTTGTAGGAAGCCTGTCGTTTTCTAGGAGATGATCGTTGCCAGCCCCGGTGCACGTCGATGCACTCGTTTGTACATTGTACGTGCGCTTCGTGCGTGTTCGTGAACGCTCGTGTTCACACGAGTCAAGTACCGAGTAGCAATCTCGGCTGGCATTGCTCGCGGGAATACCGAGGTGAGCGGAGCAGACTGCTTGGAGCCAGCAGTCATACGAATCCCTCTTTCTCTGTCTCTCCTCTTCTCTCTCTCTCTCTCTCTCTCTCTCTCTCCTTCTTCTTCTTCTTCTTCTCTATCCTCTCCCCGCTCCTTCTCCTCTTCGGTTACCGGTTTTCCTTGCGCTCGCCACCTCCTTTTCCATTGTGCATCTATCTCTTCCTCCTTTTCGGGCCCGTCTTTCCTCGGCTCGGAGGTCAGGAGCTAGAGCAGCCAAACTCGAAGCTTTACGTAATCTTATCGGCCGACGTAATTGCTGCAATCGTTGCACGATCCACGTGCCGGCTACCGACGATCATTCCCCGTTCTCAAAACACGGAAATTTACCGAGCTCCGTTCCCACGGGAAATATACCCTCGAAAGTATTCAATACGATCGACATTAAAAATGGAATTAATGCTCAATAATAATTACCTATCGATGACGGGAATGTTTCTTGTCGAAACTTTTACTGTCGGATTCGTGACATTTTTCCGAGTGAAATGAGCCCAAACATGACAGAATTCGGAGCATGTTTATTGGTGATTAGTTTTACACAAAACACCGTTAATTAAACATTTTTTTTTTTGTGAAACATTCGCCAACGACGTTTTGCTGATTAAAACAAGACTGAGTGTGGCATAATTCGGAGCTAGGTGGCAGTTCTATCGTCCGAACGCACGTGTTCCAAAAATCGGTTCGGATAATCGAGGTTCCAGTTTATCGCGGATTATAGACGCAAACGAGATCCGAACTGTGTCGTGTCTGGGCTCGTTTTAATCAGAAAAGTGCGACGAATACGTCGGTGACAGTTTAATTGAAAAAGCTAGCTAGATAATTGTTCCATTACATGTACGACATTCGTATCGAATAGTCAGTAACTTCGACAATAAAAATTCTGGCTTAATATTTCGTAGAGGCGTTCCTGAGGAATCAAGATGCAAGATTCAAGGAAAATAAATTTTTCGACTGAAAAGAAAACAGGGAAATTCCCTGTATAATCAAACACGGTTCAGCACGTGTGCTGCCTAACGAGAGAAACGGAGAGGAAGCTATTTTGAAAATTTGGAACACGATCGAGACATGTGGAAAACTTCTCTCTCTCTCTCTCTCTCTCTCCCTCTCTCTTTCTCTTTCCTGGCATGCGCGCTGATCATGCTAGCAATCGACCCGTTTGAAAATTGCGATTTCCTCGGACGATCGGGTCCACGTGGAATGTTTATTCTCGAAAAGTTTCGACGGACGTAAATCAGCGTTAAACGAGATGTGAAAAGAGAGAGAGAATGAGAGGAGAGAAAAGAGAGAGAGAGAGAAAGAGAGAGAGAGAGAGGATTCGCGCCTGGTAACAGAACGAAAGACAGAACACGGAGCTAATTTTGCAGCGCGCCGTTCATATACGCTTAGGGAGATACCGGGCCGACCTAAATGCATGTGCATACATCGTGCCGGTCGCATGTGGAACGTGTACACAATGCTTGCAACCCGTGCATAACATGAATACGGGAGTGACCAACCTGGTAGGACGACCTTGATGCCGCTGATCGCATGACTGCCAATAAACGATCGACGCTCTGCCACCCTGCCATCCGTCATTGTCGTGATTTTCGATCGTTATACTTATCTCCCTCCTCTTCGGGTTTCCCGGCGTGCAACGCCACCGTTCCGTTCGTCGTCTTGTTTTCCACCTCGATTCGCCCGCTGGCCACTGCCATAAACGCCAATTTTTGTTTCTGTTGTTGTTGTTATTATTCTGCCGATTTTTATGCATTTGCATGCTGATTCGCAAAAATGCAAGAAAACATTCGCTGGACTAATTCCAAGCGAGAGAACTCGAATGTATCAGGTCGGGCCTGGGTCGGGCCGAGTCGGGAGTCGATGATTTCTTAAATGAAACGTTCGAATGAAACGAGGACATCAACATGACGTGAACCGTAGCATTTCTCCGCGTTATTTCCTTGATCTGGTGATTATAATTGAATTCCTTCACCCCACTCTTCTCGTAAATTGAATAGAATATAGTCTTGTTTTTCCAGACAGTTTCCCAAGAGCTGCACACTCGAGTTTCCCTTGTGGCAGCCCCGATTTCCGGTCGAGTCGTCGAGTTCTTTGTATTCGATTCGAGTTATGCAGTCCGTTGACGTACTACGGTATGGAAATCCGGATTTTCGGTGTCACCATCGTCCCGGGGAATTCATTTTCCGTTCGGCGACCTCGATGAATATTTTTATGAGGTGCTCGGATCCGTTGACTGCAGGTGTTCGACTGTATCGCATTTCGTTCAACGCAAACGATAACGGCGGCACATTGTTTTCCGCGGAAACTGTCGGCCCCCGTTCGCTGTTCAGCACCTTCGCTTCCACTTTTCTCTCATTAACACTATCCAGCCTGCAGCTATACAAATACGAGATAGAAACGTCAATACGGAGTACGTCAGCTGACTAGAATCACCTAAACAACTTGCTGGAACGAAGTTATACGTGTAACAGTGCAGAGAATCTTCTCTCGAGGTAGTTTATTAACGAAATTTCAAGTTGGTTAGTACTTTTTTATACGACACCCTATACATTTGCTTCGATATTCTTGCAGAGCATGAAGAGACGAATCCAACGAGTATAATGACCATACTGTTTGGATAGTCCGATCTCGAGATATCCATGTGCGGGAGGAACAAACTTAATCAAAAACCTTGCCTTTCAGACTGAATATCTCGAGATTGAATGATCGTAATGGTATGGTCATGGTAGTCGTTGGATTCGTCTTTCCACGCTCTATAACAATATCGAGGAAAACATACAGGTTGCCGAGTAAATAATAATTGGACATTCATCGCAATTCATTTTTTAGTTCTACAAGGCTTAACGGACGATTTTCGATTCGTAAATGATCCAAATTAAGTGAGCCGGCCTACATATACTGTGGAATTACATTTATTTGAAATTAATAGGTACAATAAAGAATAAGCGAGGCTGGGATTATGGCAATGAGTAAAACGCTTCTTTACACACAGACATAACGATCGCGGATTTCAAGTTTTCATAATTGTCATTATTGGGGCATTCATTTTACGCGTTTCGCATTATTTTATTCGTCCGAGCGATAAATCCTCCCGATAAAAGTTATTACATTATTCAACAAACATAATCTCGATTTTACGTATTTATCATCTGGAGATTATTTGTCCGTCGACCATCATCTCTCGGCGATCGTTTTCACATAATTTAGCATCGCAATTTAGCAACAGCGGTCATGGAAGTCGCTATTCGAAAGTCTTCAGGATTTATCAGTATTTTATGATTTAATTAAACCCGAGCGAACTTCCGGCGGGTTCGTAACAATATTTACGATCCGTAGAGCTAACTGCCGGCTATAATTTTCAATAACAATACGCGACCGTAGTTTACAGGCATTAAAGACCGCGCGGAGCTAAGCAAACGGAACGATCCCCGGGCGATTATAAAGAATAATAAGTGAACGATGATAATTACAGCATTCGCAGGCCGGTAGCGAAAACAATGGCGGGTGGGAAGGGTTCGATAAATAATTTCCTCCAGAACTAGCCTACTCTTGCGAGGAAGGAAAGGTGAATCGTTGAGAACCGGCGCTCGTCTATCCAACGAGAGTACATTAACCAGCCGTTGTGATTGCTCGTTATTTTTCCCGCCCCATTGTGCGTGCCGGAAGCGGAGAGATTTATGGTTCCCTTCCACGTGTAAACAAAATATGGAAAATCCGTGTCCGTTGGTTTATATCGCTCTATTTCTGCTGAAGCAACCATTCATCGCACTAAAACAACGAGAAAGTTGCTGATTTTCTTTCGACGATCAATAACAAAATCTAATTATTATTTTGGACGATTAGAAAATAGTGGTCAGATTTTTACCTCGGACTGTTAATATTTCAAATTGGCGAGTCGAAGGCGCCTCGCTTTCTTTGAACATTAATTAAACATGTGCAAACGTTCATAACGTTACGAAAATATATAGCACGATATTCAGGAAAGTCTACAGAATAATTATGGATAATAATCGTTCGCACAACTTTCACCGTTAGTTCATAAAAAATTCTCAAAGTTGATAAACGCCCGAAAGAGTTGGTAAGGTAATTACGTGTCTTCATCTGTTCAAACATTATTTAAAAATGTATAGACGTTCTGAATCATATTTAAAAATATATCACCATATTCTGGAGAATCTACAGAATAATTTTACGTAAGAATCATTCGCATAGCTTCCAGTATTAGAGCACGAAAATGCTTAAAGTTGAAAAATGCCCGAAAGAGTTGGTGAGGTAATTACGAGTCTCGCTCTATTCAAACATTATTTAAAAATGTATAATCGTTTGGAATTATATTAAAAAATATACCCTCATATTCGGGAGAATCTACGGAACAATTTTACGTGAGAATCGTTCGCATAGCTTGCACCATTAGTTCATAAAAAATTCCTAACGTTGAAAAACGTCCGAGGGAATTGGCTTTGTCAAAGGTGTCCCGCTCTTTTCAAATATTATTTAAACACGTTTCAATATTTATGATGTTAGAGAAAATACACTGTAGTATGTGGCAGAGTCTACAGGATTGTTCAGATGCAAAATGAATGTTTAAAAATGAACATTTTTATTGAACTGTTCGTCGAATGTAATATACGCGTTGACCGGTTTCGAGCTTATTGTACGCTTAAAAATTGTTTAATTGCTCGCGAGTCGCGCTGTAACGGGAACGCTGATATATTTGCATTAATTGCAGCAACGTGTTGCGAAGTGTATAATCGAATAGCGAGCGCTTAGGGGAACGCGTCGCGCGAACGAATGGCGTTTATTATTGTAGTAGAATCCGATGGAAACGCTGTTACGTTTCGTTACACGCGAAATATGAAAAGGGTGTTTCGTCAGAGAAAGTGCCGTTGTTATTTACACACCGAAAAAAAAAAGAGGAGGATGGAAAAATCGTGACGCATGAGTTGCATCAGTACAGTGGACGTTTCTCCGATAACGATGACTCACGATTATCTTGGCCTCGAGGCCTTTGGGATTCCTGGAAACCTTTTTGTCCAAATGATTTTGTTCACGAGAAAAAGAACCGAACCTCGCGTGACTTCAACGAGACAAGTTAATTAGACAAGGAACACTATGATGAAGCACTATGAAACAAATCAGTCGAGTCTTTATGTCACTTTATCATTCTGACGAGAGAACTGCTGGTACCGAAAGACTTCCGGAACGAGTACAAAAATAACACAGAAAGAAAAATTGCCCGATTAATCAAATAAAAGTAAAAGCTTAATTAAGCGATCGAATTAACACTTTGAACGCCCAACTAGGAACCCCAAAAATTCCATAAAATCAAACTAAGTCATTTAATGAAATAAAAATTGCAAAACAGTTATTTAACTAGTTACTACCAGTTAATCTAGTAACTAGTTATTTAACTTAGTTACTAAGTTATTATTT
>CM052136.1:4347308-4360223 GCA_028454255.1 Halictus ligatus | reverse complement strand
TCGACCTGTGTACTAAAAAGTGTGCTATTCCGTTCGAAGAAATGCGCGGCCTTGAAACCAGGCTCATAAACCAAGAAAGCGAAAAACGTATCATACGTCACGCCGCTCCTGCATAAAACATGCGTTCGCGCGATGAATAATTAAAGAGTACTTTAAAGTAAATAATTAGGTGAATCAGCCTGTACGCGAGGCGTTTCTCGAGGCTCGGCGAAGCCGAAGCGTTATTGGCGTCAAAACGGGGGCAATGAATCGCGACGAAGCCAAACGAGCCCCGAGCGTAAGTTCTCGCGCGGAAAATTTGACAATAAATTACCGCCGCTTTTTAGTTTTCACTGGGAGCACGCGAAGGAACGCCGCGTTTCTCTCTCTCTCTCTCTCTCTCTCTCTCTCTCTCTTTCTTTCTCCCTCCGTTGCGTCGCGTAGAAAGCATGCCTAGATTCTCGCGAAAACTCATCGCCGCCGGTGAAAGTTTTCTGAAGGATTGTAGTCCGACAGGCGCGGATGTGGGACACCCGGTATATCTGGTCGGAACGTATTAATCACCGTCCCGTAATCGTGCAACGGTCACGCCGGGGATCAGAAGCCGAAACTACTTGTCCTTTCGTCGTCCACCGGCACGTGGACACAATTGCCTGGTGATTTTATTGCATCCTCGGTAAGGCCTGGCCACGTACAAGACCGGTTTCTCAAAGTGACTTTAACGCCTCGCATAATCTGGGATCACGGCTGCTGACTCGAGCCTCGCAGAAAAATTCGCTGGCTGGTGCCGCTTAACCGCGGGACGGGATCGTTACGCGCTGCAGCAATCTCGCTATAATAACGAAACGAAAGATTTTCCTCCCTGAATGTCGCTCGATACCTTCGACGCGATCGCGGCGTTTCTCCGATTGAAACGGGTTCACGCGCCGCATAGTGAATCCACGATAACATAGAGCCTGGTGGAATCCAAAAATCTCGGTTCGGATAGTGGAGATCCTACTAAATCGCGGATTGCACGAGCACACGAGCACAGAATTAGGTCGTGTTGGGAATCATTTCAATCAGAAAAGAGTCGCCTATACGCCTGTGAAAGTTTCGTCGAGATACAATTAAAAACAACAAAGTTATGTTGGATTTTTTATTGTTACTACATACCACTCGTCCCAGGAATCGAACTTCTAGGTCTCTGACGTGATCTAATCGAGTAGGCCTGGGTTGGTAGGGATCCATTTTCCACGAGTATCGTCAATGTACATCTTTTTCGCATGTATTGAAGCATATTGTTGTCCTCGAACATCTCTCCTGACAGCATTCAGCGTTCTAGAATCCATCACGTACGATCCACCAATTTTCTCGGTCGGTCTGTCAGCGAAGATTTTTTTTCTGACGGGTTAGGGGGTCAGAGAGGAGAAATCGATGGACGGTGTCCCGCTGGGCAAGGGCGGGGGACCTTCGAAAGGTTTGTGGAAAAATACCCTTGACGAAAGAGCGTGGACCCAACGATTTGAATGCTGAGGAAGGGACAGAGTTCGAGGGTTCTTTTTCTTCTTTTTTTTTCTTCTTTTGGCTAGGACATCTTGGCAGATCTTTGGTGTTATTCTGAAGGAGAGAGAGAGATCGGCGGTCCGATGGCCGGAGGTTTCTGGTGTTACACGCCCAGGCCGTGATAATGTTGTTATTTTTGCATCGAGCGCGAGCTCTCGGTGTCTCGCTTAACGGGCCGCTGTCGCAGTGGGATGATTAATCGGCGCTATTTCGAAGCGATGGCGTTCCTCGCAGTTGTAATTGTCTCGGAATTGTTGGACATAAGGGAAATACTGGTCCGATTGCAGAACGCAATCGACAACGTACGCATCACATGTGAATATTAATTTTTAACACGCGTCGAGCGCTTCGGAAAACTCGACCGCGCCATTATTGTCAACAATATTCGTTTCGGTACGAGTTGGGATCGTTAACTTTCCGGGGCAACATTGCAGTACCTACTTCGGCAGATGCTTCTTCGAGATTCGGTAGAATTCACGGTAATGATTTCATATTCAATGATGAATACGACAATGATGACGCGTTCGAGCGTGCAGGTTTCCGCAGCGGCAAACAGCAGGTAACAAATTGTCGATCAACTTTGTTGTGACGTGTAGCAACCACGTGACCCCCGTGCCAGGCCGGCAGGAGAAGGACGGAAAAATCAAAAGACTACATTTCAATTTGAATCGCTCGTCCCCCCTCCCCAATCCCCTCCCCTACCCTCTCACCCCGCTCTCACTCCGCAACAATGGACCGCTCTTCGAGTGCACCGGAGTGGAGTGGGAAATCAAGGGGGAATAATCACCCTAACAGCGAATATAGGTCACGATAGAAGCGTCGGATAAGCTGCATACTGAACGAACATGTTCACGGAGAATGCAGTTGCATTGCGTAGATTTCTTTGCAGTCGTAAAACAAGCTCTCGCACGAAAACGCATTCCTCGGAATTTTTGTCGCTTGATCGAACTATAACTCGGTTGTTGATGAAAATAGAAAGTCATTCTGCAGGAACGTTTTGTACAATTTTCCAACCTGCGTAGACCTGCAACGGTGGCTTTTTGCGAGAATGCATCGGTGCAGCCGCAAAATGCATCGAAATCCTCAGCTTTGAAAGAGTTTAAAAATTCACCTCGTGCGGCGAAGGAAAATATTAAATATTTCGAAAAGTATCGAGTTTTTCCGGATCGCATCCTAATACTTTTTTGTTCGGTCTTAATCTTTGTTTTTTTCTACTATTTTTTTATTCCTCCTACTTCTCCGTTTTAATCGATTTATACGGATTAAAAGAATTAATGCATGCAAAGAAAATCCTATAATTTAAAGGACGAGTGCAATTGAATTTTCATACTGCATCGATGCAGTTTCGCAAAATGCTGCATTACAGGATAATAGAGCTCATTATGCCGTGCAAAACATTACTATGCCATATTTCTGTATCTTCGATAATAACCAAGATATACCCCACGGTACAGTGAATCTTCTCGATCACAGTCTACATTTTTCTTGTTTCTCTTATTTCCCCTGTTGTTTACACTTTTCCTTATCAGACAAAGTAGAGCAGAGGGGGAGGGGGTTGCATAATGTTCTCCTAGCCTAAACAGTCTCACAATTAAAGCAGTTATGTAAATATTATGGAAATATCGTACGCAGGCAAGAGAGATTGAAGTTTAGCTGCGACCGGCAAGTTTTGTAACCTATCGGACAGTTTATTTACTGAAGGGTGCTCGATTCGATGATCGTCAGAGGCTCACGATCATTATCCATCTCATGCAACCCCGTAAAAATGCACAAATTATGGCCGATTCGGACTATCTACAATCTTGTATAGTCTATTTACAGCTGCTGACGAAACTCGCTTCCGTGTTGCATCAGGCGACCGATAACCGGCTTTGTTGTTTACCGATCGCCGATTATTATGCTTGTGTTTCTCTCTTTCCCTCGATCTTCCCTCCCTTCCCGGCCCCGTGAGCCACAGAGTCAACTCTCTCTTGTGAAAACACTGATACCCTCGATTACTAGCAGAAGAACCCCGCCATCTTCCGTTGATTAGGCCACAGAAATCACGAAATTCATTCGATTTTTTTAACAACTCGCACGTTTCTCTGTCGTGCAAAGTACAACGCCAATATCATCTACTGTTCACCAAGGCACAAAAAGTTATACGTATTACAGTCGAAAGAATCTTTCCTCCAGGTAATTTATTCACGAAATTTCAAAGTGATCGATACTTTTTTGATACGGTTCCCTGTATGTTCTCTTCGACAGTCTTGTAGAGCACGAAAAGACGAATCCAACGATTACCATGAACGTACCGTTATGATCATTCAATCTCGAGATACTCGTATCTGAATAGTCAGGGTGATGATCAAATATCTTAACTTTCAGACTGAATATCTCGAGACTGGATGATCGTAATGGTATGGTCATGGTACTCGTTGGATTCGTTTTTTCACGCTCTATAACAATATCGAAGAAAATATACAGGGTGTCGTGTAAAAGAATAGTTAACATTCATAGCAACTAAAATATTTATTCGATTTCAGTCATTTCTTCATTGCTGGCGCCATTACTAGTTAAGTTAGATACACAGAAAAATCAGGACACGTTTGAAAAATTGCAACAGTTGTGTAGTAATAAATATTCTCACCAGTGAAAACACGACCGATTCAGTGACGAACTCAACCGAGGGCCTAATGCTGCCAAACGCTTATCGTATTAGGCAACCAACGGGCGCGTTTAACGAACCCGAAATCTGTGAGTTATAATCCGTTGTCCCTGCCATAAATAACCTGTGGTCGCAGTCGTTCAGTCAGTCAATTTCTCTTTTCGGGGACCATAAAGGCCAGCCGTGGACCGGCTGTGTTCCTTTCCAACCGAAGTATTATTACTCATGAGCACGCGCAATTTCGGCAGGACCTTCGTCAGGGTCCTTTTATTATGCCGTTGACACATGGCCTACAATCTCGCACCCTTTCCTCGCTCCTAACTTTTCGACGAAGCCGAGACGTGTTTAGAATTGTTGTAGGGACTATGGCCTCTGTTTACGAGCAACCCGAAACCCGCTTTCATCGTCGTGTATCGATTTATCGAGGAATTTGTACGAGCGATTGTGAGCTCCCGTCGATTATTACCTTTCAATTTTTCCGTCCCGGCTCGATTTACAAAGATTGGCATAATCATACTTCGAGGGTGTAGAGAATCTGGAAAGACCCAAAAAGAAGCACATTTAATTGGATTTTTATCAAATTTGAAAATCAATTTTTATGTTTTAACAAACTGCTGCGTTCCTATCTCAGTTTAGAAGGTTCGACGATGTGACTAAAGTTTTTTCAGATTTTTAAAACACTTTTAGCCACTGAAAAATTTGAAGGAGTAAGTAGTATTTTAATTATTTAAATAATGTATTTGGACTTGTTCGAGTAACAAATAATTTTCTTCTGCTCGATATTTGACCTCCCAAGTAACAAAAAATGTAGTACAGTAATAATAGTAACAATAAATTGATTTTACATTTTTTTAATACCGACGGGGGTTGAACGTGGAACGTTCGAACGGTTGAATCGTTCCCACGAACGTCGACGAATAAAATTCATCAAATTACATCGTATCATCTAGTGATCAGCCTATGGTGTCCCCCATCGTTCCTGTTCCTTTTGTCGGCCGAGACACCCTTAAACCGAGCGACTTTTATGCGGCAGTAAATTAAGGAGAGCTTTCGCTGGAAACGCCGTGAAACTGCGCGACGGTGGCGAAAAAGTTGCCGGCCCGGAGGCATAAACTTCGAGATATATTTTCGTAATGTCCTTTTACCCCTGCGCCGAAACTGTTCCTCTCGCTGGATACGATCTACGATCCACGGGCGGATCGAGCTGGGGAACGAGCGCGTGACGATCTTTTACGATCCAGGCATAAAACTGTGTCAAACAATGTATCGCGTCCCTCCGCTCATTTTCCTGCGATCGTAACGCACCGAGACCGAACGATCGCTTTATCTCCCTTTACCCTTTGTTCCGTGGAAAAGGGCGGGCCCCGAAGAACGTCATTAGCCGATACAGTTCGCCGCACACATGCTCGTAAATCGGAAAAACTGCGGAAAGTATAAGCGGCATGTATGTCGGAAAATCGGCCGTTCCAAGTCGCTGCATTTTTCATTTTTACTGCTTTGCAATTGCCCATGGATCGTAACAATAAAGAAACTAATGAAATCTAATCAATATTTTGGTTGCTATGAAGGTACAACTATTTTTTTGTACGACACCCTATATATTTTCTCGGGTATTGTTATAGAGCGCGAAAAGACGAATCCAACGACTACCATGACCATACCGTTACGATCATCCAATCTCGAGATATTCAGTCCGAAAGTTAATATATTTGATCATTACCCTAGCCATACCCTATCTTTTAGACACGAATATCTCGAGATTGAATTATCGTAATCGTACGTTCATGGTACTCGTTCAACTCGTCTTTTCATGCTCTACAAGAACATCTAAGAAAATATATAGGGTGTCGTATGAAAAAAAGTACCGAGACTGATTTTTGTTACTTTCTAAGTTCTGTGGACCTTGACAGCGAAGAAATTCGCTTTCGGAAATCGCCAGTCCCTTCCACTTGGCGGTTAGGTCTCCGGTAAAGTGGCTTGTTACATGATTCCCATCGGAACACCAGCGGGCACGCAAGATCGTTCAGCATAATCTGTTTACGAATATTGGCTGGGCCGTTTAATTGCCGTGCTTTCGCTTGATAACCACCGAAACACCTGATAACGGGGACGATTAAAACGGTGGAACCGTGAACCGCCGAGACGCGTTTGCCTAACGCAATTATTGTTACTGCAGATTCCATCTGTTTTCTCATCGAGGCGATTTCCTTCTTTCCTCCTTTCCTTTTGCCGTCCCTCGCCGAAACTGAATAGCTGCCAACCAGATCGGTAAACAGAATATTTTTTCGTGCGATCCACAAGGAACGCGACTGTGACTGATAACGCGGCACACAAATGATTCACTGTGTTCTATCTGATTGGTTGGGAGACTCTTTTATCCGGATCCCCGAGTGTAAATTTATCAAGGCTTTCTTTAAACATTGACTCAAGCACCGAACCTCGATAGCTGCATAACAAGTTCTCGGTGTATTTATGCATTATATGTAGAAACGGATGGGCTGAAAGGTCGCGTTACGTTTGAACAGAGAGATTGAAATTGAGACACTGTTGCGTCACTCGCGTCTGAGCGACGTCATTTCATATGTTTATTATTGCAGCCTCAAGGTCAATGAACGTTTGATTTACAGTTATTTGTCTCAACTCGCTCCACCAGGAATAACATATTTATTTGACCAGACTTGACACTTAATTCATTTTTCTGTTTGAATTTGTGCGATCGAATGTGAAATAACAATTGCAAAGAAAAGGAAACCTTAACAATTACCATCGTTTCACACGAAATGGTTTCAATTCCAATAAGGCATTCTTCTTTACATGCCCCTCTTCGAGGAACTGTAACTCCTACAATTTTAAGTATTTCCACTTGAAAAAATTATACTGTATAGTCCAAATGTGTTTTAGAAGACATGCATGCAAGAGCTCAATACAAAACAACCGTCTGATTTCATTAGAAAAATTTCTGAACGAGGCCTACTAAACGACGCTTTCTTTGGACGGTTCGGATAATCGAGACTCCACTATATCGTGGATTACACGGGTAGTTCGGGGTTAAATTGTGTCGTGCTTGGACTTATTTTAATCGGAAAAGTGTCGCGAATATGTTAGTGATAATTTCATAGAGCGATCATCTTTTGTTCGGATCTGCTAACAAATTCTCAAAAATCCTCATCCACAGATGGCGAGCAAATAGGCAAAACGTGAAAATGGTTAACCAATAATTTCGTTTAAACTTAATTTTAGATGGATTTCAGTAACATTTGAATTTATCCACCAGGATATTTGACAACTGTTACAGATTTCGGGCGTGATCCCAGCCGTAAAAATGTATTTCCCCGGATCGAGATCGACTCGGGATCGATCGATCAAGCCGAGCCGAAAGTCTTTCGCGTAAACTATGGCCCCGGCAGCGGATTACCGCGAATCCCGTCGCATAATGTTTCACTCGAGGCTTTAGTCGGATTTCGGATAACGAGATTTTGAAGCGGCCGCGCGCGCGTTAACTCCGCCGCTCTCGCGACACGATAATGCCTAAGAAGTTGTTTGTAGAAGCTGTCGCGTTTCATTCAGCCTAACAGAGAGCTTTATTTCCCGGGCGTGATAATCGGGAAACGATTAGAGCCCGTCGGAAAGTCAGATCTCGTATCTGCGGGGCCGCGATTGGACTTGGTGGCCGTCCAAGTCTGCGAGCACGTCCGTTCCTCGATGACGTACATAAAACAACGTCGGATAACGGTCCTCGATGTGGTATCGTGGCGAATCTAAACGTTTTCGTGAAAAACTCGTATAGGTATTTGCGTACCACCTAGTGGAGCGACGTGGGCGAAATTATTATCGGTTACACAGAGCCGTTTCCACGTTTATCGCGACCGATCTGACGCAAACAACCGACGAATTTCGTAAACACTGATACCGGGGACGAACAAATACAATTCTTGCAACATTTTCTAGCCGAATCACTTCCGATTGCGCTCGAGAAATCCACGCGTCCCTGTTGCCCCTTCGCGATATCGATGTTTGCACGCTTATCGCCGCCCCGGTTCGATCCTCTCTTTGTTACAGCCTGTTCGACAGGACAATAGGATGTTATACAGCTGTCAGTGCTACCGTTGTGCGGAGAAATTCCTGGGGATGAACGTTATACCTGTAGGAGTAGAAGCAATCTTTCCGAGATGCAGTTCATGAAGATTTTTAAGATGATCAGTACTTTTCTGTACGACACCCTGTATATTTTCTTCGATATTCTTGTAGAGCGTGAAAAGACGAGTTCAACGAGTACCATGACCATACCATTAGGATCATTCAATCTCGAGATATTCGTGTCTGAAAGATAATTGATCCTTAACCTAACCGTACCTTACCTTTCAGACACGAATATTTCGAGATTGAATGATCATAATGGTATGTTTATGGTACTCGTTGAATTTGTCCTTTCATGGTCTACAAGGATATCGAAGAAAATATTTAGGGTGTCGCGTAAAAAAATAGTTACCAATGTTTATATGAAATGTTTTTTCTTGGAGAAGAGTTGTAGAGCGTTTCTTAGCATTCAACGAAAATTGAAAACAAGATGGAGGCTTTTGTATACATCTAGTACAGTAAACCTGTGTTCGGTTTACTTACTATTAATGGCAGTTTGGAAAATAGTTGCACAGGATTAATCACGATCTAGCAAATCATCGTTTACCCTCGACCGCTATCGTGTTATTGTCTCTCGACCAATAAGGAGCCCCGTGCATTTTCGTTTTCTATTATTGATGCTCGATCGTCAATAGAGTAGCAGATAATGTGGTCGCGTGTTCGCTGCCGCGATAATGCTCGATGTTTTCGTGAAACAAAATGGCCGATAGGATGCCGTGATGACACGGGTATCCGCACTTTATCAGCCACGCTCATTGTTATTGTACGATTCTGTCGCATGGAATCGCGAATTGGATCGATCGTCGTGTTCGCAATATCGATGATCGATCGAGACGATCGTTTACATTCAATATTATCGATACAAAACTGTCTGACTCCCTGAAATCAATTAAAAACTGTCGTGTACAATGAACACTCCAGAAATCAGCGGTTCTGTTAATAGAGGTTCTACTAAATCGTGGATTAAACAATCAAATAAGCTTCGAATTGTACCGTGCTTGGACTCATTTTAATCAGAAAAAGGTCACGAATATGCTGGCGAAAGTTTCATTAAAAAATAATTACAAACAAAGAAGTTCTCTTAATTTTTCTTTGGTTAGGGTTAGGGTTCTCGGCGATCGAGCTTCTGGCCTCGGAAAATGACTATACCCTGCAGCGGTGGGGATCAATTGCTCGCGAATATTGTTTGCGTTTCTTTCACACATATCGACGCGATACTGTACTCGTTTAGCGAACCGGTGGAGGGCCATTTTGGCCGTTTCGGCCACTTTATTGGTTTTCCCTTTTAGCCGCGCCTAAATTGCGTTAGGCGATGTAGTGACCGGGAGCTATTGTATTTCGGCCCGAAATTAGAACAACGGCGATACTGTGTATCGGTTCGGAACGTGTCGTTACAGAAAATCTTTGTGCCACGGCTGTGTGCCGTGATAATGCGAGCCGTGTCGTTCCCGGTTCTCGGTCCGCGAGCACTCGTCGCTGGATCGATCGACAAACAATGCCCGTATCGCAGCCTTTCGATTCGACTTTGGTTCAACAACGAAGGAACAGCCCAATGTCACATGACCGACGCCGGTGATAGCCGCGTGGTTATCGTCCTTATTGACAACGAATTTTAGGCGATCTAATCGGAGACGCGTGGACGCTTCTAGACAAACTTCGACGGAATCGGTCAGTGTACTATTTCAACCGAAATTCTAACTTTCAAACAATTCAAAAAATAATTTAACCAAATCCAGGGGAAAAACGATAACAAACTTAGCCGAATCCCCCAACCGTTAACCTTGTTAAAAAATTATCGTGAATTTGTTAATTGGACAGGGATAGTCTGCATACTTTATTACTGTTCCAGGTAGGAACAAAATTTCAGAAGGGGAATTTAACACTGTTTTTCGAGCTCTATTGTCTAGTAATTCGATACGAATATTAGTGAATGAAAATTTTTCTAAAATTATTCCAATAAATTGTTCGAATATTTTTAATTTGGGATCATTGAGATTCTAGAGATGCACTCAACAGGAATTATTCAACTTTCTTTGGGTATCTACTGAAATAAACGGTTCAACCCTTTGCACTCGAGTGGTGACTCTGAAGCACCACTAGAAATTGTTGTGGTATTATTTCAAAGAAATTACAACAAATATTACAATATATTTGCTACATTACAAAATTTGTATATAATAGAAGACTAAACATTTCAATATTATATGTAGAAATCGGATCAGTTTCGTAGGAACGAAATGAAAATATTCTAAGACGGAAGAAAAATTTAGTTTTAGATCGAAAACAGCGCCGAGTGCAAAGGGTTAAGGTAGACATATTCTTGTTACGTTTATAAACTACAGTTAATTAAGAATCTGAATATTTTCTGGCTGGATAGTCATTCCTTTGGACGAAGATTTCTACAATTTTCCAGGGCTAGAAAGTTTAAATTAGAAAAAAGGAAAACATCGATCGAAAAATACCTTGCCAAGCGAGGAATATGAAATAAAAAGTCAGCGATCTATAGAACGATGTACAGACGTTGGAAACGTGTCGGTTTGTCATTAATTTTGTGGTAAAAAAAAGAAAAAAAGATCCATTGGAGGCGCCGGGTATCGATCCCGGTACCTCTCGCATGCTAAGCGAGCGCTCTACCATCTGAGCTACGCCCCCCGATGATGGAGAATGGAATTCCGCGAAACTTCGATAACACGTCCCAATTTCCTGACTATCGGCCATTTTTTTGACAGATTCGAAACCGCTAATTGACAGTCGGCGTCGATTAACGAACCGGTTGCATCCGACACGCCGCAAGAATCGAACTATTGTCCTTCGCGAAATTCGTTTATCGCCTCTCTCTCTCTCTCTCTCTCTCTCTCTCTCTTTCTCTTTCTTCGTATTACTCACTGTTGAATCATCGTCTATGTGTGTCAGATCGTTGCACTGAACGACTTGTTAAGCCGCGGCGGTTCTCGCAATCGTCGGGATCACGGTAATCATCGATCGAAAACGGTCTCGGTCTTTTTATTTCCCAATCAAAACTATTTCCGTAACATTTAATTTTCCAACCGGTTCCCTCGATTTTTTCGACTTCTGTTGGCCCAGTATCTGATAACTGGAAGTCGAATCGTTGCAAATATCTGTCTGTCTTATTTACATTAATTACAGCTGCTTGATAAACCTGGAATTCCGAGAATCTTGGTGACGGTTCGGATAGCAGAGGTTCTAGTTTCTCGCGTATCAAACGGGCAAACGAGATCCGAATCGTATCGAGTTTGGTATCATTTTAAGCGGAAAAGTGCGACGAACGCACCGGTAAGAGTTTCGTAAAGAAATAATTAACAACAAAAATGTTATGCCAATTTTTGTTGTTAGCGGATGTGATGAATGAAATTGTCACGCGTCTTTCGAGCAGGAAAACGATACGAACAGACTGTAATATCTGGCAGGATACGTTGTACTATTGAGCACGTAGTCGGACATTAACAATAACATCGATACATTCGCGCAATCGTCCGTCCTGTTCAACAATTCTCTTTAAAAGCGTCACGAAATATACGTTTGGTCACGCGTCTTGCACGTTGTGTTTAGTGCCAAGGATTAGAATACGTTTCCTCCTCTTCGTCTTCCTTTGTCCCGCGATTTTCGGCCCCATTTTGAACAGACAATACCCGGCGCGTATTCTTTCGAGCGTACTTACATGGATGCGTCATTAGCGAAGGAGTATAAAGATGATCCGGAACAACCGGAGGGGAAACTCGCGTGCCGGCAGATAACGTGCCGTGCGAGAAATAAAGTCGGTTACTTGGCGGACTTGAGTCATACTTCGGACAAAGGTACTTTCGATCGGTCGAAATGCCTCCGCAGAGGTCGAACGGTGCAACAAGTGTGCGCGCGTAGATCTCGGTACCGTGTGTCACCTACGAGCGCGATGCTTTCTGTAGGAATCCTTTGTCCGTGATCTATCCGACCTGTGCGATGCACAGAACGAACTCTGTCGAAGACGACAATCAATTTTCAAAATCTCGCATTCGACCCCCTCATAGCACGGTTTCAATGTAACACCGGACGCCGAGAACACGGTCTCGAGATAAAGAAAACGTGTTTTCTCGTGTTATATAAACCCGCGATAAAAATCGCGATCGTATTTACGTCTGATAAAAATGAGCCTAGATTAGCGGCAAAACGTCAGAATATTTTACTAAGTTGCACATGTGTTATTTTCGGATTACTAAAATTATTTGAACGAGAGATAAATCGACAATTTTTATCTTCCATTAAAATACGCGGTGTAGTTGCGAATACAGCTTTTACTCGATATATGTCCAAAACACGGGTCCAGCCGGGGACAAGTATCGGACAGGAGATGCTATTCTTTGATACACTGTAGGAAAGGATAGCAGCGGCGGAGATTGTCCTGGGACTTTTATCGGCTAGGCTGATCTATAAGTAATCAATTATTTTGGATTCTAACACAACTTGTTTAGTAAATTCAGGTTTCTATTTCTTAATTTATTATATAATCTCCATAAGATTATTTCCCTCCTATATATATTTGTTCGTGGTATACATACGAAAATGTGTCCATCTTCAGCTACGGAATACGTGTTCTTCGTCAACGAAGACGC
>CM052136.1:4302832-4347208 GCA_028454255.1 Halictus ligatus | reverse complement strand
TCCGCGGTGACCCACAGCTCGACTGACAGAAGGTAGTCTCTATCGCGAGAATATTTAACAGAAAAATTTCTCTGTATGCTCACAGCGACATGGGTCACGCGAGACCCGGTCGCCGGTAGCTAAGATCCGGCATGCATTAAACGTAGACAATGCCTCCATTTTGAAACTATTCATGAGAATACTGTGTCGGCGGAAAGTGTACTTTCCCACCTTCGAAATCACATTTTTGCTCGCATTTTTTGAACTATTGCTCCGCATTTTCGTACTATATACTATACGTACACTTACTATATCGTCACCGAAAACTTTTCCATCAACTGACCGAAAGGTTACGTCACCCATTTGCATCGTAAGGAAATACGAAAAGAAGGCCTTAATCGCCAAACTTCTGTTTTGTATTACATTCAAGTACACAAAACGGCGACAAATAAAACAACTTCATATATCAGCGTTATAAGAAAAAATAAATTGATTGATAATGCTAATGGTTAAACGATGCACGGGAGACTTCTCAGACCGACTGTACATAAACCGTGAACTGCTTCTTCGAAGTTCCCGCAAAAAAAAAGAAATTCTAGTCATTTGGGGTGCACTTTAAAAAAGAAGAAGTTCACGTCAGTTTAAATGAACGTCCGAAGTTTCGAACATTTGGAATGGCCAGCTGCGGTCGTTGAATCGTCTCCGGCTTTAAAGGGACCGGAGGGGTCTCGGCCATTTAAATGGTCAGGCACCATTTTGTAGGCCGTGTGGGAAGAGGGCGGCCCAGGTGAACGACGACAGGGAGGACCCAGGTAAATTTCCTGGGTTTATAAAACTGGCCAACGTTTCCATTTTCCGCTCCCCCGCGGTACAGCTGTGAAAAGCCTCTGGCCTGTTCCTCCCAGCGACAAGCCGGCGTTCGTTTACTTTTACCGGCGAACGCCGGGTATGCATCGGCCGTATAATCATCTGGGATCGATATTTTTAGAACGGTTCGTACTCCTGTTGCTAAGGCATCAGCTGATCAAGCCGGCCGCCTGGTCCCGTCCAACCTCGTATCAAGAATTTTCCACATTGGCTGTCCCCCACTCCCACCGCGGCCGCAGCAGCTCCTCGTTCGCCTCCAAAGACAAACATATTGCGCAATGCGATCCATTAGCGAAATGTCAGAGTGACTCAGAAAGAGAGAGAGAGAGAGAGAAAGGGAGAGATAGAGAGAGAGACGACAGAAGATGACGACACGTTAGCTCGATTTTTCAACAAGTTTCTATGAAAATTTTGCACCGCGTTCGCGTCGGGTCGGTGGCCGCTGTTGCTACGGCCCTGTCGACCAATCGCGTGCCCGTACGACCGGCGAGTTCCCCCACCAGCTGTTCCAGCTGCTCCCACTCCGGCCGGCTCGATCAGATGATCGCTCAGCTTGGATATCGAGGCGTTAGTTGTCGTCAGTTAGCAACCGGCTCTCTTTCCGTGCACACCGTTCACCGTAACAAACATCCCCCTGCACGTAATGTCCAGTGTAACCTGATTCGTGGTGGATCTTCTATTCCCCCAAGTTCTTTTTTTTTTTAAATTATAATTTTGCTTCTCGAAGTGATCGGTGTTTACATGTGAACGATCATCATTATTATACGTATAGTCGTTGTTGTCTTCTGCTTCTTCTCGTTCGTCTTCTTCTTCTTCTTCTTCTTGTTATTCTATATAAATTCAAGTAATTCGAAGCCGGGGCGCTCGTCTATGCCTAATCAATGTTACACCCGCTCTCTGCCAAGGGTACCAGCAATACTTCTGTGATATATTATGACTGGTAATTTCTCGCCGGTGTTCGACGAGTGTGACAACTCACGGACGTTCGTACCCGAAGGAAAGCCCACCGTCAAAACTAACCGGTGAAAAAGAGACCGAGGAGTTTCGTCATCGAGAAATTGTTTTCACGAATTTTTCTACGAGAGAGAGAAAGCGAGAGCTTTAACAAAAAGGGGCTTTTTTTATTTGAAAGAGAGGCCCTGAAAAGAACAGTCATCTTTTTTTCTATTCGACTCGTATACGCTACCGAAGTCTTTCATATTATAACTTTCTACGTATATACATATAGAGATAGATAAATATTATATATACATATATATACATAGTGTATTTATTATAAATCGTCCAAAATTCCTGTGGCTAACGTGACCGAGTCTTGCCCGAAGGCGGATACAATCGCGAATCGTGGTGGTGCCGCCAACATGGGTCAGATTGGAAATGACGTAAGTTTTTCGAATTTTTCATTGGTTTTCTTTTCTCGATTTCAGCTTATGGTCGCGCGCGGTGCTGGTACGGAGAGCATAGGTCCGCGCTCGCCTGGTAACAGCGAGATCGACCGGCTTTCCAGGGCTCGCACGCGTGTTTCGAGCAATTACGGCCTCTGTTACGTACATGTGCATACTCTGTTTCTCCATACTGGCATGCGACCGGCCCGTTCGGAAAGTCACCGAGACCTTACGACTCGTTCGGCAGAAATAGAGTGCGATCCTAAACGTTCGACGGAGACGGCACACGGCTAGAAAGAATTGAATAGGTGTTGCGCGAGACGCGCTCCGCTCGTCACCGCCGAATTTAAAGAGTCGCGAACGTTCGGAAAGTCAATTTTAAAAAATTTTTTCTTGAAGCACGACTGTTCTCGCACGTCTGTGCGAAAAGATTCGTTTCGTTAGAACTCATTTGGTTCAAGCGTTCGGCTAAATCGATAAGTGTACAATTATTATTGTAACATACACGAAGACCTGGACAATGTTAATCATTTTTTTTTTAATGTATTTCCTGTTGTACTCTCAGTCTAGTCAAGTTGTAGTATCTTAAAGGATAAAGTATATAGTCGTTTCTTAATTCGATTTCAAGGTCATTATTTTGTTTTTTTCAAGCGCTACCTTGTGTTTTTTCTTCGATATTTTTGTAGAGCATGAAGAGACGAATCCAACGAGTACCATGAACGTACCATTGCGATCATTCGATCTCGAGATATTCGTTTCTGAGAGGTAAGATAATTGATGCTCACTCTACCACAGTTTACCTGTCAAAATACGAATATCTCGAGATTGAATTATCCTAATGGTATGTTCATGGTAGTCGTTCGATTCGTCTTCTTACGCTCCGCAACAATATAGAAGAAAATATATAGGATGTCGTGTGAGAAAATTGTTGAACGTTCGTAACAGTCAAAATATTCATTCGATCTGGTCAATCTCTTCATTGTCGAGGTCCTAAGAGAATGAATATGTTTGATACTTTCAGACATAAATATCTCGAGGTCGAGTCATCGAAGCAGAATGGTTATTATACTTATTGAATTCGTCTTGTTACGAGCATATCTAAGAAGAATTGTAATATAATTTATTTATCAATTGATGGGTTGGTCGTCCAACAATCTTTCGTTCTGAACTTTTAAAAAATCAATTTTTTAAAACTAATGCTAACGTTACGTTTTTCAAAGACTTTTCATAACGCAGAATGCAGTATCATTACACAGCGGTCTCGTTTTAAATAAATTTGACTTGTTATCAGCGTTATTTATTATTTGTATAATGATAATAGATGGAGGGTTGCGACAAGTTAGATGCTAATTTGAATATAATGAATAGAAGAGACCCGATATTCATAACAGCCGTCTATTTCATTTCCGTAACGCATATATCATTAGCCATCAGTGATTGGAGTGGGGTGGATTTCTATTATATGACCGCCAAGCGTGCATCGCCGGGTCTCTTCGACTAAGTGACTACAATAAATCAAATGTCAATGATATAACTTGTACTAATCGGCTATCACAATGCCATTAACCCTTCACCGACCACTTGCTGTCCGAGACTTGAAAATCCTCTCGCAATTCTCATAGTTCTCTCAAACTGTTCACTCATTAACACGTCACTACGCCGCAAGACATTGACATGTATACTAGGTGAACAAATTAATTCGTGGCTCTCAGAACGAATTCATTTTCAATTCTCCTCTGTTCATTCTTTATTTGTAAAATAGAGTAAATGCACGGAAAATTATAAAAATTGTTTTGTAAAGTGTCTCAACGGTTTGCAAATAATTAACAGATTCGCGAAGGGCTTCGAACTACTCGCGAAAGAACAAATGTTCAATATGAAAAATCCTGAAAAATTTGCGAAGTAGATAATCGACAGATTCGTGTAGGAAGGGCTTCGAACTGCTCGCGAAAGAACAAACGTTCGATTCGAGAATTCTAAAAAATTTCGTGACCACGTTTGTAAATAATCGATAGAACCGTAAAAAATATGTGAAGTAAATAATCGATAGAATCGTGGAGGAAAGGCTCGGAACTGCTTGCGAAAGAACAAATGTTGAATTTAAAGATTTCGTCAGCGTTTGATTCCTGTTAAAACCAGCATTAAAATATTCTCAAGATCGGTATCGGAGTTTGCCGTGTATAGTAATTATAGTCGAGCAAACAAGTAGCAGTTAGACGAGTCCGTTTCCCCCGGTTAACAGATTAATCATTCTCGATGAGTAATCTGTCGCTTCCCGTCGTATCGGTGTCCCCAAGGCAATCGAGAGAGACCGCGTTGATATCGATTGATAATTTCAAGTGGAGGATGTTATTTGAAACTTTCGATCCAGATAAAGATTGCTCCGACCCTACAGTTCCCTCTCTTTCTCGTTTACGTTCGCGCGCGCACCTGTCGCGTTCGCTCTGATCTATCACGTTGTTCCGAACCTGTTCGAAAGAAAAGCGACCGGGGGAAAAAAATGTAAGAAAAATTGTCGACAGGCTTGCTTCTGGTGAGGCAGGTCACGGTTTTCGCGAGCAGATACCGGTTACACATTCTGGCAAATCGTTCGCGTTCTATTTCCGTGCGTGTTTCAATCCGAAAGGTTTCATAATACTCGGCCGCGCCAGGACAGCAAAACCGTGTTTCCTTCCTTCGACACTGCAGCCAGGTAAAAGTACAGTTTAGGATGGCACGCAGGAGCTGTCCCTTGTTGCGTCAGAATTTTACCCTAACTCCCCTCGAGGTTACTGCCTGGTGCGTCGTTCTGTCGACGAGTTCCGTCGTTCTTCCCTCGAAACTAGATTTTCATGCAAAATAAACATTTTTACCTCATTTATTTCTTTTCTCATTAATTTTAGTCAATTGCACACACTGTACATCTAAACATTTGTTCACAATTTTGTATTCGATCTACACGCGTTTCCTGCAAATGCATAAAATCAGCAGGTTTCGTTGTTAATGTGTTTATTTATCACGTTCTGTTCTTGTACCAAGTTTTGCACAATGTGTCACGAATATGTTTGTAAAAGTTTCATTTAAAAATCTATCTCTATAAACTGTTCTATTATCCAAAAACTAAGGTTCCACCGATCAGTTCGGATAGTAGAGGTTCTAGTTTTTCGCGTATTATACGAGCAAGTGAGATCGGAATCGTGTCGAGTTTGGTGTCGTTTTAATCGGAAAACCGTGACGAATACGTTGACAGCAGCTTCGTAGAGAAATAATTATGAACAAAAAGCCCGCATTAAAATTAAGCCACCTTCGAATGTGTCCCTTTGCCAATTTTCTCGACGCGTTTCGTCATCTTCGAGCGCTCACTCGAAATCTCATGCAGCCTGTAGGCTGTGCACCTGTGTGAATCCTGCTCTCTTTAGAGCGCTGTCAATCTTCATTTAAGCCCACAATTTATAAACAAAGCGACAAAGATCGCCAGTGTGATTTTTCGACAAGTTCCTCGGCGAGACAAGATCAGTACGGAACAATTGTCATTTTGTCACCGTTCGGTCTCATCGCGTGATGCATTGTTCGGCTTTGTTGCATGTATAATTGGCCGGTTTGGCGAGGGTGGGGAGTGAGGAGGGGCGTTAACAAACAGAAGAAATGAGACACTTTGTTGCCAACTCACGCTATTTATATTACCGTTCGCATTGATGCGGTTCATAACCTTGCTCGTGTTTTCCGACGGCTGGTGCCATTTTCTGAAATCTGGCTTGGCTAAATGAACAATTCAGCAACACGGTAGGATAGCTGACAAGCTTCTATAATGTTCTTCAATCACTATCGTGACCTTATCGTGCTCCGAACAACTGCAGATTTGCCAGATTCCTTCGGACTCGAACTAACTATTAAACCATAGCTATTTGCAGAGTACTATTTACACAGATCATTTGTCAATAAGCTCGATTGTACTGGAAATATTTTTTGAAATAGAAAAACCTAGTTCTGTACTAATAAAACTAAAAGCGAGTTCTATACTAAGCAATAGTGTTTCCTATTTTTAACGAAAAGCTGGTTACTCACGTTTGCAATTACTCATATCCGGGCTCGTCTAATCGGAACAATTGTTTACATTGAGAACGCATTATTTTGCTAATCTAGGATTCCCTCGGTATCTCTTGCAATCGGAACAATGTCTGTTCTCCGAGGGCGCAAGTTCCAGAGCGTCGTTGTACCATCGGCGCAGCTCGCCTAATCGGAACCAACGCAAGTAACGCAATTAACGTTCGGCGGCTGGTGTCGGTTTTACGTAATAATTTGAACATGGTAGCAGCTCGCTGTGGTGTCTCTCGCTGCGTTTTCTCTTTATCCCTGCTACCTGAATAAACGAAACTCTATATATTTTTCAACGATGTCAGCATACCGCGTGTTCACGTAAATAACACGTGGATCACGTCGCTGGCCGCCGCTTATGTTGATTCGTTCCCGCGGCAGAGTTGCCAATGAACGTCATCTGTTTATCGCCGGCTATCTATGCAACTTTAGTCTGTATATTGCTGATTATAACGCGTTGGAACATTCTTGATGATTACGCCCTTCCATCGACTCTATTACGTGAATCGAACGTGACTTCTCGCTTCGGATCATTAAAAACACTATTAATTATTCAAGAAAACGTAATTCGCAAATGGAAATCGCTAGACCGAGATCGAAAATTGTCATTATCCTCATTCTCGACGATTTCGTAGTAGAAGTTATTATTTGTAAAATCTGACTGATTTAATTTGCTATCTTTTTAGTATTCGTAAAATTTGATTCTAATGATTTTATTATCTGCGACGTCCGATTTATCATTTTATTATTTGCGAAATTTTTATGTGTTATCGTTTCATTATTTGTAAAATTTCGCTGCATCCTTTTATTATTTGTGAAATCTGATTTTAATTATTTTATTATCTGCAAAAGATTTATCATTTCATTATTTGCGAAATTTAATTTGTTATCATTCTATTATTTGTAAAGTTCGATCCGTTATCGTCTCATTATTTGTGAAATTTGATTTATCGCTTCATTGTTCGTAAATTCGATTTACCATTACATTATTCGTGAAATTTAATTTATTACTTTATTATTTAGTTGCACTTACAACGGATCATTGTACTCGTCGCCGCACGTGTTCGTTCTATAATTGTTGACTGAATAACGCCGCATCGACCAGAAGCGAAAAATAAATTGTTCTCGCGGAAAGTGCGTACGATTATGGTTGCGGAGGGGTAATGGAACGAGAGATACGCGACATTTGACTGCGTTCTATGTATATCGAGAATTTTTGCCCCCTCGGAAGTCGCGTGTAGCTTCTTTTCCTTTTTTCGTTTTTGTTTAATCGCGCATGCGTAATTAGTGATACTTTGTTGCTAATTTCCGCGAGTTCGAGGAGACTGGGAGATAAGCAGATCGAGAGACGCATTCGAACAATATCAAAGTTTATTCGTCGTACTCTCCTCCACGTGGCCGTTTCCTCTATCTGCCCTGGTAATCTAATACACATTGTCTGTCGGTAGATTGACACGAGCGCCCATTGATCGGGAATTGTTAGACGGTTTTTTTTTCTATTTTGATAATGACTCAGCTCCGTCGTAAAACGCTGTGATATCGAGAGAACTTAATTTATGGGTTTGAAAATCGTGGCACTGTCGGTGCGTATGTATTCTATTGGATCGTGAAAAGTGAAAGAAGAATTGTGCAATCTCCAGATTAGGTTTTGGTAATTGTTATTAGCCCTAGGTTTACGATTCTAGTATTTTTAATTTAAAATTATTAAGATTCTAAGGTTGCGTACATGCGAAATAATTTAGCAAATTTGTTTCTTTGGGCAAAGATTATTTCTGAAATTCCTGTAAAGTGTTCAACGTTTATTCAATCGATTTTTTAAAATGAAACTTTCACCATCATATCGGCGACATTTTTCCGATTAAAATGAGCCCAAGCACGGCACAATTCGGAGCATATTTCCTCGCGTAACGCACGATAAACTGGAACCTCGATTATCCGAACAATGACAGAGGTTCCATCGAATCGGGGATCAAACGAGCAAACGAGATCCGAATTGTATCGTGTTTGGGCTCGTTTTAATCGGAAAAATGTCGCGAATGCGTCGATAACAATACCATAAAAAAATAGTGACGAACAACAAAGTTTTATTATTGAATAAATCGAGACATCACCGCAAACGAACCTACCCAGGCTACGATCTTTTCTCTCCCGCTGTGTGGAATATCCATACCGCCCTCGAATTTGTTATCAACAGTGGATCGCAAGTTTGCGACAATGCCGGAAATGGTCACGTGTGCCTGCCCGTGCATCGATTCTCACGGACTCCGACAAAACTCATTGACAAACGCTCCGAAATCGCCGCTGCGATTACGCTCGCCGCGCAGCCAGGAAAATAACGAAACGGTTCGCGGCTCTTAGTATAGCAATCTGTGCCCCGGCCATTACGAGACAAGTTTGCGGTGCCTGTTCGCCGGCTTGCTCCGCAGTTTTGCATTTCTAATGTTTTTCTCTGGCACACCGGGTTACGCAATCCCCCGTCGGCCAACGGGAGCCAGTTTCAATTCTTTACCGGTCTCGAACTATTTATTATCTCCGCGGACTGGAGAATCTGAAACCTTTTGAAGTCGCTTTAAAACGACGCGAGGGAGAGCGAAACAGAGAGAGAGAGAGAGAGAGAGAGAAAGAAAAAAGAAAAAAGAAGAGACGGCTAACGAAAGATCCCTCCTCGGATTATTTTTAACCGGGGAATCGTGATGCCACGCATTCTCTCGCTCTTTCTCGCTCCTGCCTCCATCTTGTTGTCTCTGTCCTCCCCTCCCCCTTCGCGGATCCTCTTCCTACTCTGTTGATGAGGATATATGCTCCCATCTGGGCACGGTGGCTCGTTGAGACACACGCTCTCGTCGAATCTTGTCGTTTATCCCCCTGCTGTTTTCTGTCCTGCCAACACCGTTCTCCCTCTCCCTCTCTCTCTCTCTCTCTCCCCCTCCCTCTCCCTCTGCCTCTCTGTCCAATTCCCCCGAGATCGTAAAATTGTTTTCCAAGCTGAGAACCGGTTCTGGAGATCTGGGCTCCGGCTCTCAATGTTGTTACAAGCGGTCATAGGCCGCCTTCGCTTCTCGAAGACCTCGAGAAACGAGTCCGGAGGAGAGCTTGAGCACACGAGAGAGGGGAGGGGGCACAGCTTTTTCTTTTTGCTCGTTTTCGTGTCATCGGGACACACGGGAGACCTCTGAATGAACCTAACTTCGGCTTGTTTTGCTCCTCGGCTGATTAAACACCGGCCCGAGTTCTTTTCCTTCGCTTTATCCTCTTTTTTCTTTGCACTTGTTTTTCTTCTCACGTTTACCCACCGATCGTTGTTGCATAATTTTTGGACGTCCATCGTCCAGTTTTTTTTTTGTTTTAACGGACCCCTCGACGGCAACAACGATTTCGATTGCGAACCAACGAGTCATCTCCGGTAACGTCACCTAATCGCCCCGTTTGGGATTAGAATGCGAAAGGAGATTTCCGTGCTTCCTTTTGACGCAGAGCGTAACTGAAAATCCTATTGGGAAAAATTAAATAACGCTTCGCCTTCCTGCTAATAGGATTTCAATAATTTTTATAGTTCTCCACTAGAGGTTTATTTGAGAATTTTTTAACATATTTTTGGGAGGTATTTTATACGTTAGTTGACCTATTGTTATTAATTTAATAGCTCGTGCAGAGGTATTCTAACCAGCTCAATATTTCTTAATGATTTGTGAAACCTTGACAGTATTTGATTTGTTTGCAAATGGATTTAGTTGTGACAAATTTTGGTCTAAAACAAAGTCCAAATGGTCCATTAAGAGGATTACGAATTAATTGGTACAGCCAATACATTTTTGCAAACAATTGATGCAAACGATTTTTATTTTGCATAGAAATTCAGTCTAATGGTGAACGATAATAATTTTCTCGATGCTTCTCCGTGAGAAAATAGGAAGAATGCACCTTGTTTGGAAGAAAAAGTTAGACCAGAAACTAGTAACGCTTTTGTGTCTCGGGACCACTGATGACAGGTTAGGGTTATTCAGGTAGTGTTCTAACCAGTTCCACAGGACTCCCCCGGGGGAATGGCGTGGGTTATTTTGATCCTGTTCTACCAGTCGAGGGTTAAACCCGGTAGCCGAGTTTATCCGGGAGCAGCGTAACACCCTAAGCAGCCATAAATTCATGCGGCTTCATGCACCATGTGCGTACCGGCTGTAATTAGAAATCCAGGTACGGGAAAGCGTGGGATCCTGGGGATAAGGGGAAAGTGATTGATACCTTATTTATGTCAGAGGGACTTGACAAGCCTAATACCGGATTTATGGACCACTGCCGGTGCTCATTTCACATTACAAAAATAACCGGACATAAAAATTGCTACTATCAAACTGGTCCTTGGTCTCTTTCTGTTAGAATTAATGATTGTATGCACTCTGCTCATTATTACAAAGCAATATATTTACGTCGGTTACATTTATTATTCATTGGCTTTAGTATTAAGCGTTTAATTTATTAAACTGCAAACTTTATGCATATCAAAATGCGTGGCTGCAATTTGAAGTAATATTATCGTTTAAAAAATTGAGCAGTATCGATACATTACTTTTGTCCTACTAAAATTATTAAATCAAGAATTGAATTTGTAGGTGTTGATAGGTTCATAGGGAACAAAATTTTGAGTTTGCACAGGGATACGCAATTTATTTGTTAATTGTCGTCCTCGAATTTATTTGTAAAATGTTACAGTTTCAACGTGCTCGAGGGTAAATACGTGACACGTGATCCCGGAGGAAGTTGTTTAATGGCACCTTAAAGAATGTTTAAACGATTCCCGTGCCGAAGGCGGTGCGATTATTGCTGGTTGATTGCGCGTGAGTCACGCCAGATAGTCCGGTCTTCAACACTGAACGCGAATTTTCAACGATTGTTTTTCTTGAGTAATAGAATTATCGCTTACGCGACGGCTAATCACATATTCAATGGCGACCAGTCGATACCACTGCGAATGAAAAATATTTGTCGTTCGCTGCCTGTTGTTGTCGATCTTCGACCATATTTCTGGATCGTTGAAGGTCTCTGAATGTTAAACGCATTCTTCTGATACTGTTCTCTAGTATATTTTGCAATAACTCTGGGATTGGGGAGATCACGCTCTATTTATGCAAAATCTACAATATTTGTCAAGGTCATGTTATATTTATTCAGAACATACTATATTTACTTAGAATATATTATATTTATTCAGAAGATACTATATCTATTCAAAATATACTATATCTATTCAGATCATACTAGATTTGCACAGAATATACTATATCTATTCATAATATACTGTATCTATTCAGATCATGTTATATTTACACAGAATATACTATATCTATTCAGAATGTACTATACCAATTCAGAATATACTATATTTACACAGAATATACGATATCTATTCAGAATATACTGTATCTATTCAGATCACACTATATTTACACAGAATATACTATATCCATTCAAAATATACTGTATCTATTCAGACCATACCATATTTATTCAGAATGCACTATATCTATTTAGCTCACACTATATCTATCTCTCACCAAAAAGTGGACTTGCCTCGCAGCAATGTCTCCAATTGACAATGGTGACCTTAATGACCTTACATCGCTCTCCAAATTGAGAACAGCTCTATAGATTAATATTTTCAAGGAAATATTGCTACAATCTTGAGGCCAGGATGCTGTAAACAAATTCTACGGTTCATTGTCAACGTGCCAAGGCACCGGATCGTGTTCGAGCCTGTCCCGCCACTATACTATGCTCCACAAGTATGGCTACACTAAACGGCCCCCATCACAAGCAAGAAGCGGATCCCGACATTTAAAACTTCTCTGTATCTTATCGGTCACTCGTTAATTTCTCAGAAGAAACATGCGAAAGGTTAAACGCGAGATCGACTGGCTCTCTTGTGTTCGCCGTTCCTCTCGGTTTTCTCTCGTTCTTCGGTTGCTCTCAAGGTTTTTACATCCCCAACCAGGACCATACTTCACGGCACCGTTACGTGCCAGCATCTGGAATCTATCAACTCCCTACGATACCCCAACCCCGCCCGGGGACCAACGTTCGCGCGCATCCATTCCGGTTAGAAAGTCATTGTTTATGGCACCACTCGGCGACCTCTTCTTTTCCGACAAGATCGCACTGGCCAAGCTGAAGATGCTTCTCCCATCGTAACAACTACTGTCTTCGAGGACTGGTTCCCGTCTCAGCTAGGGCTCTCTCGTCTTTGCCTTTGTCCGAACTAGGTCCGCTTTATCTCAGCTAGACCGTCTTCGTCTTCATCTTCGTCTTAGTTATATATTCTTCTTCCGAATTAGGTTTTCTTCATCCGAGGTATACCTTCTTCGTCTTCACTTCGTCTTCATCTTTGTCTTCATCTTCGTTTTCACCTTCGTCTTCATCTTAGTTATATATTCTTCTTCCAAATTAGGTTTTCTTCATCCGACGTAGGCCTTCTTCGTCTTCGTGTTCGTCTTCATCTTCGTATTCATCTTCATCTTCGTTTTCAAGGTCGTCTTCATCTTCGTCTGAGTTACATATTCTTCGTCTGAATTAGGTCTTCATCCGAGGTAGACTTTTTTCGTCTTCATCTTTGATATATATTCTTCTTCCGAATTAGGTTTTCTTCATCCGACGTAGGCCTTCTTCGTCTTCATCTTCGTCTTCATCTTCGTCTTCATCTTCGCCTTCATCTTCGTCTTCATCTTCGTCTTCACCTTCGTCTTCATCTTCGTCTTCATCTTCGCCTTCATCTTCATATTCATCTTCATATTCATCTTCGTCTTCACCTTCGTCTTCATCATCGTCTGAGTTACATATTCTTCGTCGGAATTGGGTCTTCATCCGAGGTAGACCTTTTCCGTCATCATCTTCGACCGAGTTAGGTCCGCTTGGTTTATGTTGATTTAAATTAGTCCTTCTTCGTGTTCGCCCGACTTAGGGCTCGTTTGTCCTCAGCCATCTTGCTGATCGTCGTCTTGACTTTTGAGCGTGTTAGGTCTTGTTCGCCTTCGTCGTCATCTGAGTCAGTCTGGGTGTTGGGTATCTCGAAAGAGCAGCAGACACACTCGGCAGCATAATTCGTGTCCTTGAAGTCCTATCGAAAACAAGATAAGCGGCTCACACTCGGCTTCCTTCGCGGCCTTGCGCTCCGCTCGGTTCAGAATTCGCTGTCCTCTCGCGCGCTCTTATCGCTACCATGTTATCACCTTCAGATATACTCGCTGTACAACAGGAAAAATATCATTCAAATTCCTCTCGACCGAACGGGTAACCAAGCAACAGCTCCGGCAGAGAGAAAGAGAGAGAGAGAGAGAGGGAGAGAGGGACCTCCACGATTGCGTCATTCCTTTGCGGAAACGGGAAACCAAAGTTTTCGGATTTTCGAGGAGAGAAAAGATCTCTATGTTTGCAAACTTGCGGCGTCTTTCACGCGTGCGTTACACACTCTCGTTTATGTTCGATAAGGCCAGTGACACTCGAGCCTCGTGGAGCTGTGTTGTTTTAGGCCGGGCAAACATGTGTCTCCCCCCCCCCCCCACAGAGCCGAGCCTTATGCTCCCCACGGAATAAAGATAAGCGATTTAAAAGGATGCGAAGTATAGCGCGCTTTCTGATTTCCCGAGGCTTTATCGAGTCCGAGCGAATTCACACGGTTCTTCCCGGTTTTACGAGCGGCCGTCCCAGACCCGAGCACCAATTTAACATCGTTGAACGCTAAAACTGGCGTCCATTGGTGTCGCAGCTTGTTCCATGACAACTGTCGGATCCGTTCCTCCCGAAAGTAATTCGGCGAAGTTCAGTCTGGATTTTCAAACATTCACACCGATAGTAGAATTCGTCACATTTTTCTGATTAAAACGAGCCCAAACACGGCACAATTCGGAGCCGATATGCCTGCGCGGTCCACGATTCAGTGGATTGTAATAGACTCCACTGACCAGTTCGGATAACCGAGGTTCCAGTTTATCGTGGATTACACAGGCCAATACGGTCGAAACTGTATCGTGTTTGGTATCATTTTACTCGGAGAAATGTCGCGAATCTACTAGTCAAAGTTTCATTTAAGAATCATTACATTGAACATTAATTATCATAAATGATTGACACAACAGTTTCAGAGTTTTCACGTATGTGGACGCAATACTGGATTCTAATGAATTTTTGGAAGAGAAAACTAACTTCCTAGGCTTTCTGTCTCTCGCAGTACACGTAGAGCATAATTTTGCATGAAAATTTAGCAACAGGGGAAATCAGTGAAATGAATGAACTCGAGGCAGATGCGCCCAAGTTTCCAAGAGTCCGTCAAGTTGTTGGCGCCCACGAAAGATGCACGAGTCGATCTTAATTAAGCCGTATCTGACCGCAAACGATCACGATTAACGCCATGCGTGGGGGTCTCGTCTTGATATCATTCTATCGTCCCCTTCCGCTCCTCGCGAGTCTATTCGGTCACGTAGCCGCTGTAAAACGTATCTAACGTATGAACTCTCCTTTACCCGAGAGCCAGGCCGCTTCCCATTTACGCCCCACGTTGATAATTGACGTATTACATGTTCTTCGCGACAAGACGATTTTCCCCTCGGCAGTTGTTTTCGCGGGTCAACGATCGTTGGATCTCGCGAACCCGGGGCGGGGGACGGGGGACGTTTACGACACTCGAACGACCATAAACGCGTGTTTGCACGGACCGATTCTTTAATTGCAACGAGGCCTGGAAGTTCCCGATTGAGGAGAAAGGAACGGTCATTGCGGAATGGTCGTTTCAACGGATGATTAACGAACTATCAAACAAATATCATTTACTCAGTGAAGACGGTAGCAGTATCGAACGACGTTGTTTCATTGTCCCGGATTGATTAAAATTATTAAAAAAAAAAAAAAGGAAATACGTTCTCACTCGAGTTCTGTTTCTTACAATTGACTTGGACAATTATTGTTATAATTGTATGTACATTGGTTGCACGAAGAAATGAATAGAAGTTCAGTGGAGAGTTAGTTGCGTCATGGAGTCTGTTTAGTTATGGTTGAGTCACGTGTACGAAGAGGCGAGAGAGGGACCCTCTTAGCAAGTGTTCACCAGATTATTGAATAGGTATCTGCGAGTTAACAAGTGGTCTCACGACTCGGTAATCAATTCTCGAGCAACCCACGAGCGGCTCGCGTGTTCTCAATAGCATCGTGCAACGTCCGCTACCAACAATCGACAACTCTCGCTTCTCTGCCATTAACACCTCCGGCATTCTCTACTTTTTCCTTACAATCTCTTCCCCACAGGACCACACTAACGATATCTCCAACAAAATCAACATATAAGTCGTTTACATCGTACGCAGACGCTAATTCTCGATCTCTTGCCCCTCGAGTCGACCCAGAAAATGTAACATAACTCTTTTGTTTGTCATTATATCTCTGTGGAACTTTCACCGTTGCATTCGCCACAGTTTTCCGATTAAAACGAGCCCAAACACGATACCATTCGGATCGCATTGACTCGTTCAATCCACGATAAACTAGAGCCTCTATTATCCGAACGGATCTGTGAGGCATCAATTTTTCGATGATAGAACGGTCACCTGGCTTCGAATTTCGTCGTGGTTGGACTCATTTTATCCAGCAAAGTGTTACGAGCATGTCGGTGAAGGTTTCATAGAAAAATAATGTTTAATTCACGGTGTTTTGTTTAAAACAAATTTGCTCCGAATTGTGTCGTGTTTGGGCTCGTTTTACTCGAGAAAAGGCCAGGAACGTGTTGGTAGAAGTGTCGTAGAGAAATCCTAGGTGTAGAAATTGTAGTCTAAACAAAAATTAAAAAAATATTGGGATTGCCTGCTTTTTATAAATGCTTGCTTTGTTCAGTAAGTTCTCTGTTAAGAGGAACCAGCTGTCGCGACACCATCCGCGTGGGAGTGATATACACGAAATAATGTGTTACAAGGTTCCCGGGCAATCGAGTGCTCGGGTGTGTTACACTGCTCGTTGTTTGTCGCGTTAGGTGCCTTTCTATCGAATTTTTTCGCTCTCGAGGGCTATCTCGGCCGACGATGTAATATCGCGACGATCGAGGGACCTTGTCGCTTCATTTCAGCGATCATCCTATCGCGGCGCTAACGATTCTCGAACGGCAGATCATTTCGATCGCGAAAACAGCGGAAATGTCGCGAACCCGAGCGGGAACGTCAACACGAGAATCAATAATACGTTTGTCTAGCTACACACGCGTCTCGGATTAATATAGCAGCGGGCGCGTTAACGCATTTCTCGATTCGAACGATCTCACCGTCGATTTTTCCGTCAAGGTCTTGAATATTCTCGGGAGAACAGCTTTCTGAAACGATCACGCGTATAAATAGAGCGCCATAGTAACGGCGATAGTAAGAACAAGGCGGACGTTGTCCTCTGTTCCTTCGAAATTCAAAATCAAAATTTTTCTGTATTTCTCTCCACAACCGGGAGTCGCTTGCAAATTAATTTAATCATCTCAGTGCCGCCAAAACCGATTTTTAAAATCTCGCCGTTTTCAAATTGCACTCATTTTCGTCACAAATGCGTAACATCCGCAATCTAATAATTATGATGGGAGCTAGCCTGTTTGAAAACGGTCCAACATTTCGAAATGATTACGTCGAAACGAGCAGCGTTGTACGGGCATCGATATTTTATACGACAGCAATTATTCAGATAGGATGTTGTCGATCGATAATCGACTTTTCCGATGATCCCAGACAAATTTTCCAGCCGGGAGATTCAAATGGCCGTGTCACCGGGGACATCTCTTCGTTACCGGGGATGAATAATGCAGCGAACGGCGTTAAAACAATCTATATATTCTCCGCACGGTATTTGTGTGTGTGTGTGTGTTGTTCACTATAACGGAATCCGTGTATTCGGAACACCGACAATTTCCGGTGGAACACAAAGCCGTATGAAACCCCTAATGGCTCCTTTGTCTGGCCACAGCCACGCGCGATTCGCTAATAAAGTAAACAACGTCCGTGGAACTTCTGCCTTAATAACCATCTTGGATCATTGAACCGCAACTGGGATCGTAATTTCATTTTCGTGCCGGAAGAGCTCGATTGATCTCTGTCGGGTCGAAAGAAACGGAAAAACGAAGCAAAAGAGTGCAGTAGTTGCCTAGGTGTGTGTGTGTGTGTGTGTGTGTGTCTCTGTGTGCGTGTGAAATAAACGTGTGCGATAATTTCGAAAAATTTGGTTTGGCACAGCTCTGGGAGACCTGGAAAGCTCGATGGGTGAGGTGCGTATGATGTGGGGTTAGGTATATTTTTAATATAACCTCTTTGTTTTTAATTATTTTTTAATGAAAATTCTACCAACACATTCCTGACGTTTTTCCGGTTAAAACGAGCCCAAGCACGACACAATTCGTACCCAGGTAACCATTCGATCATTCAAAACTGGCACCCCCAAAAATCAGTTCGGATAAACGAGGTTCTAGTTTATCGTGGATTAAACGGGTCAGTGTGATCCGAACTGTACCGTGTGGGGTATCATTTTAATGGGAAAAATGTCGGGAATACGATGATAGAAGTGTCATAAAGAAATAGTCAAACACAAAACAGTTACATCGTTAAATAAACATTTTCTCACAACTTTTCCACACTCGAAGCCAGAGCGTTGTCAGGCTTAGAATTAATTTTTCATCATAGATCCTCATATCGCTCGCCACAAATTCTCCCGCTCGACAATAAACAATCTATTTGCACGAGCAAACGGTTACGTGCACGGTGTAAAAACGGGAGAAAAAGAAACTTCGCATAATTCCGGCCGATGCGGCAGAAATCCGAGAAACCGCCAACACCATTTTGAAGAGCGATATATATTTCGTTCGTCAGCGAGCGGGATTATGTTTGTGTGCGGCATCGTCGATCAATAAAGAAGATTTACCGGTTCGTCGGACGTGTCGTTTCGCAACGTATTATCCTAATACGAATCAATAGCAATTCCTCATCCCATTATGCAAGAAGAGAACACACGGAATGGGCGAGGCGTTCTCGCATAATGCAGGCCTCGTTCACTATGTTCGCACGTGTCTCGGAGATTTTCGCGCGCGCACGCCCACGCACGCGGATTCCATGCTATTCCGGTTCGCCTAATCTTGTTTGTCCGACACGCGAGTTCCTTTTGGAGGACGATCTATATAATATCGTTCTCGATCTTCTTTCGCGCGGGCTCGAGAGACACGCGTTGGACCGTCTTCTGTCGCGATTATAGTTAGAGGATTACGCGTTATTAACCACTCCCATGCTGAGTTGTTTATGGCAGCAGAAGTTTCACGATTGGCGGGGACTTCTTTGATCTTTCGGCCGCAGAGGTTTTTCTTTGACGGCGTGTACAGCGAGGACGGCGTTTATGTTCCGCTCGTTTTCGATTGGTCTTTGAAGAATTGTCAAAATCGTTTGAAGATCATATATTTTCGTACGATGTTCCAGCGTTGCGAAATGGTACGATAGTGGTATCTGAATTACAAGTGTTGTGCTGGAAATGTTATTCACGGTTTTCAAAAGCGGGTCTCAAGGTTAGAGTGTATACTAGTCCCGTTATACACGTGTTGGAAGACACTGGCACGTCAGCAGATTATGGTCGATGCAAATGTGGTGGGATTAGGACAGAGTGGTGGGAAGATTTGTGTACTATTCTCGGAGTGATCGTTGTTAGACCCTCGTGCACAATAAAAATTATTTATTTCTGTGTTTGTTCTCTTCACTCTTTGGGGTTAAAAACTATCCCACCTTTTGCTCAGCTCTTTATGCATGGCGGGATATATTTTAACCCATCTCGAAAAGTTGAAGTTACTCGTGGTCATACCATTTAATATTTTATTTACAGTTTTCCAATTAGTTGGCAATGCTATGCACCAATAGTAAACACGTAAAAAGAAAATGTTTGCAATTCAAAACGCATCAGCAAGTTGTGTGTGCTGCTGTGATTAAGATTGACGCAGTGAATTCGCAAAATTCTGTGCAACTAGGCTTTTTATTTTCTCAATGATTGCAATCAGCGGAGAATGTAGATCAATTATGATCATTGTGGAAAACGTGTCTCGTATTCGTTGAAGTTGCAACAGGCGTTGAGAGAGATCAGGGGATGCACAAGTATTATTTAGTCGACGTAGCACAATGTCCGAGACCGAAACCGAGTATGGCAATTCCTCAGTTTCTTTAGGACTGAAGGAATTTTGATGCATACGTGTGAGCGACAGTGAGTCGTCAACGGGACGAGGTTGCACTTAAGCTTTTCACAGATAACGTTCCGATCGTCCTAAGTCACCTTCAAATTCTGGTATCTCTTGAAAAGAGGTCGAGACCGATTCAATCCGTGGAACGCATTTAGGCGAACGATAAAGCGTCGTTATCAGAGTTTTAGAAAGTCGTCGGACGATTAATGGTTTGGTTCTGGTCAAAATGGCGCCTCCAGTCCTTCGAGAAAACCTGGCCATTAGACACAGTGTTATGCTAACAGCTTGACTGCCAAATCAATGACAATTTAGAAAATTCGAAAGATGAAATTCGGTTCTGACGAAAATGAAATTAGCAAATTAATTCTGGTAAATCAGTTTTTCTCCAAACGCGTTGCAGAACAACGAGAAAATCTGGTTTCGTGGAAAATGGCCGATTGCATTAGGCCAACAGTGTCCCAAAATTAGTCGACCTCAGAAGAAAGGAATTCGGGGGATCCTTATTTAAAAGCCTGTCGGGTCGAATATAGCGGCCACAAATCGTCGCGAAAATTGTGTAAACATAAATACGCGCCATTAAGTAAAATTAGAAACACTGTGTGACTCCCTGAACCAAAACCTGTTACCAACTTAGTTATTATAGTCTTCCCCCATCTGGCAAACGACGTTGCTGTCAGCACCTATCCTACGCTGTCCCAAATTACTTCTCGCGTCTTTCAACAATCATTGAAGAGTCTCGAACAATGGCAGCTTAGACTATACAGAAATCAAAGACCTCGGTGCATCGATTGTATAACGAGAAATTTCAAAAATTGCTTGATTCTTGCACCAAACAAGCAGTAAGTCCGCCTTCACTAAATCGGTTCGGATAAGCGAGGTTCTAGTTTGTCGTGGATTACACAGGCAAATGCAGACCAAACTGTATCGTGTTTGGGCTCATTTTAATGGGAAAAACGTCGCGAATCTACCTGTCAAAGTTTCATCGCAAAATCGTTTGATTCAACCTTAAAAATCATAAATAATTGACCCTTCGGTTCCGAAGTTCCACGATACATCGAGACATTACTGCGTTGTTTTCACTTCCAGCGAAACGGTGAATGGAAGAACAAAGTTCCCTGGTTTTTATGGCTTAGAATAGATGCAAAATGGTTGGATTTTGCATAGATATTTCGTGGTTTGTGTAGGTAAAATGAATGAATAAATTCCAAACAGTGCTGAGTGCTCGAACTGTGCTCAGTTTAAATGATTCTTGCAAATGTATCGATACACACTAAGCAGAAGAATAACAGAAGCTTGATGTAAAAATAACTTCATCGATAATTTTATTAAAAAATGGATCTGCACGGTTCCCGTGTAAAATCAAGGAACTTTCGATAGGAATGAGGTAGAGCGATGAAATTTGTTTTAAATTAAAGCTCAAACTCTGTAGAATATGGGAAAGATAGGGAGATTGTGGTACAACGTTTTTTAACCTTGAGAAAATTCGTTAAACGTGCACAAATTCAAGAAAATTTTTTTAAACATGCTATACATCATTTCCCATAAATTCTTTCACGCTGATTTCAAATCTGGTCTGAAAATTTGTCTACGACCTTAGGATTTTGCAAGAAATAGATATTTGTGACAAAAACTAATGACATAATTTTTTCGTTGAAATGATTGGATGGTAATAGTCTCCCTATTTTTCCCATATTCTACAAAGTTTCAGCTTTAGTTTAAAGAAAATTACATCGCTCCACCTCATTCCTATCGAAAGTTCTGTGATTTTGAATCCGATTTTGTCCAAATTGCCCACTGTGCGCCGTGTTCGGAGCATGCGAAGAAGGAAGGAGGCGAAGTAAGAGGAAGAGTGAGATTATTATTGGAGGCTGAACGAAAGAAGGGAAAATTGGAACTAGTAGAAGAAAAGAAGCAGAGAAAGGAGAAGAGAGAAGGGCCTGTGGCGCGAGCAGGAGAGAGGCTCTCGTCACGAAGTCTCGGGGAGCTGTTTCCCGGGCTCGGTGCCAGCAGATTCTGCCAAAAGAAAAAGAGTTCTCGGAAGGAGGATCTTCGGGTAGGGTCTCACCGGGACAATCCGACGGGATCTTGCCAAACCCCCGCGTACGGGTTAATTGAGTAATGCTTTTGCCGAGGCTGATGACGCGAATCGGCGACTATTCTTGATCCGCGAGCAGCTGATCGCCGACCACGTTTCACCCTTTGACTTCCGTCGATGACCTCGAATCGCCGCTACAAAAACACTCGCTATTAATAGTCGAATTTTATGCATTTATCACAAAAACTAGGTGTTGTGCAACGTAGAACAGCGAAAACCATGCGAAAACATATTTTTAACGACTTAATGAGACTGCAAAAGGGAGAAGTTAATTTCTATTCGGGTCTCCTGTCCTGAAATTGATGCAAAATGTGTTTCAATAATTTTGATCAGTTGGAAACAATAGACCAATGTTCTAAAATTGAGACTGGTCCTGTATTTCTAATCATTAACACGTTGACTGCCGTGTCATCCATATTTGGGTGACGGAATTATTTGTTCAGGTTTTAAAACGAAAGTTCTGTCCGTTTTTGAATTGAAAGAAAATAACACAATTTTCATAGATTTAATAATACTTATTGTGGAATATACTTTCCATCGTTTTAGGAGAGCACACGTGTGTAAATGCAATGATAAAGAGAGATAGTCAACCGAAGTCAACTTGAAGTATCACATGAAATGACACTATCTGACAGAACTTTCCGGTAGACCTAATATATTCATTGTACCAAATTTGATTAGAATCCGTAAAATTCAAGAAAGGCGGAAGGGACTACTCAGTATCGTACATTTAATTTTTCTCGATTTTTATTTCATTGAACAGCTTACTTCGATTTTATAGAATTTTTGAGGTTTCTAGTTCGGCAGTCAAAGACTACAGAAGTGGGTGCATTCGGGTTTAAACGTCGTCGATGTCAGTTGTCCTCCCCTCTCCCGCCACTCGAATCGTTTCGGATTCACAACATCGGTACAGTCTTCTGGTTCGACAAACAAGATAACGCTCAAAAATAGCAGTCTCGCGCTTTCCGGATTTGCGAATCGAAAAGATCAACATCGCGAAAGTGTCAGACAGTGTCGGGCATCTTCGGGATTCGCTTATCAGCGTTCGATATCGTGTTATCGATTGTGTAGACCGATTCAGCGACACTTCCCGCGGCTATTTAGTGGAGCCGTGTGTCCCTTATCGTGAAAGTCCGGTCAGATGGGGATCGGCTTTCGTCAGAGCAACGCGTCACGTTCGTTCGGAGGTCTGTTTTGAGAGACGGTGGTACGCACTGACTGACAAACACAGCAACAGTCGTCAATATCATACTCTGTAAGTCACGAATCTCATAAGTCGGTACGAGGACCCGATAAAACTGTTCTTCAGTTCCAAAGTTTAAAGGCTACCGGTTATCGACGATCGAGATTTCTCAGGTATGCAGACTTCCTTATCGTCTTCTCGCTTCTCATGTGATGTCCACTTTGATGATCCACTGATCTTGGCGGGATTGATCCGTTCTTATGACAGGTTTTTTCTCAGGACTCGTATCGCTATGATCGTCCACTGGCCTCTACAATTAGGTTATAATACGAATTAATTAAGTTGCATAGGTTCCGATTGCAAACAATTCACTTGTGACTGGTTCCAAACGCGAATAACCGTGATTCAATCGAAACCACTCTCGTGTCAACGATTTCGAGCGATTTAAAGTGTCTATTGTTGGTTTAAAAATTGTACAGCACACTACGATATGGTGTGGTACACGTTAATTAACAATTTATCTCGGTTACACTTCGATTTAGCAACGTGTAGCCCTCGAGAGTGCTTGAAACTCGAGCGCACAGAAGCGCAGAATGACAAAAATTCATTATATCTCTGGTATAACTGTTTTGTTCTCGATGAAAATGTTGCCAGCATGTCCGCGACATTTTCCCGATTAAAACGATACGTCACACGGTACAATTCGAATTCTATTTAGCCTTTTAATGCACGATAAACTGGAACCTCGCTTATCCGAACTGATCAGTGGAGATTTAGCGTTCGGGATTTAGCGAGCACGCGAGCTCCGAATCGCGTCGTGCGTGGGCTCGTTTTAATCAGAAAAATGTCACGAATAAGTTAACGATAATTTTGTAAAGAAGTAATCGAAAACGAAGAGGTTGCGTAAATCTTCCGGGCAATTAAATTTCGAGGATCCTCGGTTTAATTACCGTGTTATCGTCGAACCGACCGACACCTAGAACACTTTTCTCTCGACCGAACGTTTTCACCGCGAGAAACAAGCATCGTCGCGAAACACTCGAAAACACCTGTTCCAACGAGTTGCGATCCATCGCGTGCCATTGTGGCATTGCGAAGCCGGCGTTTAGTATACACGATCCTGCGCGAGCACGATATCGATGCGAACTGTTGCCGGGAGGTCGACGACCGGCGCGTACAAATTAAATGGGAAAGCCATTTCATTCCTGGCTTTCGCCACGTGGGGAATATCAATTTATATATATGCTGATCTAATGGCAATTCGAGGAAGATCGTGTGGCGAGGTCAGGACGATGAACGTGTCCATAAGCTTGAGAACGTCGGCGGAGCTTCCGTTCGTCATGATTAAATTGCAAATTTCCGACATTTAGAACAAAAACAAGTGAAACACAAAATACCAGAACGATCAGAATAAAAATAACGCGGATCAATTATAAATACAGATGCTACACTGATAAAAGTGTCAGGAATATCTCCGAAAAAGTTCCATCAAGAAATCCAGCCAAATAAATGTGCCATACTTCAAAAACTCTCAATTTCGCCGACCGGTTCGGATAAGCGAGGTCGCAGTTTATCGCGTTTTGAAGGAGCAAGCACGATCGTAAATACGTCGTGTCGGGTGTCGTTTTACTCGTAAAAGTGTCGCGAACACGCCAGTAAAATCGTCATGAAGAAACCGGCCCGCAGAACGGCACGATCTCGAGAAACGTCGGATCCCCGATCGGTGGATCACGGCGCGAACCGATCTGTCGCGGCTCGGTCGAAGTAAAAGCTGAAGCAACGTCGAAGTATCGTTTAAATAGGCCAGGTCGCAGCTGTACGAAAGCGGTGGTCCCCGCGGGATCGAAAACAAAAACGAGCAGGCGTCGAAAGGGTGTCGCGATGCAAGATCTAAGTATAGCCGGTGCGGTGTCGCATCTGCGTTTCGGGAACGACAAAGAGACGCGAGGAATAACACCGTCGACGCCGACGACGACGAAGACGGCGACGCCAACTTGTCTATCGGTTTCACGGCTTTCCGCCGCGCGTCGTTTCGCCTAACACCACCAACACCAACTGTCGGTCGCACAGTCGAAGTCGAAGACGACACGAGCGTGTGCTCGGCCGGCTCGCATGACGCAACGCGAACACCTGATTTCGAGGATCTCTTCCGAGTGACCCAGTTGCTCGGTTTCGCGACCAGAGGGGTGGCGAACGCGATTATGTGACCAGCGTTTACCGCTGTTACGTGGCCCGGCGACGAGACCGAACGGTAGGCGAACGTTATGGCAACGAGACTCGGACATTTACACCAGAAGAGTGCGTCAAATTCATCTTCTGAGAATTCCACCGATTTTGATAAATGGCCGAGTGTTTGGTGCGGGGATTAAACGGTTTTTTGGTTTTTAAACAAGACTTTCGGGTCTCGCTCCGAGGTCCTCGATCGTTGACATCGTGATCTCTGGAAATTCGGGTTGGAATAAAGGATGGCGTCCTTGTTGTTTCGGTAAAGTGCTTGTAGAGCAACACGTGTGTGCCACTCTCGTTTAGATGTCAGTAGGTTTAGTGTTATAGTCGAGAGAGCCAGTTTTAGTATCGCTTGATACCCCGTGAAGGTTTCAGGTTCCACTGTTGTTGTTGAACCGATTTTAGGGAGCTCCAGCCAACGATCTAGCCAAAGGCCGGATGAAAATCGGCCGCGGAGATACGAACTTTCTAATGCTGAAATTTATAGCGTGCGTCGAGGAACGGAGAGTCCGAAACACGTGAAAGCAATTTAGACGTTAACGATCGCCGAGAAACCCTCGGCCGCGATCCTCCGAAATAGTTCCACAAAAGATCCATCGGTGATAATTTCATCCATTCTCGTTTTACACTTCACGAAACCGTTTTATTCCTCATCGACTGTTTTAAACTGTCAGATTGAACCGGGACACCGTTGGGAACCGAATCGAACGTTTCACTGCGTTTCGAAAAATGGGGGAATAAATGGGAATTTGGGAAAAATTGTGGCAGAACTTTTTCCGTTTCTCAAGATTTTTTCACGAAACTTTCACCATTTTGTTGCCGGCATTTTTCTGATTAAAATGAGCCCACGCACGACTTCATTCGAAGCGGGTTTGCTTGTTTAAAACACGATTGCGTAGAACCTCTATTATCCGAATTCAGTCTTAAACAGTTCAGTCTAAAACGTTCCGTGCACAACACTGATTTTATTGTACATTCCACGAATTAATCTAACAACAGTTGGACAAGTGTTCTATTATTCGAATATGTCTATATTGTCTATATTGTCTATATATGTCTATATTGTCTCAGTAATATTATTGTTAATAAGTATTTTAATCAGAAACGTGTCACGAGTATACGACTGCAAAAGTTTCACTTTGAAACCTAGCTAGATAACGGTCGTACTATCCGAAAACTCATATTTCACCGATCGGTTCGGATAGTAGAGGTTCCGGTTTATCTCGTATTAAACGAGCAAATGAGATACAAACTGCGTCGTGTTTGGGCTCATTTTAACCAGAAAAACGTCCGGAACGCATCGATAAACGTTTCGCAGAAGAATAATTAAAGACTTTGTTGCTACAGCTGATTTTGTGCAGTAAATTTTTAAGACGCGTCCGTTTTACCGCCAATTTCATGTAATTTTCTTGCCTCTTTTCGCCGGTACGTCCAGGGTTTCTGACTAACCATGATCTTTTTGTGTTTTCAGACTCATAATCTGTTGATGGACGCGTTCCTTCAAAACAACAGACTGGATCATGTCTCCAGAGTGATGGCCTCGCATCCCTCGTACTTGGAACACTTCCTTCGTACTCAACATTTCATCCTGAGGGGCGACGGACCGCTCCCGTACGACTACAGACATCTGATCGCCATTATGGTGAGTGGTTTTCCCCTCCCGTAGATACTATACCTCCTCCTCCTCTGTTGCGTACGTATAATTCGTTCGCAATGGCGAATCGCAGATCACGCTCCGGCGCGATAATTAGATAGAAAAATCTGTCCGAGCGGATAGCATTATCTCGTAATAGTAAATGCACTTGTGCGTCATTGTGATACGTTTTCATCTGTTTTCATTTCTTTTCTGACGGTCGGGCCACTGGTCTCGATATATGACGAACTGTTAGCGCACACGTGTTCAGCGATAAGACAGAAAACCGACCGACAGCGCATGCGCGTGCTTCTATGGTTCTCGCGTTCGCATAATTAATTTGGCTTTGTTTCGGAGGAGCTGGACGCTTGGATATAGGTGATCTTTTCAAATAGGACTTTTTAAAAAAGTAAATAAGTTCAAAAGGTAGCAAAAAAGTTCAACATTTTCTTTTAAAGAATAGTTTTAAGAAAAGCTACTAGCTTTTCTAAAAATTGCTTTTCTAAAAATGCATTTTGGTTGCTCAAAAGTTGCAAACTTGTTTTGTAGATTTTAGTTGTGTTGCAAATTTATTTTATATATTTTGGTTGCTCCGAAGTTGTACATTTCGAATCTTATTTCAAGTTTTCGATCGCTCCACGCAAAGTTTAGTGACTCATTCCTTTTAATGAATCATGTACATTATGCAGGTACAGAATTTCCCTTTCCCCTCGCAGTTTTCTAAACCGAAGTTTTTCATTTCTCAACACGTTTTCATCGAGCCCATGCATATTCATCACCCACCACAAATTTATTAATAGTAAATTAGTGACGAAACGGCACGCCGCTCTGGCACAGTTACACGTGTACAGCCACCGGTTTTATCCGCGTCACATCGTGTAATTGAATCTTTAATTGCTGTTTATTATTTCCTGAACGGGTTGTTCGAGATCTACAATCGTGCGTTTTGAATGATCACGAAACGAAAGACTTATCCGTACACGATTGTTCCATTAAGATCCGATAGACAAGCTTTTCTCCGATCTTTTGTTTCGCTTCTTATTATTGTATTTCGTTTCCATTTCACTTATTTTCCTACTGCTTATCTTGCACACCATCGCTTTCTTTTGTTTTGCACGCTTGAAGCGCGATATCTTTATTGTAATTCTTGTTTTCAACCGATGATTTGCCCAGATAAACTGATTGTAAAATTCATTGAACTATTTCGCGCCTTTCGCTTATATCGACGTTGAATAATCAATTGGAAATGATTTTCTGTTCGTTGAATTTTATGCACCCATTAGAAAACTCATAAATAATGACCCCCTTTTTGCTAATCTTTGTTCCATTCGATCGGATAAAATGAATATTATATATGTCGGGTCATATTAATCTCCGCACCATCTACAGCAGATGCATTCATTTACGCTTTTTTTTCTATTTTTTCTTCTTTTTTTTTCTAAACAAGATGTACATCTTGTTGCTTCCTGGCAGGACACATCTAATTAAGATGTTATTACCACATCGGGTTTTCGTTTTTATTCATTTGGTGTTATGCAATTTTTATTGCGAGCCTCCGTAGTTGTGTACACATTTTTTCTTTTTCCTGTTATCCTATACCATCTTCCGTTTCGTTATTCCCTTTGCACGTGTTACTGATGCATTAATCATCATAATTGCTGTTCCACGCCAGTTGTTTCGGACTCGTAACATGCAGTAGAGTAAAGACAGACAAGCTACTTTCCATATAATTCGTTGCTCACCGCCATTAAACCCGTTCTTTTATGATCACCATAATTGGAACTACTAGTATGAAAAAGAAACATTTTTGTTGTATATCTACATTCGTCACATTTTTCCGATTAGAACGAGTCCAAGCACGACGCAATTCGAAGCCGGGCAACCGTTCTATGGTCCAAACACTCGTGTCCCACAGCTCAGTTCGGATAACAGAGGTTCCAGTTTTCCGCCGATCTAACGAGTAATAGCAGTCCGAATGGTATCGTGTTTGGGCTCGTTTTAATCGGAAAAGTGTCGCGAACATGTTGATAACAGCTCCACGAAGAAATAACAAAAAAACCAAAGGCTTATCGTCGAATTAACGTTATCTGAAAATCTGAAATGCCCCCTCGGACCTTATATAACATAACGCAGACCGACGTCGTCGATTTTCGGGAATCGAAAATTCGTTATCAACACTTTTGCAACCCACCGGCTCTGTCACACTCTCTGCAAAGCAACATACAATTAAGCGAGAAAGAAAGAAAGAAAGAAAAAAAACAAATTAGAGAACGACTGCGGAAGTGTCGAGGCTGTTACCAAACCACAAACACATTAATTAAACGTGCTCGAGTGAAATACCGGACTGACAGGTCTGCGGAGAGGCTCGAAAAATCTCGTTTCCAGATAAGGATGATAAAATTCTGGTCCCCGCCGACGAGCTCGGAGATAATGTACGCTGCTCGAAGCCACGTGTACGCGCGGAGCGGCCGGTTAATTATGGTCTCTGTCAAATTTCGCGGCTCTCGAATCCGAAAGTACGATTTGTCTCGAGGTTGCGCCACGGTTTTCACGGATCCCGATCGATTTCGGCGAGCGCGGTACGCGAAATCGAATCCTGACACGTCGGAACCTCGCCAGATGGAATGTTTACCGGCAGGAAAGCTGTTTTCCAGATATCTTATCGCTTTATCGCGCGCCGCTCGCCTGGCAATCACCTTCCTCTCCCAATTCCAGCGTGCTCTCGACGATCGCGGCCATACTTCCCCTCGCGCACTCTTTGCCCTCGCGGCCATCTGTCTTTCATCGTGTCCGATAACGTGTTTTCGGTCGATCGTTTCGTCTATCGAGCGCCGGCGTTATCTGGCGGGCAGATAGCCGACCAGACGGATCGGATGGCACCGCGATTAGGCGGTTCGCGATTTTCCGGGCCGACACCGTTCGAAATCCGAGAAACGCCCGCGAAACGGACGCGAGAGAAGAGCAGAAACTATGGTTTTCACAGAAATGTTTTAACATCTATTTACGAGGTCGTACTCGTCGAAACGAAATTTCTGCTCGAAACAATTGGGAAACTCGGTGGAAGTATTTAAAAAATTTTGAAACATTATTTAACATAGTAGGAGTGTCAATACGTTGAAATTATTAAAGGAAGAAATTATGAAAGGATTTTCTATTTGGCTCCTATTTCTTGCAAATCGTCCACTGATCGGTAAGGGACCATGGACCAGGGCTATGTGTGTTAGTAAACAATAAAAATGACCGGTCGGTTATTCTTTTTGAACACTCGGTTTACGGGACCCGTCCAAATGACGGGTTTTAATATTTTTAATTTAGAAATATTGAGATTGTAAGGATGCATAGGTGAGAAATTATTTAGCAAATTTATTTCGTTGGGTATCTATTACTTTAGAAATATTGCTAAAATCTTGGATAGCACGTTCTTGTTATTTTTATAAAGTGATGCAAAATATTCGCCTTTAGTGCTCCGTGAACCTGGTGTTAATTAGGTCGTTACTGCGACTTACGACAATGGAAGGACATGTACTAGATCAGTAGTAGCCAGATCAGGGGAAGTTGACTCGAATCGAGGGGAAACAGTTGCCCCCTCTCTACCGGTACCGGATTAGTCACGTGACGTTGTGGCAGATGCACGACAGAGAGGAAACCCGTCACGTGACATGGGCTGTGGTGGAAGCGTGGGGGAATAGGGTCGTGGAGGGGGAAGGATCGGCGTCGGATTTCCAGTTCTCATAAATTCCTTAGTTCGTAATGACGGCCATAGACACGTCATGTTACGAAACCCGGTGCACTTGCTCGGTTTCCTTGATAACCTTTGACCCGACGACCCGCTCGGTGTCGAGGAACTCGATCGAAATCGGTGACGATATCGTGTACGCTAGGTTTCTCGTCGCGGAGCAACTGCTCGATAGCTACCACGACAATCGCATTCCATTTTGCTACTCACGTTGAGAGTATACAGCGCGGGGCACGGAGCTCGTATCGCGCCAGAGCTCCCGAAACAATTATGGCGACGAACCGTGTATTTACCACCAGTTGAAGAGCTGTATACTGTTCGATTTTATCGTTCGATGTTGCCCCAAAAGTTTCTTGTTGTTTCTGCACCGAAATATCGCCTACAGAACCTATTTTCCGATCCCTCGCCGCTGGCGAAAATTGTAAAAAAGAGACATAACTTTTTCGTTTTTCATTATTATCGTAAGAAACTGTTGCCGACGTATTCCCGACGTTCTCCCGGTTAAAACAAGCCCAAACACGATGCGCTTCCCGCCGTATACGCTCGTGTAATCCATGAAAAACTAGAACCTCGATTATCCGAACGCATCAGTTCCGATAACGAGGGTTCTCTTGAAACGTGGATTGAAGAAGCAACTGTACTCCGAAGCATATCGTGTCGGGTGTCATTTTACTCGGAGAACTGTCACGAATGTGCCAGCGGGAGTGTCACAAAGAGACAATCCAGCGCAACAAAGTTCTGTCACTGAATTAGTATGCTATACTCGGAGATCGAGCTTCTGGGCTGTTCGAGCACCTCTGTCACGTACATCAAGACATCACTGTTGCGCTGTACGTTCTCCTATAGCACGGTTTTAAGACGACACCCCCCCCCCCCCCTCCCCAATTCCCTCTAGACCGTGTCCCACAAAACATCTCGTTGCCGGAATTCGCAGACATCTGTCTGTCGCTTATCGCGATCCTCGAGCCCGATCGATCCCGGTGCCGCATGGTAAACACGTGTATTGTTTACGCTCGTCGGATCGCGTGTCTCCTGTCTCCCCTCCCCCCGCTGTCCCTCGTCCTTGTTCTTGCTAGAAGTCCCCGGGCATTTGAATTTCTGATGTAATTCCGGTGCGATCACAACAAACCATTAAGAGAAGATCGAGTTCCAACGTGTCCCGGCCTCCATTATCCCCTCCCCTCCGCGGCTGGCGCCACCTCGGCCCTCGATCCTCCTCCTCTCGCGATTAATCTGCGATCCTCCGTCTCCGTACGCGAGACTATGTCCCGTCGTGTTGTTTGTCGGTGTCGAGAGTCTCCTCCTTGCGCCAGCAAACTCCGTTGCGTTGAAAACTGGACGGTTCTTGAAAAATACACCATGATTCAGACACTATTCACTTCATTTTGTACCTCCGTACGTCGCATCCCAGATCACTTGTCGCCTTTGTCTCATTCACCAACGTCTCACAGACCCTGAAGACCGAAATATCGAAGCCCCAAATCTGTGGACTATGGGCAACGCTTGAAGATCTGCGTGCGAAATAAACATTTTCCGAGTCAGTTGCGAACGGCAGAGAACAGATGAAAATTGTAGATGCTTTGTTTAATGATTTCAATAAATTGTGGGTGATAATTTAACTGAAAGTAGTTGAGGAGAATGGAGGAATCGTGGAGTGAAGGATTCTCGTTTATTTTGCAGGCTGCAGGCAGGCATCAGTGCAGCTACCTGATCAATTTGCAGAAGGAAGAGTTCATGCAGGGTGGCGACCCCTCGTGGCTCCGAGGCTTGAAGTCGATTCCGGGGAAACTGCAGGATCTCTATGAGATCAACAAGATCTTAGCCCACAGGCCGTGGCTGTTGAACAAAACGCACATAGAGGTAAGCTCTCGTCCACGCCTGCAAGCAATCTTCAACGTGCGTCTTCTTCGTGGGAGTTGCGTTGTTGAATGATAATTAACGGGAGGACGATTTGTTTCGGTTCGCAGAAACTGACTAAGGGCGCAGACAGCTGGTCCTTAGCCGAAGTGGTCCACGCGATAGTCCTTTTGGCTCACTTCCACTCCCTTTCGTCTTTCGTTTTCTCCTGCGGAATCAACGAGGAGCTGGACAACGTCAGCGGACACCATTACAAAGAGAATGTCCAGGATAATAGCAATAACCTACCAACTGCCAAAGACAAGCTTTCCAGTAGCCCCAAGAAGATTCCCAACGGCGACGGCAAGACTGGTAAGTCCCAAACTTCATGTATATATCTCTTAAATTCATCTTCAGCTATGATGATTTTCCTATGAAACTCCCATCGTCATATTCCTGACATTCTCCTGATTAAAATGAGCCCAAACACGATACAATTCGCCTCGTATTCGCTCGATTAATCCACGATTCAAGATAACCTCCGTTATCCGAACCGACGATGCCTAAATTCTTCATTATCAGTTGCGAATACAGGCCAATCTCGAGTGAGCCACATGTAAAACTCAATCTAAGACTAGATAACTGTTTTCGTTTGACAACGAGTCGTTCAGACATCAGTTCGGATAATCGAGGTTCTAGTAAATGGCGGATTAAACAAGAAAATATGCTCTGATTTGTGTCGTGTTTGGACTCATTTTACTCGGGAAAGTGTGACAAATAAGACGGCAGAAGTTTAATTTGACAACGAGACGTTCAGATATCAGTTCGGATAATCGAGGTTCTGCTAAATGGCGGATTAAACAAGAAAATATGCTCCGATTTGTGTCCTGTTTGGACTCATTTTACTCGGGAAAGTGTAACAAATAAGTTGGCGGTAGTTTCATTTGAAAAATCCTCGTGTCCCGATCCTGAGAAGGATTTTGAACCCTGCTCGACTTGCTATTTTCGAGTTTTCCCCGGCCTCCTGAATATTGTCTGGTATTGTTAACTATAGCTGTTTGTAAATTGTGCAGAAAACATGCCGTCGCCACCATCCTCGCCAAGCATAGTCGGCGAGCAAGAGGTCGGCGTGGAGGCGCTGATGGAGCGCATGAAGCGCCTCTCCGAGAAGTCTGAATCCTATCAGATCACTCAGGAGGAGTTGTCGAAGAGATTCGAGACCGTGGAGACGCAATCGGCGGAGCTCGCAGCGGCGCCGCAGAGGAGTAGTTCGGTCCTCGATTCCGACATCGGTCACTTCATAGAGGATCCCACCTTCATCTACCAGGACTTCGCCAAGGTACCTTATCCCGGCTACTTCGGAACGTCGGGCACCTCACGAAACTCGAGATCGAAGCGATCGAATCGGAATTTTGATGTTGTCCGGTTGGCCCGGAACGCCGGAGTCCTGTACCGTTTTTACAAGCTCGATTCGAAAGTAGATTTCAAGGCGGCGCGAAGCTCGACGATGAATATTTAAGTTCGTCGAGCCGATCGCCGTTTCCACGGTGGTTCCATGAATATTTACGACGACGCACGTCGATGACACGTATGCGAGTGTCTCGTGGAATCGAAGCTTCGCTCAACCCTTCGCGGCATCTAGCATTGAATTAAACTCCGACGATTTCAACGAACAATGAAAATCCCATCGGTAGGCTTCGGATTGTTTTGTTATGCCGTCGACGGAGGCCTCTTAAAAATACAGGGAACTGTTTTCCTGAAAAAATGTTGACCGGCGTGTGCATATTTTTATGGTTGACTTTGTTCCGTTGCAGCGCGGTCAGCTGAACGACATACCAACGTTCCGCGTGCAGGACTATTCCTGGGACGATCATGGTTATTCGCTTGTCAATCGACTCTACAATGACGTCGGCTATCTTCTCGACGACAAATTCAAGACAGCCTACAACCTGACGTACCACACGATGGGCACGTACAGCAAAGTGGACACATCGCGTTTCAGACGGGCCATCTGGAATTATATCCAGTGCATGTTCGGCATCAGACACGACGATTACGATTACAACGAGGTCAATCAGCTCCTCGAGCGAAGCCTGAAGACGTTCATCAAGAGCGCCGTCTGCTATCCCGAACGTGTCACCAAAAGGGATTATGATCGCGTCATGAGGGAGTTCAAGCATAGTGAAAAGGTTGGTCTTCTTGTCCTACGATCCCAAAAATTCCGTTTTTCGTAGTTAAACTGAAGGGCAATCATTTATTAACGATATTTCAAGATCGTCAGTAGTTCTCTATGCGACACCCTATATATTTTCTTCGATATTCTTATAGAGCATGAAAAGACGAATCCAACGAGTACCATGACGATGCCATTACGATCATTCAATCTCGAGATATTGATGTCCGAAAGCTGTTTTGAGTTAGGTTTGCTCACTTTTCAAACACGAATATCTCGAGATTGAATAATCGAAACGTTATCGTTATTATACTCGTTGGATTCGTCTCGTCATGTTCTACAAGAATACGTAATAAAAAAACAATTTTTTGTTACAAAAAATATCGACGATCAGAGACCACAATTCTTAATTAATTGATACCATTAGCAACGCTTGAAGAATTTCTTCGAGTGCGCGGTGAACGCGCAATTGAAACTTGTTTTAGCAAATTGTTTTAGCTAATTGTTTATAATGTTAACAACTTGTCGAGTGGCAAAACACATCAAGGTCAATAGGCTATTAGTTAAGCGGATGGATAACATGCTGAGCATTTCAAATAACTTGATCACAAGCCCCAATGAAAAATGTTTTCATCTGAAGATCTATCGGATTGCGAACAGTCATTAATTCTAACTAATTGGTGGTGATCTAACCGTTACCGAATACGACATAAAGAAACCGTAGATGCAGAAAACGTTGTTTGTCGTATCGTCACAAAGACTAATCGCGTTCACGCAGTGACAACCGACTGCAAAGCAAATATCTTTGACCTTGTTTGCATATGACTTATTTCCATACGACTTATTTCCATGTTTGCACACGTTTTTCAGTTTCACGTGCACTAAAAATCTCGTGAGCCGGGACCGGGGAAAAGTGTAGCACGACGGGCTACTCAAAATCTAGTCATTAATCTCGATTATGTCACTCTTTTTCGTCGATGTATAAATTAAATCCTATATTCCCCCAGTTCTCTTGACAATGTGGCCTAACCGATCAAGAATATTCATTTATTCGCCGATAGCTCTTATCAGGGTAATAACTTAAATGCTCTCTTATCTTGCTCCGGTACTTAAGTTTCGTTGCTTGCAACTTTTTGCTTTATTTATTCATCTTCCTGACGTCGGCGCCTGACGAATTCCCGTTGCATATAATAAATTAATAATAGTAACAATGACAAAACGTTGATATTGAAACTTACATATACAGGGTGAGTTACTTAACTGTACCACCTGAATTTACTAGTAATCTACCGGTTGCATAACAAACAGTTCCTCTATTTCATATGAGACACACGCAATCTGACGATTAGTTTTTTGATGTCTCGATACTTTATCAAGATACGAAGATGACCTCTAGATTAACTAAATAATGTCTCGGTAATTATCACTTTTTCACTCAACACACCTCAATACTTACTTACTCGACAGTCGATACTATTACGAATTGCATACATAAGTAATACACATTGTGAGACAAGAACTCATAGTCGATAACCGAGTAGAATATCGAAAAACTAATTTTTACGTCTTACAACTTATGTCCGGAACATCTTTTTATGCAACGAGTAGGTTAGGCCAGTTATCGCACGCCTTCGTGACGTAAGCAACTCTGTCGGTCTGGTTGCCGCATGCCAGGCGGATTTCAAATCGCAATTTCCGTATTCTTCATGTTCGTGTGTTATGTTGTCCCTTAAATTTACAACCCTGCGCGATGCAATTAGTTGAAACCAAGCAGTCCGATCGATCGTATTGAAATGATTGCTTCTCGCGTGCTAATTTCTTGATTCCTCTTCTTCCAGGTCCACGTGAATCTGATGATCCTCGAGGCCCGCATGCAAGCCGAGCTGTTGTACGCTCTCCGCGCAGTGATGCGGTACATGACCTAAGCGAGCCAGGCGCCGCTCCCTTCGTCAACTTGCTGTCGGTCGTCAGCTTGTCGTCAGTTTTTGTTTCGATCGTATCAACCCCGCGAACACGGATTCGCGGGAGAGTACAGGCGTCGATAGAACGAGCGAGCGCGACCATCGATACATACATATATATATACATCCTCTCTCTTTCTCTCTTCCTCCTCGCACACAGCCACACGAGAACACACACCTACACACGTGAGATCGTATATTAATCGACGTATATCTCCGACACCGGCACACTCGTCCACAGAGATCCACAAAGGATCCGGACGGAGGATTTACTTGGACGTTGCACACCGGGTGCGCTGAGGAAGAGAAAGGAAGGAACATCAGAAAAGGAAGATGGAGGAAGGTGTGGAAAACGAAAGAGGACGAAGAGAGAGGATGTGTTGAGGTAATTCTGTGTCCTCTGTGTCATCCGTGTGACCTGCTGGCTAGGTGTCCGCCGTTTGCTCGTTGACGTCAAACGCCAGAGATCTCTTCGACGAGAGCTGACCGTAACGAGTCGTCTATTCGACAAGCTGTGACCTTGACGAGCCAACTTTCATTAGCTGACCTTCGACCAGCTCTAACTTACCCACGCGTCGGTTTGCCGATGGAGGAACAGCAGAGGAGAAGTGTGTGCGCGTGCCCGAAAGGGACGAAGCTGTGCAAGACGTAGACCAGGACGCGCGTAGATGAAGAACTTGAACGAATTCGAGGAGAACTCTCGGACGACGAACGTTGTTCGAGCAAGAGGATGAGAACGTCTACGACGAAGCTTAAGCTAAGAAGATGATTTTGAAAGGAGACCCCTGGTCGGGACCGTTTGTCCGGAGGGAAAGAGAGACAGAGACGCGACGACGGAGGAGTTTTCTTTTGTAAATAGACACTCGTATTTTTCTATGTTCGCGGTCGATCGTAGTAGACTGTTACTCGCGCGTTTTATTCATCGTTTCAGATCTATATTTGTCCCCTCTCCGACCCCGCACACGCCTAATCTCCGTTGCGTCAACGGGGTTCATCGAGTTTGTTCTCTTCAGTACCCCCCGCCCCCTCCAACCCCACCCTCATATATTTTTTAATTTTTGTAACGAGACGCTATATTCGGGTTCGCGTGTTCGCTTTCACGAGGACGAAGAAGAAGAGGAACCAAGAGGAAAGAAAAAACAAAACGTGTTGCGTCCGTTTTTCGCGTGATCACGGTGTGCTGCAATGAATCGTAGGTGCAATCGCGCACCGAGTGTCCACGCCGATGATGATGCGACCAAATCATTGATTTTTCATTCGTTCGCGTCGCTATATCCACGCGCGCGCGGGAAATTGGAAATGTTGTCTTTCGCGTTGTTGCAGAAGTATGCACAACACGCGCCGCGTGTGCGCATGCACGTATGTACCGTGTACATGTGTGCACACGAGCGTACGCCGTATCGACCTCGTTTATTCCAACGACGACGACTATCGTCCAACGAGAGCAGGAACGCTATAATGTTAACCGATAAACTGTACCTTCGTTTCTTAATTTTTTTTTTTCTTCGAGAACACGAAACGGAGATGCTGGATCCGTAGATCCGTCTGCTGCCGAGATCTACCGTGATCCAGACCCTGGAAGAACGGGGACCGTTTCGCTGGGCTGTACCATCATCGAGAACGATACGTTTCGTCGTTGCCTCGGGGAACCGGCTTCTGCCGAGGAATGTCCGGCGATTAGGTCAACGGGAAAGATGGAACGAGTCGCTCGAGGTTCGGGAAAGGCTGTAAAGTCATTGCCGATCGATCGCAGGATCCTTGATCTATATACCGGGATCTGAGAAGCGAACGACAACAGAAGCTCGGGCGATTTGTTTTGTGTTTTCGGTTTTGGGAATGATCGCGCGCGGCGAACGATCGTACTGTCGAAACTGCACAAACAATTTTTCGGTGACCGGGTACAGCGACCGGAAGCGAGTAATCGGCGAGGACCAAGCGAAGGGGCGAAGGAAACAATCGCGAACGAAGTCCGGGGGGAGTTGTTCGTCGTTTTCATTTGAGAGAGAATCGTCGATGGCCCTCTCGCGTGGATCGCGACAAGTATGAAGTATCGCGAGGTTGAATGATTATTATTATCGATCAGGATTGATTGGAATCGCGCGGTTCGCCCCTTCTTCCGACGACCAACATAGTAGATGCTCGCCGCGTACGAGCGCGAGCAAGTCAGAGAGGCTGTTTAAACAAATCAAATCCATTTTAAGTCGTTGCGGTACGCGAGGAACGTGGCACAAAGGCGGAGAGAAAGAGAGAGAGAGAGAGAGAGAGAGAGAAAAGAGAGAAAGATAAAAGAGAGAAAGCTCTATTACACGCGGAATACACGTGTCTGTGATCGCATATTATATATTGAAATCGATGTATACGTATATATACACATATATCGTGCATATAATATGTATATATATTTATATGTATGTATGCATTGTCGAGACAAAGAGAGGAAAAGCAAATTGTAAGAAAGAATGGTCGAATATATTGTATAAATATATACACGGATAACGCTGACCTATACGTTTAAATGAACATATACTCGCGGACGTCCTGACGCGACGTCACGACGTACATGTTCAACTAAATGTATACGAACACAGACATCGCGACGTGTATATTTAAATAAATATATACATATATATATATGTGTGTACACACGGACCACAGACATCTTGACCGTGACATCGCGATGTATATGTTTACATAATATATCAAAAAAAAAAATTATATATATATATCTGTATGTACACGCAGTATATACACATAGAGCGAGACCGTACGGGCAAAATGCGGACGACAAACAAAAGATAAAGCATATAAACAAAGGAAATGAACGGTAACGGGGGGAGATATACGTGAGCGTTTCTAATTACAGTGTCTCTTTATTATGTAACTGTGTATGTGCGCGATCTGGAATTTATTGTATATTCGTATATATGATGCGGAGAGAGTGAGAGAGAGAGAGAGAAAGAGAGAGAGAGAGAGAGCCACACGCGTGTTCCTTTATTCGACGATCGCGAACCGGACGCTTCGTCGAACCGTAATAATAACGATCTCGGAGAATTAATTAATAACGATCATTGTCAGGCGATTTGAATCGCTGGATCGCGATCGTAGGATCACGGGGAACGACGAATTTAAACGTATAATCAAGGCGGTTACACGCGAGGTATAGTCGAACACTACTGTACACTATCTACACGCAGTTACACACTGTTACACAATCCTTACACACTTGTATACACTTGTACACGATTTGTTCACAGTTGCGTACAGTTGTACACAGTTGTACACAGTTGTACACAGTTGTACACGCTGTGACACATTTGTCACACACTTGTATACAGTAATTGTACACGGTTCTACACACTGTTACACATTTGTCACACACTTGTATACAGTAATTGTACATGGTTGTATACACTTGTGATACGGTCACGCACGCTTGTTTACGGTTGTACACGCTTGTACACGGTCGTACATACTTGTACACACTTGTACACGGTTCTGCACGACTGTACACACTTGTATACAGCTGTACAATACATGTATACAGTTATGCACACTTTTATACGCTTTTAAACACTTCGACACACTTGTACACACTTGTAGACACTTGTTCACAGTTGCATACTGTTGTGTGTAGTTGTTTACAGTTGTGACATTTGTACACACTTGTTCACAGTTGTATACAGTCATACACAGTTGTACACACTTGTACACACTTGTTCACAGTTTTACACACTTGTACACACTTGTACACACTTGTTCACAGTTTTACACACTTGTACACACTTGTTCACAGTTTTACACAGTTGTACACACTTGTAGACACTCGTAGACACTTGTACACGCTTGCATACAGTTGTACAAAGTTGTACACACAGTTGTATAAACTTGTATACAGTTGCACAAACTTGGACAGATAGTTGTGCAGACTCGTTATGCAATTATACGTGCTGGTATACATTTGTACGCGGTTGTACGGACTTATACACATTTGTACACACTAGAATACAGGTACACAGGACAGGGAGACTTTTCGACCAACAGCGACGCGTTTTGCGGAAAACGACGCGTCCCCACATATCACTTTGAAAAGAATTTATAGCGGTCTCACGCGTTCTTTTTCGCGTCCAGAGCGAGATCGCCCCGGCATCTTTCGTTCTCCTCTCGTTTCTTCTTCACGTGTTCTCCATTCAGCAGCTCGGGGAGTCGCTGGCGTACGATGATTTTCTCGCGTGTGCGTTACCTACCATACACACGTTCGAAGTTGCGAGGAGTTGCGCGCGAATCACAGTATTCCATTTTTCTTCGACGTTCATTTCCTTCGGGCTCCCGTTTCGACGCTTTCTCTCCACTTCCGGTTTCTTTCGCGTTCTCTTCTTCTTCTTCTTCCGTTGTCTTCTTTTCTTTCTCTTCTTCTTCTTCTTCTTCATCTTCGCTGAGTTTCCGGAGTCCCTTGATTCTTCCGGCGGAAGATTAACCGTTTACAGAGCCTTATAAACGCGATTTTTGTAAGTTTATTGTGTTTCGTGGCATCGAGAACCGATCATCCTCGAGTAGCCGTAACCCCGTCGAGGAGAGCCTTGCGGCCAGGCGTTTTAGAGTACGAGTATAGTTGACGTAGACCATATTTAATTGTATTTAATTGTTTCCGACGTGTGTCGATTCGGCGTGTAAACGGTTAAGCAGATTTTGCGAGCGGACGGGGGGAGTTCACCTTGTCGGGGCTCGGTTTTCAAGATGACTTTTGTTCGGACTCGTTTGACAAACGGCGCCATTGTTCTCTCTGGAGTCACGTTTTTACTGATAAATCATATTTTCGTAGGAATACAATTTTTCTTTTACGCAGAGAGCAAGCAAACAAATTGCAAGTATTAGGTAAAATTTTATCGAAACGCGCGGGGGATCGAGATCGTTTATAATTTCATTTTTGTTGCTCGTTTACAACATTTGTACCAGGAAGACTATTCACATTTCTTGGTAGAACCAGAAAACAAATTGGAAAAATTACTCGAAATTTAAATGAACCGGGTATTGAAGTTAATCATAGTTCATGGATTTTTAGATTTTTATAGTCCAAACTTGCAAAGATTTGATTACTTTCATTCTGTGTTTAACCCTAAATCCATCAGGGTGGAATGACATTGTTGTAGTAATTAATCTTTCTAAACTAGCACGTTGATGGTCGCCATTTTCTGATTTGCACATAAGTCTTGTCTATAGTTTATTCACAGGAACGATCAGAGTTGTTATGGATTATTATTAGTTCGACCATGATTTAGTTGATTGTGGACAAAATTTTGATCGTTGTCATACTCTTTTTCTCAATGCAAAACCAGTCGCATTGAATTTTGTGTTTCGCATACGAATCTTATTTATTTCATTCATACAAATGACCAGAGTAATCAATAATTATTATCAGTAGTTACTGGACAACGAACTCTGTCCCCTAAACCATAATTTAGTTAATTTCATTTTTAGGCACAAGTATTCTGTTGTTTTCAAGTTGCGTAACTTTATTTTTACATTTGTAACGACAATTCTATAGATCCAGTGAGAGGAAAACTCATTTTAGTCTCAGTTTGATTGCATAAAAAGTAACAAAATGTAGAAGTCAATTTTCACTCTAAATACATCGGAAAGAATTCAATTTTTGATTAGTATTGAAAATACAAGACGGTTAAAGAAATCATTACCGTAAAAAATTTTATCATTCCGGTTGCAATTGCACTAAATAAATTGCTTCGATTTTGTTGAATTTCCTGGCTATTGTGATTTGACGAATCAACGTGTTATAATTTTCGGCAATTATTTGTCTATATCAATACATGTAAAGTCCGCAAGGGAAATGTCTTCTAGTGCAAAATCGATCCAGCAGAAACATGGCTCGAGCAAAGCAAATGGTACAACAGCATGTTGCGAACATAATCATCGTAGCTGTTTCTCGCCTCTCGCTCTCTTTCTCTCTCTCTTTTCCCTCAGAATCTCTTCTGTCTCTGTCCTCCTCAGTCTTTCTTTTCGTCTTCGATCGTCGAGTATCGCGCAATTCGCAATCAGTATCGCACCGAATCGATCAGAGCCCGATGGAGAACACTTGGTGAACGTTTATGCGAAAAAAAAAAAAGAAAAATCGCGGTGTCCGCGGCGCCAATGCGTGCCCGGACTGATCTCATAATTAATAAGCATTCTAGTAATCGGAGAAAGAGGGGGAGAAGAGAGCTTTCTTAGAGTAGCGAAAAAGAAAAAAGAAAAACAAAACGAAACAAAATGGTCGGTTATCGAAACCAAGAGAAAAGAGCAAGAAAGAGATCAAGAAAAAGAGAGAATAGTAGTATGTGCGTGTGTGTGCGAGAAAGAGAGAGAGAGAGAGAGAGAGAGAGAGAGAGAGAGAGAGAGAGAGCGACCAAAAGACGATCTTAATAATTATCTCGATTAACTTCTTTTAATGAATTTCTCTAAGCTGAGCCTCGCACGGTAGCAAACAAATAGAAGCTTTTCTTTTTATCAAACTGTCCTCTGTTATCAAATCTGAAGGAGGCGTGATTGTTTATAATAATAATAATAATAATAATAATAATAATAGAAGCTAAGATGTTCCGGCAGAGCTTCTGGCTTTCCGCGCTTTTTCGTTTTTGCGAAAGTTTGGCGAATTTTTGAGAAAGTGGGAAACCCTGGAGGTGGTTTAGCCAGACCCTAGCGAGCGAAGAAACACAACCAGACATTCGTTCTAGACACATGATGCACACACACGCACACACGCACACATATATACACACCATTACAATACATTACACGCCATCTTTGTATTCTTCTTTAGTTTCTCTTCTGTTTTACCAATTTATTGTTCAACGAGATTGAGACGAGAGCACTCTCGTGTTTCTAGCGAGCCACCTCCAAGTGTCACAAAGCATATTACAAGAGAGCGAGAGATAGAGAGAAAGAGAAAGAGAGAGAGAGAGAAAAGTATGATGGAAGAGAAATAATAATGAAACAATGTTCGAGGAGCAGAATATTTACATGCCGCCGCGTCGAATACGATCGTGTGATAATTACAAGTGATTTGACTAGGCCCTTCCAAATGGATTCAGTCGGTTATATATTATTATTAATTATTGTGTCAGATGAAGACATAGGCACGGACGTTTGCCAGCTCGAATCGCGCTAACTTCGGGGGGCGATCAGTGAACCCGAAATTTTAAACCTGTGTTTTTTATCCGGTAATTCTCTTGGAACGTAATTCCGAAATGGATCTTTCCCGTTTCGGGGCCCCGGAGGATCTCTGGAAATCCTCGAGGATTTTCTTTCTACCCGGTCTTGAACACCACGGTCACGTTGATTCGATTAAGCGATGCGGTCGACGCCTAATCTTATCATGGGCCGAGTCGAGTAGCTCGGGTCCCATTTATGGGGCCTTTATCACGGGATCCTCTGGGTCTTCCTTGCTTGCAGTAGCGCGTGGTCTTCAATACGAGCGTTGTGCTTTCGTCGATTATTTTTTCGGGCGGACAGACCAACCGTCGTTCGGACGCGTTTCTCTTTTTAAAATTTCGATCCCGCGGGTTCGCTGGTCCCGATTCGAGCTCAAACGACCGACGGCGTTACGTGAAGGGTCGTATGTGATGTGATTTCTTTTATATCATAACGAATGATGAACACTCTAAGAAATGTTATAGTTTCATATAAGTGATATGTTATTTGTCATTTATTTTATCCCTTAATAAATGATGTTATATAAAAAAAAACTGTCGTGGCTGATTTACATTCATTGCTTTGCCTCCCAAGCAGTCATTTTATTATGTTAGGAAATGAAAAATATTAAATTATCTTTATTATCTAACATAGATAGATAGATAGATAGATAGATAGATAACATAGATATAGATTTTATTTATTATCTAACATAATAAAATGCTTTGCCTCCCATTTCATATAATAGGAGTGGTACAACTCTATAATTTTAATAAGTTGAGAATAATGTATCAATGTTTCCCAAGTTCTCTCAATCTTCCTAATTTAAATTCTATCTA
>CM052136.1:4273033-4302732 GCA_028454255.1 Halictus ligatus | reverse complement strand
TTGAAATCTACGGTCAACTGATTTGTGAGAAAAATTTTCCGAAATTTCTACAGACGTTTCAATGCGTGCGATTCTCGAGACAACTGACTTCAATTTTCCACACCTGCTGTATCATGCTAGAAATTTCTTCGGCAAAAATGAACAACTGCGCCCATGTTTATTGCCGTACCATTTTTTTATTTTTAGACGAAATTGATCACAGTTGATCTCGACAGTTCTATTCTCGACTGTTCTTTTTCAGACCAGCACTGTATTTTGAAATTTGTTTAAGCTTATTAGCGCGAAGTGTTTAGTATCGAAGCACACCGTGGCCGGTCGTGTTACAGTATTTTTCGTTACAACACATGTACCGCGGGGGTATACGAGTTATTGTCCTCGAACGGTGTAAATACTTTCAGCAACACTTACCTGACCATCGAGATAAAACAGCTCCGGTTACCGTAGAATGGATTCTAATTCTATCTGTAACGTGGGTTACGACATTAACGTCGCCGCGTGACGCAACATTCGTGTAAATGGATGCTCGTTAGAGCTGAGAAAACGTGAATGAGAAAAGGTCTTCCTCGGCGGGACCGTTGCATCCCGATGAATCCTGCTGCGAAAGGTCGTGCAACTTGTCGATGCGCTCGCCAGATTAGAATCCATAGAACTCCGGGATCGTCGACGACGGTCCCTAAGCGTTGCAACATTGCATGCAAACTCCGCTTGCACTTTGCGCGCCTAATGCAATTTTCTCCGTGAAACAATTGTTAGATATATTTTAAATTGAAGATCATTGCATCCAATGCAGCGTTGTTGAGCTGTTTCCTTCATCAGGGAAGACTTTCATGAACTTTCAGTACAGTGATTTCTCTATATATGTCGCCGAGGCGTGGATGATAAACGTCGCGAAGGTATCCCCACTACTGTGGAGTACAGTGATTTCTCCATGTATGTTGCCAAGGCCTGGATGACAAACCTACCGGACTTAACTTCGCTACCGTGGGGTACAGTGATTTCGATATATATGTCGCCGAGGCGTGGATGATAAACGTCGCAGAATTATCCCCACTTCCGCGGGGTGTATCCAATGAGGAGCCCCGAAGCTCGAGGGACCTTGGACCCCGAGGAGTGTAAACATAACCCTGCTTAAGACCAGTGTTGTTGACATATATCGAGAATTCGCTGTATATGTCAACAACGTGGGTCTTGCCAGCGTCGTGTACCATCCAGGATACGTTACTCGAGCTGTGTTATGTTTACACCCCTCGGTGTCTTCCGCGGTAATTCCGCGACGTTTATCATCCAGGCCTTGGCGACATATATAGAGAAATCAGCGTTGTTTCCTTGCAATATGTTATATTTAAAATTCTGTAGACTGTAATAGAACAATAGCGAACGCGGCCAACGACGTATCATTGATCGGCACGAGAAGGGTTAGTCCGCGCTATACTAGAAGCGATCCCTTCGCAGGTTCGCATAAATCCTCGAAGTTGTACGAACTCGGCCGACCGACCGAAGTCATCATAATCAGGTCAGACGATGGTTTATTTTCAACGGTGGAATATTATGCGATCACGGTGCGCCAGCAACGAGCAACTTTTTCGCCGGAGTTAATGACCATGGATCTCGCGTAACGTCTCTACTTTCCCGTGGCTGACACGAAACCGTTGCTATCGTTTCGTGCGATGCGTCAGGGTGGAAATTCCGAACTGTTTTATGCGGTCGAGACCCGTATATGTATGGTCCTTATCAGACTGCTTAATGGTGAGCCGACACTCGCCAGTTATGGGGTATAAACACGCTTGCGCGTAATTAATTCCAGGCGAATGTTAATTAGCGCCTCGTTAGAGGAAATTTCGTAGTGCGCCTGCTACCTACAGTAGAATCGTGGAAAGCCCGATTGTGGAAACAACGGGGAACTAAGTTTCAATTAGTTCTTCGCCAGCCGTTTACAATGAAAACGTGTGCTACCCGATGATTCGTTCCTACAACCATTTATTTATCGCAATTTTCTCAAAAATAATTCCGCACGTAGTAGACTCTTTACTCGATATAGGTCACAAATATCTAGTCGACAAAGTGTGCCCCCCGGTGTTTCGTTCCTACAACCATTTATTTATCGCAATTTTCTCAAAAATAATTCCGCACACAGTAGACTCTTTACTCGATATATGTCACAAATATTTAGACGACAAAGTGTGCTCCCCGGTGTTTCGTCCCTACAACCATTTATTTATCGCAATTTTCTCAAAAATAATTCCGCACGTAGTACACTCTTTACTCGATATATGTCACAAATATCCAGTCGACAAAAGTCTCAGAATTATCACCACTGCCGCGGGATATACAGTCTTTACTCCATATATGTCCTAAATATCTAACCGACAAAAGTCCCAGAACTATCATCACTGCCAAGAGATATACAGTCTTTACACGATATACGTCTTAAATATCTTGCCGATAAAAGTCCCAAAACTATCCTCACTGCCACGGGATATACGTCTTTACTCGATATTTGTCCTAAATATCTAGACGACAAAAGTCCCAACTATCCTAACTGCCGCCGGATATACAGTCTTTACTCGGTATATGTCCCAAATGTTTATCTGATATAAGTACAAGAATAGAATAAGATAAAATAAGATAGAATAAGAATAGAATAAGAATAGAATAGATAAGTCAAAGAATAGTATCTCCTAGCCGATATATGTCGCTGGGTAGACCCGTGTTTTGGACATATATCGAATGAAAACTGTATAGCTTGTACCTTGTCGAAACGAATCAACTCGTCGGGACGACATTTAAAAAAAAAAGTTGTTCTTCAATTTAAGGATGACTCTGTCGACACAGTCCCATAATCCCGAATCCCACGCGACCGATGAACGTCCGCCGCCGTTACGGTTAAGCCCAATCACCGGCTTAGTAATTAAATCAGACCTTTCTTTCCTTCTTGTATTGAAGGTTAATTGAAACCGACCCGTCATGCTTCGCGTGTAGGATGACTTCCTTTTTTGATCCGCTGAATTTTCATCGAGGTTACCGCATCGAATCGATTGACCGTTCCCTTCCGCGAACTGGCAACCAATTCCAATAATGAGCGAGCTCCCATTTATCTTATAGCAAGCAAGCTTCGGGATTAGGAATCGTCGGCCTTTCATGCGGCAAATAGTACAGCTACCAGACCATCTGTCTTGATAAATGTAATCCTATTTTGACCAACAATTTCCTGCGAAAGTTCATCCCGCGTCGATCGATGTCAGCGAGTAACTGCTGCTTCGCTTGCAACAACGGTTTCGTTCGTGACAGTTAAAAATCTATTTCTTCTTTTGAGCATTTCATCTTTTATTCCCCTTCGAGCGCGAACTTCAACCCTTAGCACTTCCAAATATTTTTAATGCCATCGGTAGACCGTGGATCTTCACGCAAATTGTCATTTTCCTACACAATTTTTGTGAGAAATTTCTTCGATAGACTGCGAGAGATTTATCGCGCAGAAATACAATAAAAATATTATTCTTCCCAAATATTTTGGGTGTCCCAAAAATGTACTTCCTTGAAAGGGCAGGTTCCTACAGCCATTTGAAACAACTTTTTCCTTTGCGAAAATCGTCTCCGCCGTTTCGTTAAAGAGTTATTAACAAAAAAAAAAACACGGACGAATGACAGCGCGGCTATGGCGGCCGGATTCCGGCTCGGCCAATAGCAACGTCGCGCTCAGTGAGATCCGTCGCCGAGCCGGAATCCTCCGCTGTAGCCGCGCTGTGATTGGTCCATGTTTTTCGTCAATAACTCCTAAACAAAGTCGTGGAGAAAATTTTCGCAAAGGAAAAAGTTGCTTCAAATGACCCTAATAACCTCTTCTTTCAATTAAGTACAACATTTTTTTCCTGTACAATGTTTACTCGATGTATGTCCCAAATTCCTAGCCGATAAAAGTCCCAGAACTATCCCCACTACCCCACAATATTCGACGTGGATCAAAGAGTAGTATCTCCTGGCCGATACAAGTCCCTGGCTAGACCCGTGTTTTGGACATATATCGAGTAAACACTGTAGATTAAATTTACTCATAAATTTCTTGAGTGACAGTCTTACTTTTTCAGGTCGAAGAGTTCAGCTTGTGTTTTGGACATACATCGAATAAATCCTGTATATTAAATTTACTCTTTCTTGAGTGACAGTCTTACTTCTTCAGGTCGAAGAGTTCAGCTTGTGTTTTGGACATATATCGAATTAATCCTGTAGATTAAATTTACTCATAAATTTCATGAATGACAGTCTTACGTTTTCAGGTCGATGAGTTCAGCTTGAATGATTCACGCCTAATCAATCTTGTCTCAGCTGGGTCAACCTCCGCGAAAGTTCACCGGGGAAGGTCTGCGACGTGCAATTTCACGGTGAAACCTTTCCGACCGTGGTCAACGAAACTCGATCAATCCGTCGTAATGCAATTTGCCCCGGTTGTTCGGAACTTAGGGCAAACTTGCGAACTGTTGCTTCTTCAGACTGTCATGTCGCGGGCACGTCCTTCCGAGAAACACACACCCGAAAATCGTGTTTGCGGTTTCATTAGAGGGGATAGTTCCTTCCAGGACCTGTCAGCAAGGCAAACAATACCGAACAGGCTCGGGCAAACACTTTACAACAATACATTGGGGAAAATCAATTGTTATTAGCATCGACGGATGGTAAAGGGTTAAAGTGACAATCACTGTGACAAGTTTGACCTACCCAGACCAAGTTTCATCAATTAAATGATCGGAATAATGCAAAAATGCAGCTGGCTAGCTGTTTCGAAAGTTCTTCCGATCAGTTCGGATAGTCGAGGTTCTACGATTTCCAGGATTAGGCGAGTAAACGCGATTCGAATTGTGTCGTGTTTGGACTCATTTTCATTGGAAAAGCGTGCTGAATATGCCCAATCACTTAATTCGACTAGTTACTCTTCGTGACGTACGCATACTCGGAAAAAAAGGTACCAATCGTCAACGAAATGGTACCTTACCTTCAACCTCGATTTACTTTTAAACAAAGCTTCGCACGAAAAAACTTTATTCTTGCTTTTCGATCAAGTTTTCCATGTAGATTCAGCCTATGATGCCCGATTGTCGCTATCCTCTATAGTGACGTCAATTTTGCATAACTATTTGCCTACTTGTTTATGTCTTCGCTCTCGCCGCATTAGAGCGATATTGGCGGGGGTCTTCGCACGGCGAGTAAGGAAACCGAAGAGGCCCTGTAGACACAAGGATCGCACGAGCATGATCAGTCGGGGGTTAGTATGGCAGCCCTAAAGGTAACGAAGTCTCGGTGGCGCGCACGGCGGAAGCGACGATTTTAAGTGCAGGCTGAAAGACATATTTCTGGACCGGGGGTCTATATTTATCCGTCGGTGTTCACCTATGCGCAGGAGAGGCGCTGAGCGATTTACGCGTCTGGAACTCCCGGCATTCCTCGCGACTTTCTTTGTGTTTTCGTCCCCCGTGAAATTCCCGCTGGACGACCAAGACGCCACGCGACGCGCCGCCACGCGGAATCCCGCTTACGGGGGAGCCGCGTATCCGAAACTCTCTTGCGCTTCTTCCACCGATCCCCCGAAACACTGAGACGACACCCACCAATTTATGGGACACGGTCTGAATTATGCAGTCGTTACCGTCCCGTCAAATATCGCGCGCGATACACCAAGGAATCGCGCCGACTATCGAGAACGAAACCGCAGAAACGGTTGTTCATCGGAACCGCGTTCCCGACGTGATTGACGAGACTATGGCAGAGATTTGTATCGCTAATTTGCTTCGTGTTGTCGGATCGGTCGCCGGGAACCCGAGGAGTGTTGCGGTACTTTCGGGAAAAATTTAATGGACCATGTAAAAATGATTTGTTCGGTGGTACAATGACAACTGATGCTGTTGAGTTGTTTCAGTAAAACTAACAAGGCGAGAATTTACACAAAATTAATTCGGTAACCGAGAATTTATACAAAATTAAATTTTATGCATTTCCAGCGAATATCAGCAGTCGAAAATCGATTCTCTGAACCATATCCAAAAGGGGACACCTCCGAGCATTGTCGATGGTTGGTTCACACATTCCACAATCTCATTTTTAGTTTGCGAGGGGTATACTAAAATTGGCGCGACGGCAAACGATTCGAAACGGTTATTAAGAGGCGAGCCTCTTAACCTTTTCGTTTCGACGGCTGCGAAGCGCATTCTACAGTCATCGCAATAACAACTTCACTGCCATTTTGTTGCTTGAAAACCCACACATTTTATCCTCGTCGAATCGTAAACAATATATTCCTCTGTTGTGCAGACCAGCAACGTTTTTCTCCGACGCTGTAATCAGAAAACTGTCTCACAGACCAGTTCGGATAGCAGAGGTTCTACTTTCGCGTGGATTACACACATAAATAGAATTCAAATCGTATCGTGTTTGGGCTCGTTTTAACCGGAAGTATGTGCCGCGCATGTCGGTGAAAGTTTCAGAAAGATATAATTCACGACAAAGAAGTTATGACAATTTTTACGTCCCACGCTGAGCAAGAAGCAATCAATAGATAACTCTTGTACGCGATACAAGTGACATTTCGGTCCCGAATTTTCCACGTGTAGTTGCACATTACCGTACCCCGAATACGAGCAACGAGAACCCTGGAACTGTCTTTGTTCAACATTTAAGGAGGACCAAATTCCGAGCGACTCAGCCGGAAAAAAGTTGCTTCAGCCTCGAACGAGTTCCGTTGATCAGGCAGCAATTTGCTCCACCTCCCTTCTTCACCGTCAACCGAACAATACTTCACGAAATCAGTTTGCGGACAGTTTCCAGGTCACTTGGCAGCCGAAGCAATCCGAGCAAATAGAGGATCCAGGATGTCTGGCCGCGCGGAGGGCCCTAATATCCGGCGCGGGTTTGTTATAAAAACCGAAATTTATCACGGTTATAATTCAACCGAGGACTCTTTCGTCCAGCGTGTTCTGCATACTTGCGGCGCACTCTGGGGAGGTGGATCGATCCTCTTCTTGTTCCTCGATTTACCGGGTTTTACAGGAAAAACCGGAGTTATGTGGCCGCAGGCCAGATTCTCGAGTGCCCGGTGGTCACGGGGCGTTATGAATGCGGTATTCGTTTAGCGTGCCCGCGCTCATCAGCTAATAGCAATAAGCCCTGCGGGCTCGTAGGCGCCATCTTAGCATCGGGCTCGCCGCGAATCACTTATCAATCCCCCTTTCGACGGCACACGAACGCGAACACGCGAGATCTTATCTCGGCGGATCAATTGTTCGACTGAACAATCCTCCTCCTCGATGCAACAACGTTTCCACTAATTAGCGGAAATTAAACAATCTCTTTTCCGCATGACAAAAATAAACCAACGGAAAATACGTTTGATATAAAACGGAAGAGGTTACAGAGGTGCTATCGGCAAGATTTTACCGCTATTTTAATATACAAGTCGATTCTCGATATGTGTCAACAACACTAGCTAGCGACATATATCGACCAGGAGATGCTATTCTTTGATCCACGCCGAACGTAGAAAAGGATAACTAGGATAACTAACTAGGATAACTAGGAAGTTCTGGGACTTTTATAGGTTAGGCATTTGGGACATATACAGAGAATTCTCCAGGAGACATACTCGAGTCGTGTTATGTTTCTATTCCTCGGCGTCCGAGGCCTCTCGAGCTTCTGGACCCCTCACGGGCCTCCTCACCACGGTAGTGGGGATAATTCCGCGACGTTTATCACTGAGGCATTCGCGACATATATCGAGAAATCACTGGATTTCGCAGTTTTTTGTTATAAAATTTTTAATATGAAATTTATTTTGTGGCCCACTGGTGCAAGTTCGAAAATTCGCGTGGCAGCGAAAGGGTTAATGGGGACAATGGCTCTCGTGCAAGCGCAATTAAGATGCTGCGTAGAAGGTGTGCTAGCTTCCACTAGAATTCGGGATCTCGCGCGAACGATAAATCTTGACGGTGGCTGGGTTGATCTTCTCGGCCGTCGTTTTGCCGACCGTTCAACCGATGTTACGTCAGTTTTGATTAAGCGCCGCTTAATCGTTCCTGGATGAACCGCTGGGAAACCGCTATTAATACTACCGTTTGATAGAAACGCCGCGGCGGCCACGCGGGCTGCTCGCGCGGCACGCGGTCAACAGTTGCGAACGTTTAGGCCAGTTCCGCGGATATTGGACAGGTTGGATTTCTCTCTTTTTTTTTTTTTTCTTCGAACACCTCGATCATCCGAACTCTTTTCCAGGACTCGCGAGCGTTTTGATAACAGGAAAATTGACAACAGGACCTGTATACACACAGACGAAAGTATTCGAACGGCCTTTAAAACAGTATAACTGGTTTTAAATTGTGTGAAATGACCTGACTCTTTTTTGGAAATTAGAGGAATTGGTTTTCCAAAAGATGTGTGAGAAGAATTTTGAAAGAATTGCAACTGGCAAGAATTACACGAGAAAATAAAAATGGCACTTTTTACTTGAGCCTACACATTTTATTATATAACTTTTTTATTTTAGCCTGTAATAGAAATTCAAAATATGCGTCTTGTAGATCTATGTTAGTTGTACATATGCTGAACATTTCATCGAAATCGATTAACATACACACGAGCTACAAATAGTTGAAACTGGTGAAAATAGTAGTTTTACTCGATTCTAACATCTTCCGATGTGTGCCGTTTTTATCCGTGTAACCGATTTCGATGAAATTTTCAGTGTGTGTATAGTTAACGTAGATCTACAAAACGTATATTTTAAATTTTCGTTACAGGCTCAAATAAAAAAGTTATATGATAAAAAAGTACAGGCTCAAGTAAGAAATGCCATTCTAATTTTCTCATGTAATTCTTACAAAATGCAATTTTTTCGAAATCTTTTTTGCACGTCATTCGGTAAACCAATTCCTCTAATTGGTCAAAAAAATTCAGCTCGTTTGGACCGATTTGAAAAAAGTTATACTGTTTAAAGCGCGTGCGAAACTCAAATTCGCGTAGCTCTAAATCGCCTGTTTACATATTAAATTACCGTGATCGTATTAAATAACATTTTTAGAGAATCTTATAAAATTGTTTACGTTTTATCGGCGAGCGTGCATTGTTTTCAACGTATATGCGATTGTTTTCACTGGACTTGCGGTTACCGCGCGTGTCATCTTCCACCGCGTGTTATTATTAATCGGTACAGTGAGATATCACTTGAAAAGTAGCCTGGAAAATTCAGTTGCATAATAAATACGTCGGAAATAAGCGAGCGCGAGCAGACGAGTAAAGTGCACGTTACAACGAAAGGTTGAATATTTCAAAATCAGTTGTGCAAGAATTCTCGTCGAATCCCTCAGACATTTCCTTTTTCTGCAAACTCTACCGTTTCTTGAGTATAAATAAATTAAGACGCCCGCTAACCTTTGTGACAATAAAGCGAACAGATCACTTACCTCGGACTTTGACATTGTTTGCAAATCACCGACAACACGTCGAGTAGCTTCAGTCCACAATTATTTCCAAAGTATGCTAATTGCTCTGATCATGATTTTGCTAGACAGTAGGACATTCTCATGGCACGCATTCTTCGTCGATGGAGGAGCACCCGACGTTGTTATCAAAAGGCTGATTAGGGTCTCCTCTTTTGTTTCTACGCTCCACTGAACCTTCTTTTAAACGTCGAACAAAGTGATACGACGGAGACATTAATTGAGGGCTCATTAGTCCGGGCGGAAGCTTAATAATGCTTACAAACACTAAGGAAACGCTACCTCCTACTTAACAGAATAATAACACAATAAATACATTATCCGAACAAATAATAAACAAGAACATCGACTCGAATTTAGTCGACATCGGATAAGTGGCAGGGGGTAACACAAATGGTTCAATAATGCTTAGAAACAACAAGGAAACGCTGCGTCCTACTTAACAGAATAATAACACAATAAATAAATTATCCGAACAAATAATAAACAAGAACATCGACTCGAATTTAATCGCCATCGGATAAGTGGCTGAGGGCAGCACAAATGGCTCAATAATGCTTACAAACAACAAGGAAACGCCACCTCCTACTTAACAGAATAATAACACAATAAATAAGTTATCCGAACAAATAATAAACAAGAATATCGACTCGAATTTAATCGACATCGGATAAGTGGCTGAGGGCAGCACAAATGGTTCAATAATGCTTAGAAACATCAAGGAAACGCTACCTCCTACTTAACAGCATAACAACACAATAAATAAATTATCTGAACTAATAGTAAACAAGAACAAACAATGAATACGAACAAATAAACAGTCACGGAATAATGTAATTAATAAAGGAAATGTCTGATCAATGTGTTCGATATAGACTCTGTATACGAGATATAGGAACATTAACAAGTCGTTTGGAGTAACTAATGGATTAATTAAATCTCAAAATCAAATTAGATATCTTGTGATACTGTATCAGGCTGTTTCGAGTGGGAAAGCATAAAGCATTTAGATACATGATACGCCGATAAGACGAATTCACTTTTACGGAGTCTCGACTATAAAAGGGACGTGCATGCTATCCGCGTCATAGTGACAATCAAACCGGTCATACGAAATGGGTCGTTCCATTTGCACGGTCTTCGTGGTCCTGGCTATCTGTCAGGCCGCGTTTGTCAGCGATGCCGAACAGCGCAGGACCATAAACTTGCAGTTGACCGATCAGGCGAGTCCGACAACCGACTTGGTGAGCGATCTTTCAAGATCCAGCTTGTAATTTTTGGATCGTTAACGAAGATTAATGCGTGTGTGACAGTTTGACGGCGTTCGCGCGAAAACTCGGTTCATCGGTGATTTGGAGGTCGGCGAGCATTTGGAAGGCGAGACGGTCCACAGCCAGGAATTCGAGTTTGAGAATGGCCAGAACAAGATTTTTTCTCTCGAATTGGGCGTGACCGTTCCTAATGGTAAAGTTTCTCTTAGAAATGTAAACATTTATGTCCTGTTGTATAGCGTTATACAGCGATTTCTCTATATATGTCGCCAAGTCCTCGACGATAAACGTCGAGGAATTATCCCCACTACTGCGGGAAGCTCGGGAGACCTTGGTTTTACGCTCTTCGAGGAGTGCAAGGTCGCTTGGATCAAAGAATAGTACACTGATCTCTCTATATATGTCGCCAAGTCTTCGACGATAAACGTCGAGGAATTATCCCCACTACTGCGGGATATACCCAGCGAGGGGAGCCCAGAAGCTCGAGAGACCTTGGTTTTACACTCTTCGAGGAGTGCAAGGTCGCTTGGATCAAAGAATAGTACACTGATCTCTCTATATATGTCGCCAAGGCCTATGTGATAAACGTCGAGGAATTATCCCCACTACCACAGGGTACACCTCGTGAGGGGCCACGAAGCTGAAGAGGCCTCGGACGCCAATGAGTGTGTAGGACACTGGCAAGACCCGTGTTGTTGACATATATCGAGAATTCACTGTATTTAGCTTACTTCACGGTCACGCGTCCGTAATCGATCACAAAATTGTATAAATCTGTTTTTCCTCGCAGGAACCATTCATTACTTCACTGCGGTGAATAAGAAGAACAACACCGTCGTGTTTTGCGACACTCCATTAACTCTGGGATCATCTAAGGCAGTGGTGAAACTGAGAATGCCACCTAAATCGAGCCCCAAGATAGTCTTCACCGCTGCGACGCACTAGCTCTTCCCTATCGATCGAATTCGTCCCGAAAAGGAAATTCAAGGACACACGAATACAGTGTTCTCACTCGATATATGTCCAAAAGACGGATCTAGCCACCGACATATATCGGCCAGGAGATACTATTCTAATAATTCAGCCAGCAAAAGTCTCTCGAGCCCTCAAGGACTTCTGGGACTTTTATTGGCTAGGCATTTGGGACATATATAGAGTGAACATTGTATTAAACTTTTCGAATATCAACGAAGAAAAATAAAACCCTCCGTTTCTGATCAGAATTGTTCGTTTATTCCCGATATCCTAATGACAATCTAAACGAATGACAATTTCAGGACGATTATAAGCGTTTGTTTTCTGTGATTTTTTGGATCGAGAACTATGGAGGAAAAAGACCTTTTTTAACAATGAAACGACAACGCCACGATGAACAGTATCCGGATTATTTTTAATTTCTAATTTCTGTTTTGAAATATTAAGTCGAGCAGTCGAATATTTTCAGAAGGCACAAAATATGCTTACGGAAAAAGTTGTTCAAAACGATGACCATCATACTCCACACCATACAGTGTTTACTCGATACATGTCCAAGACACGGGTCTAGCCAGGGACATATATCGACAAGGAGATACTATTCTTCGCCGAACGTAGAAAAGGACAGCTAGAGGCCTCAGTTTATGGTCCCTCGCTGAGTATACCTCGTTGCAGTGGGGATAGTTCTTATCTGCTAGTCATTTGCGACATATATAGAGTAAACACTATACTTAACACTAGATTTACGCGACCCGTCAATATGAAAGTTAATAATTTTAACATACGAATATCGAGATTGTAAAGATGCATCCATGCGGAATTATTTAACAAACTCATTTATTCGGGTATATATTATTAAAAAATATGATATCAATGAAAAATTTACTTTTATAAAGTAGCTTAAAATAGTCACTTTTAGTGCTCCGTAAACCTAGTGTGAAACATGATCGAGATCGGTGAAGAAAGACAATTAATCCTTTGCACTCAAAAAACTCAATTTGATGAAAACTCAATTTTTCTTCCTTCTTAGAATATTTTCATTTTATTCAAACCAGACTGATCCGATTTCCACATATAATATTTAAATGTTTAGCAATCTATTAAATACAAATTTGGCAATACACAAATATACAATATACAAATATAAATATACAACAAATATTTTGTAATATTATTGTAATTTCTTTGAAATAACGCCACAACAATTTTCTAGTGGTGCTTCGGAGTCACCACTCGAGTGCCAAGGGTTAATTCTATATAATTACTGTAAATAATGATGTGCGATCGATCTTAGGTTGACTGCCACGTCACCCATATGTGTGTAACAAACTTATTTGTGCAGGTTTTAAAATGAATTTTTACGTTGATACATTCAAGAAACTGACATACAAAGTTACATACAAAGAATGTAACATATACAAGAAACTTGGAAGACTAGTCAGTATCCTACATTTAATTTTCTCAATTTTTATTCCATTAAATAACTTACTTCGATTTTATGGAATTTTTGGGGTTTCCAGTTTGCCGATCGAAGTGTTAAAAAGACCCGCGAAAACTGCATAGCACGATGCCCGCCACCTGTGCATACCTGTCGACACGCATGCAAAAAATCCGCGAGGGTGTGAGAAAACGCGGACGCGCGCGCGCACGAGAGCGTCCGCCCGCATGAAACCTGCGCGCCACGAGGTAAAGCTGCCAGTGCTATTCGTCGCCGCAGTGCGATACGGTCGATAGAAGAAAACGTGGTCTGTCTCCGGTGGTTGCAGCTGCCGCAGACGTTCCCGTCGACTCCCGTTCCCTGCTGTCCACCATTCCGTCCCGAATTTTCCCCATAAACTCCCCTACGTCGCCCTTAAACCACCCCTAAACGCGCGAGGGGCGCCCAACGACGCTCCGACTGCGCGGCGCCTCGTTTCGCAAGATGCAGCATATACGCCGTCACCGGACCGTATTGACAGTTGCACTGGACGTTCGTGAAGCACCAGCGAGATAAAAGTGACCGGCATTTGCATTTGATCAATTTAATCGTGACGAAGCAAGTTCGTTAACACGGATTAATTGAAATGGAGGACGGTTTTCGCGAAATTTTTTAAATTAGTGTCCGATCAAGCTAAATGGATACACGGATGAAGGTACGAATACCTTAGGCCTGTCGCAGGTTTGTTGACTCGAATTGAATCGGCATCGGATAAGTGGCTGGACGTAGCACAAATGGCTGAAAATATTAAATTATCGAACGACGCAGAGAGCCTGCTGAATACAGTTTTCAAAGGATTATCGTTGACGCTGTCGTCGATCTAAATACTTCAGGCATGTCTCGGGTTCGTTAACATCAATCTCAATTGTGCTGTCATCGGGATAAGTGGCCGAAAATATTCCCCAATACGCAAAACGAGCTCGCGGATATCAGCAGTTTATCGAACGACGTGGCCTTCGACGCGTTGCCATCGCCAATCTAAACGATTCAGACGTTATGAACAGTCTAATTAAATTGACAGCGGATAAGTGTCCGACGATGCCGCAAATGTCTACGGTGATCAGCCAGTTCGACGCTTCGGACCTGTCTCGGGTATACCAACACTAAAACAAGAACAAAACATAATCGTGAAACATCTTATGAAGAGGAGAGAATTAAATTTATTTAAACTTTGAACAATTTTCATTACGATATGAGAAAAATATCATCGACACTGGCTAGAAACTAGCATCGCATCAGTGTCCAGCAATGCCCAAATCGCTCGACGCGAATTTCCCAGGAGAGCTACAGTCATAGTGGAGACTTTGGGTATATTTCGCAAAAGGGGAGCAACGAGCGTCCACAAAATATCATTAATTTCCCGTTTTTATAATTCCGATAATTGTGAAACAGAAAACCGGTCATCTCGACTAGGTTCATCAACACTGGCCAGAAACTAGCATCGCATAAGTGTCCAGCAATGCCCAAATCGCTCGACGCGAATTTCCCAGGAGAGCTAGAGTCATAGTGGAAACTTTGGGTATATTTCGCAAAAGGGGAGCAACAAGGGTTCCACAATACATCATTAATTTCCCAGTTTTATAATTCCGATAATTGTGAACAGGAAAACCGGTCATCTCGACCGCGATAAGTTCATCAACACTGGCCAGAAACTAGCATCGCATAAGTGTCCAGCAATGCCCAAATCGCTTAACACAAATTTCCCAGGGAAGATACAGTCATAGCCGAAAATTTGCCTACATTTCGTAAAAGAGGAGCAACGAGCGTTCCACAATTTCCGATCCTCCAGCGATCGAGCGATCGACCGATCGGCTGAACGTGTCCGAAGAATGTTCGTTTGCGGCACGGCGAAATAGGCATCCGAAATAATAACAACGGGAGCAGCACGCTAACGGAGTCGATCGAAGTGCCGCGTGGCGAGCCGTGACATTGGACTTTCGCGAATTTGTTTACGGCGCGAGGGCAGTTCGCGCGAAACCGGCCTGTCAGCGTCAGCGGGGCCGACTCTGCGAATGTCGACGGCGGAAAAATCGTGGCACTCGGAACCCCCGGCCTTGGGCGCGAGAGCCGCGCGTCCCATCGATCACTATCGACATCTGGATTCGAGTCTCGGATCGGCCGGGGATCGGTTCGACTCGTTGTCAGACGCGCGACCGTGTACTTCGTTACGCAGGCCGGGGCTCTGATATAATCGATAACGTAAATATGTATACGGACGGACGCGGCTGAATGAACGATATTGGCGGCCGCGGTTCAGTCGGCCCTGATCGACACGCACGCGCGTACGTGTGTCTTCGAAATATACGAGTTCGGAAGAGCATCGAGATAAATCGATCGGATCGCGAGAGGGACCGTGAGATTAGTGAGAAGAGAGAGAGGAACGATTTTGTTTGTCAGACCTCGAAACGAACGATCCAGCCCCGCCGATCGCCGATACGCGATCTCGAATCGTGACTCTGCATAGTGATCGTAAACGACTGAAATTTCGACTCGATTGTTTCGTGAAATCCGCCAAGCCTGGACCGCAGGGAGCATGATTCGTCCCGATTCTCCCCTCCACCAGGGATAAACTATGTTGTGGTTCTCGAAGGCTCGCTAAACCGTCGGGAGAAGAGTGGTGGGTGGTGTTTCTGGTGCGGGGGTGGCCGCGAATCGATTTTACGAGAGGAGAGGAGAGGAGAGGATGCTCCGGTTCCCGTAGATGTGCAGTTTTTACGTCGAGTCACGTGCCAAGAAGCGTAATTCTGCGACGCGTAGGGAGGGTTCGGGTCTCGGAAGCGTATCGACGGTATAGTAAGGAGGACAACTATAGCGAGGGGGGTGAATTTTCCCAAGTGCCCGCCTGGCGCCTCGTCGCCGTCGCCGTCGCCGTCGTCGTCGTCGTCGAGGAAAATCGATTATTATAGTGAGCCCGCCACCCCGTCGCTGCAGTACAATGACCTCCAAACCGGGAAGATCCTACAGCGTGAGGTAAGATGATCTTGAAGGGTGCAGGGGGAACAAAGGGGTAGGGACGAAGCGGAGAAAATAACCGTTTGCCTTTGCTATAAGCTTAGGCACGTCTCTCTCTCTCTCTCTCTCTCTCTCTCTCTCTCTCTCTCTCGCTCTCTCTTTCTCTCTGACTTTCGGTGCACGTTTTTCTCTGTTTTACTTCCGGTCTGACTCTTTTCCTGGCTGCTTTTTGAAGGGAGGTGCATGATCTAAAGTTAAATGTGGGCTTAGCGCGCTCCTCGGTTCGCGATACCACGAGCGAGCTTTGAACATATTTTGGAGGTTGTTGGATGATCAAATTTTTCCGTAGGTTTTGATTTTCTCCACAGGGACCATAATTGTTGTAACTAGACAGCGGATCTTTATGCAAACTAAAAATGTTTTATGAGAGTTATAACAAGTTCGAGTGAAATAGAGATTTATTTCGTTTCTTAATATGATTGGTGAGTTGGACATAATATAACAGTGTCTTCAAATTTTTCTTAATATTTTTACTGTTTCAAATTGCACCCACTAATTGTTGACATAAACGCATACAATTCGATGTCTAGTAAGTATTTCATCGACTGAAAACGAATTGGTTACAAATAATTTTGTCTCTTGTTGGTAACACTTAAATTGTTACAGAAATTCATTTCGATCACTTATAACAGTTATCAACCATAGAAGTTTATTTCGATCGGTAATAACAGTTATCGATTGGAGAAGTTTATTTTGATCGCCCATAACAGTTATCAATTAGAGAAATCTATCTCGATCGTTCATAACAGTTGTCGATGACGAAAATGTATTTCGATCGTTCATAACAGTTGTCGATGACGGAAATGTATTTCGATCGTTCATAACAGTTATCGATGACAGAAATTTATTTCGATCGTTCATAATCGATAAGAGAAATTTATTTCGAGCGCTAAAAACAGTTATCGATTGGAGACGTTTATTTTGATCGCCCATAACAGTTATCAATGAGAGAAATCTATCTCGATCGTTCATAACAGTCATCACAGAGAGAAATTAATTTTGATCGTTCAAAACAGTTGTCAATGAGAGAAATTCATTTTGATCGTTCATAACAATTATCAATGAGAGAAATTTATTTCAATCTATAACTGTTATGAGCGACCGAAATAAATTTCTTTCATTGATAACTGTTATGAGTGTTCGAAACGAACTTCGCTCATTGATAACTGTTATGAGCGATCGAAATGCACTTCTCCAATTGATAACTGTTATAAGCGATCGAAATAAATTTCTCTCATCGGTAACTGCTTTGAGCAAACGAAACAGTTTTTCTTCATCGATAACAGTTATCGAGGAGGATCGAACTTTTTGGACACTAATAACTGTTACTCGTAACTAAAAAGTATAAAAATCGATCATTTTTCATCGTTTTCTTCTTCAATTTTTCTTTCTTTATATTTTGTGTAGATTGTCTTAAATTTCAACAATAATTGACTATTTATTACTGATTTTTGTCGTAGAAAATTGTAGAATAACTGTTATTTTCGGTCCCTGCTTCTCCAGCAGTGAATTCGAACTTCCAGATTCGGAAAAATCCAATTTCGGCATTGCCGAGTCAAGTAATCATTCTGCACCTCCAGAAGCCATAATTGACTTATAATTCCCAGTTTCCAGCTCACCACAGCAATTTGCGATCCCTCTTGCAACACGGAATCGCGCGAACGCGATCCCCGCGAAAATTATGGGAATTCCGCGCGGAGAGCGTTCGGGCACCGCGAGATGAAAATCGCACGTGTTAACGTGTGGAAATCGATCGATCTAAAGTAAGGGTTTCATTCGTTAGTCTCGGCACTAATTAGATCGACAGTGTCTGTAATTACTTAAATGAAATTACAAAGCGATATATACGTATGGCATGTCTATGAGTTGAAAGCAGTATTCGCAAAGAACAAGATCGGCGATCCGTGCCGGGATATATTAATTTCCTTAATGACCAGAAATTAATGTCTTTCTATTCTCGGCTCGAATCGCAGGCATCAATTATTTCGAGAGCAATACGCGGTCGAGGAGGAACGGTTCGTAGTCTTTTTAATTCATTCAGAAATTAACTAGGCAAATGATATGGTTGCGGTCCAGGCTTACGGGTTTACGGATAGACAATCATTATTTCTGCGAAAGTCTTTTCTTGCGCGGTGGAATGGATACTGTGTTTCTAGATTTGGTTTGGTTTTTTTTACATTTCTCGGCAAAAGTGTATTTGAAAGTAGCTAGTTACTGTATGTATTACATTGGGATTATTAATTGAAGTAGAACATATTATTCATTGCGATCGTATCGATTGAATATGCTTCTGTACTAAAAATTATTCATTGCAAGAATTGAGCCGTTCATTTGGAAAGTAACCTAAGTCCATTTATATTTAAATTGAGATATTTAAGATATTTTTATTTAAAGATATTTAATAACATTAAAAATGGTATAGGATACCTATGTATCACAGTGCTTACCGAAGAGAGTTAAATGTACAATTCCTATTAAAATAATAGCAATTATTAAATGAATAATATGTGTTTTCTTCACGCAAATGGAGTTAAGCCACTTTCAAAATTAACAACTATAGATTTTTTATAAAATTTGAAAGAGCCCAAGTCCATTCGACATAATTTACAATGCTTCAAATTGAAAAAACAATACTCAATTTATTTTTTATTTCTTTGCAACACTTCAAAACCACAATTTATTCGATTCAAGAATTCTTTTAAATATTGATTAATACTAATGGATTAAAATTGCCTTCATCACTGCCTGCTGACATTTGAAAATCCGCACTTTCGATTATCAATAATATTTTTAATTATTGAAGTAACTGCGAAAATTTATGTGCAATAAATTATCCTATACTCTGAACATACTTAACCGAAAAATGTTGTTTATGACAGCTAAACAAATTGACAAACGGACTTAGACCACTTTCAAAATAAACACCTCAATTATATTGTTGAAAAAGGAAAGATTATTCTTCGAGGTTTGTCGGAGAGAAAATACTACTGTTATAGCAATACTAATTTTGGATTTCCTTTTTTCCTTTTTTTTTTAGCAATCTCTGTTTGAAGTACCGTGTGGTCTTTGCTTCTTTCACAAATTCCCACTTAATTTCTCAGCAGATTTCCGGGGTCTAAGTGTTCTCCCAGTGACTCAGCGTCTCTCGGCATTAGGCTAAAATACACGAAAAAAGCTTGTTTCCTGTTAGCAGAGCGTTACGGGATCGAATCAGGTGATTTACTACAATTCCACAGGAACTCGGTTCGTTACAAGCTTCTTCCTGGTTGAATAGCCTTCCCATTCGTCTTTTTATGCGATCATACGTAATAATCGCCTACTTCTCGGGACGAACTTCACTACAGACGCCTCGCATAACTCCGAGACGCTGGCCAACGTGCTCGAAACATTCGACAGAGAATCGAATGCTCGTCCAATGCACGCCTAAATCCGAACAAGCAATTAGAAATCAAATGCTCGAAGCAATAAACTTTTATCACACTCGCACTGTATTTTCCTTTCTTTTTCCTTTGATTTTTAAGGTTATGTCAACCTCCCAAGCGCCATTAGCAACTACGAGTTTTCGTAGATTAGATTAATTAATTTTGTATGTTCCAAGAAGTTGATTAGGTTCTCGCAGGAGTCCTTGGAGCGTCGTTGCGATAAATTCAACTGAAGTGTGAAAGCTGCCCCTTCTCCTTGGATCAAAGCAGAAAAGAACATAGTGAGCGCCCATTAAAGTGATTTTAGAAATAATGGCTGACGCAGTAGAAAGCAATTATATACCGACGATATATATAAGTTCATAATTGGCTGTTAATTAAATCTCCGTTCCGAGAACACTGCCATTTATTTGTTTCAAACTTGATACTAACTACTCTTTTTTTACACAAATTGTTTGGAAAGAGGATATATCGCTGTAAAAAAAAATTCTGTAGAAAATATGGAGCTGACTGGTTCGTTGCATTTCTTTTTCTCCAAACTTTTCGATTCTTCGTGTAACCTCAAAATGGCTGCGTGTAGGTGTAAAGTTGTTGACATAAGGATTAAACACGAGGAGGAAAAATTCACTTATTCGAAGTTTCTGGCATAGCGATCACGGACAAACACGTGTATAAATATTCGAGTATTTGAGCAGAGAATATTTCTTTTACCGATTAGATAGGTGCATCTGGTCGCTTCACTATCAAAATAAATATAGACGTCGAAGCCTTACCGTTCTAACCATTTTTTTCTGTAGTCTATGTCTTCAGAGAAGAGCCACAGTTTGCTCGGAAATATTCATAATAATTATACGTGTAATTTACAATAATTATAAATGTTATTGTTGTAAAATGACTTCGTCAATGGAGAGGTAGTTACTATGTTCAGATCAATACAGTAAATGTAAAATTTAAAACAGTAGACAAACGAATTTAATACAGTTAATGTACAATTTAAAACAGTAGATGCATACTGCAATAAAAGATATTGTACTAACCGACCATACGCTATGTCCGGGTCAGTCGTGACCCGTAGCGGTGGGGGTAAGCTCGAGCGATCGTCAGTATATACAATTTTATTCCGTTATAAGACGACGCTTTCTATTTCAAAATATGAAAATTCGTCTTCATTCGGAATACGACGAAAACCGGTCCCGAGGAATCGTCTTATATCGAATGAAAACTGTAGCGAGATATCGATTTGGGTCAGAAATGACTCCGGCATAGTCTTAGAGGGCGCAGGAGTCAGAGGGTTAAATAAGTACGGTGACCTATCGAGGCGCAGGTTGTAATAAAAGTTCAACCGATATTCCCCCACCCCATAAAAATTTGATGGGAAACCAACATGAGAAAGTTGGTCCTACATTCTCACGGGGGCAACGTGTTACGTTTCAGTATTACAGCCGCCCCTGGGAATAAAACGTTCGGAGCCCGTTTTATACTTTTGACGAGTCAACAATGAACTTATTGATAGATGCTGTTACTTATACAGCTATTACAACATCTCATATTCCGAGGCAATCTCCGCGAAGAGAAAGGCGCGGCATGAGAAAGGTAACTCTCGTGTTATGCGCTCACGATTATCTTTCTCTTTCTTAGCCGTTGCTGGCCTTAACCCTTTATTTACTGAATTTCATAGAAGCTTTTAACATTTTTGCCAACCTTTTTTAAATACTCAACAATAATATCTTTAATTCCGGATTATCAAGATCGTGAAGATCCATCTACGTGGAATTACTCAACAAATTTATTTCTACAGGTGTATATTGTTTAAAATACATTATTTAAAATATATTATTTGAAAACTTGGATAGACACATTCTTCTTATAAAGTAATGAAAAATACTCACTTTTAGTGCCTCGTTAATTTAGGTGCAAGTGAACACCCTGTAGCACAATTTTCGTTGTAAGTCATCACCAAGGTCATTGATTACATGGAAAATAATTTGGGACCTTCGAACTCCAAATTTATGAACCATGAAATAGTATATAATTTTATAATGTGGACTCATAAAGTTCATAGCACGTTAAATTTTACATTATACATAATTCATAATAATAACGAAAAATTATAATTTACCAAAATGCAAAGGAAATAAGTATTTTATATATGCAATCACATAGACGATTTTCAATCTTCTACAATCCATCCTAGCATCCATCTTGGCCACACATCGTCTTATATACAGTGAATTCTCGATATATGTCATCAACACGGGTCTTGCCAGTGTCATGATTATACTTGCCGTGTTATGATTATGCTTCTCGGCATCCTAGGCCTCTCAAGCTTTATGGCCCATCACGGGATAATGAGTATAATTCCTCGACGTTTATCATCCAGGCTTTGGCGACATATACAGAGAAATCACTGTACTTGTCTGTAGCAAGCTTCTAAAGAGAAATAAGCTTTCGCTGTCATCCAACAATTGAAGAACGAACTTCATAGAAGTGGACTCGTAACTCCCATCAGTAAATAAAGGATTTAAATATTTATTCGGGTCTTCCAGGATAACCATTGAATTAATGTCACAATTAAGACGATTATTCGTTATTCGGGATCGTTTGAGCTCCACACAGGTTGGAACTGTGTGTGTTTCTGATTGTTCTGTCTCTGTGTGTTCTCGATAGTCTTGACTTCCTCTATTGCCCCAATTCGACGGCAAAAAGCGGCGATTACGTCCCCCTAATCGTTTATGGCGCCGCGATACAGGCGTGAAACGCGATACGTGTAATCAGCGAAATAGTTAGCATAGGCCGCACCCATTAATCCCTACTGTTATCACGACGGTCTCGGAAAGAATCGATTATCACGCCGAACGCTTTCAGAGTGACAATTTTTCAAATATTTTCACGGACGTTTTCTATTGGCAGCATTTTCGAGAGAGAGAGAGAGAGAGAGAGAGAGAGAGAGAACGTGCCTTCGGTTTTCCACCTAGCAAGTCGTGCAAAACGAAATTATCACAGTTTAAATATCGACGATTTCTCCACAATTCGAGGTTTCTGCAGTGGACATGAACGTAACTATACACAGGGACACACTGACACAACACCGATATCGATATCAATACTGTTGGGAAGGAAGTCTGTAAATAGAATAAAAGTGGGCAGGTGGTCTTCTTATTGATCAAGCCTAGTTTCTTCTGGGGCAAAGACCTACTAAACTGGTGGAAAAATTCGATAAGGATGTAGGTCCATAGCGAGTCAAGAATTAATTGTTTGCAGTGTACTATATTGTCCACACAGGTGCTCAAATAAATCATTAATAGCAACCTCGATGGTTCTGACACGATCTTGTCAAAATTCGCATAGTGCAGTAAAGCCTTCATCTAAGTCCAATTCTCTGGTCCTGTGACATATATCGTGTAGGCCGGTACACTCGAGCTTCTCGGCCCCTTACAGGGTACGCCCCCCAGTGGAGGGGATTAGGCGAACGGACTAAAACCGTGTAGCTCCGTTCGGCTTCGCTCGAGGCTTTACTGTGGTCCATTCCTCGAATCGGAGACCGCCTTTGATCATTAAAAGACTCGTTTATGGTAGCGTTGAAAAGCTTTTGCGTAAGATAAATAGAAGTTCTACGAGGGGTTAATGCACAAAGCGAGAACCCACGTTTAATTGTTTACGATCTAAGTTGTTTTAGGAAATGAACGGACTCGAGTGGTTGTCTGGACGTTTGGTTGGTTGTATTAGGTTTCTGGAAATTGTTTTGGAGGAAGATTGGGCAGCACAAAGGGCGCTTTTTGCAGTAACTGGAGGATTCTCTTTCGTTAACCCGGTTTTTTTTGACGGAGTTCTGAAAAACATGCTCGCGTTCGTAGCGTCAAAGGCGAGCTGCCGGCCGTTTTACTATTTCACTTGACCCAAAAACACCATCTTGAGGCGTATAGTGCGACGGTTTCGTCACGCGTTTCTTCCTCACCGTGCGAATCGTTTGTACACGCGACCGTCTTCCACTTTAAACAGCGTCATGCTTCAATATAGGCTTTATCCCCACGTTCGTCCAATTACTTTACCCACCTCTGCCCGAAGGAAACCGAACGCAAGCCTGCACGAATCATTGCACGGAACATCCTAGAAATTCCTCGTACCCGAAATATGTACAGGGGAGAAGTATTTTTAAATAAAAAAATTGTTGATATACTTGCTAGCTTCGTTTATCGTCAAGGATTTAGGGTTCGAGGACTTTCAAGCTTTGGAGCCACTCACGGGGTATGCCCCGCGGTGGTAGGGATAACTCTGCGACATTTATCATCCAGGCCTTGGCGACATATATAGAGAAATCACTGCACCACGTTTTTAAGACGAACTAAAAAGTATATAATCATTTTTCCTAGCCTTATCAAGACAGTCCTGAAAATTTGTGATTGTGAACTTTTAGTAGCTATGTATATTACACATTCTTTTATTTAAATAATTATTTTCTGCTTCTTTTCAAGTCAAAATGGCGGGTTCTAATGTTTATGATTCACGATTATTGAGATTGTGAAGATCCATCTGCGTGGAATTACTGAACAGACTTATTTCCTTAGGTATATATTATTTTAAAAAATGGCTGAAAACTTGGATATACACATTCTTCTTATTTTTATAAAGTAATGTAAAATACTCAGTTTCAACGCTCCGTAAACCTAGTGTTCTCTGGCTCATCGGGAAGATAGTTTAAAATCTTTATTATTGTTTGTTATTTATGATGTGTACGCGGAATACGATTTGTCTGGAGTCAATAGTAAATTGCAGAAGTTAAATCTGTTTTCGTGGAATGTCTTCGGAGTTCTGTGTTTCGTCGATTCAATTTTCGAGAAGAACGTTTCTGTAAACACAATTAGTCTCCGGTAGACGGTATTGTCTGCGAAAAAGTTTTCACTTGCAAAATTGTTTCGCGGCTAACTCGATAGTCGCGAACGATCGAACGCTATCGCGTGCGAGCTGTATAAAAGTTTCACGGTCGCTGTTGTGCTCACGTAACAACAGTGGGAAAAACAACCGCGTAAAATAAATTGACGACCCGTGTTGTTCCTCAGCCGGGGAATTTCGCGCGTTCTTTTTTTATCGGTTGCGCAATATTTGTCCGAGATAAGCAGGTAATACCATCGTCTTAGTTTTCTGAGTTACTTCATCTTAAAGATATGCGCACATGCTCGCGAAAGCACTCGAACGAATATTCCTGCTTAGCAGGGACACAGACTGTACGGTATAAAAAATATTTTGAAATTATCGTACGTGTCGTGCGCGGTGAGTATGTGTGGACAACGTGTAAGCTGAGCAGTGTTTGTTTACGTTCGTCGCTACTTAGAAATGCTATTAATACGATGACAGTCCTTACAGTTCGCATACTTCCGCGACCTACGATGTGTTGTTAAGTCTAACAAAGTCTTTAGAAAAATAAAATAATTTCAATAATACACGTTATACACACATTTTCTCTGTACACAATCGGAGTTGGCCAATATTTGGCGAAATAAATATTTCAAGTACTATTTAATATTTTACAGTCAAATATTTCAGTAAAATATTCTTATTTTGACAATATAAACCACGAAATGAAATATTTGTATTCTTATAAAATATTTCCAGTTAACAATTTGAAACAGAAAATATAATATTTCATTTCAATAATCTGGCATAAAATACTTATATTCAATACGAACCATTATTTTCCGGCAAGAATATTTAAAATAAAAGGGATAAAAAATTGCGAGATAAAATCCAAGTATTTTTAATATTCTTCAAGTAAAATACTATTTTGAAATACTACTCTAAAAAACTTATTGCATCAAATCAAATATTTTCTTTCCAAAGTTGTACGTATACTTTCAAATAAATAGGATTATTTACTATTTAAAATAGTATTTTACCCAACTGTGTAAACAATACATACTTCAAACATAATTTGTACACTGTACAGTCTGTGTCCCTTTCAATTAGGGATATACCATTGTTCGAATAATTTCGTGAGCCTGTGTATGTAATACGCAAGTAGTTATATATTTATGCTTGTCAAGGAGTGAAAGAAATACAAAACACAAAGTACAAACAGCATTTACATAAAAATAAAGGCAAGAAGAAGAAATGGACGCCGAAACAACTCCAGCGCCATCTGTCGACGTGTCGAACGTATAGTCCAACAATACTGAATACTCTTTCATGAATATGCCATAACTTTGTCATTCATCCGGTAAGAATCGTTCGAACTTCGAAGAATTGTTAATGTATTTAGATCACAAGTCTGAGAAAGTTCGCTCTTCTTACGTCACGGAGAAATTGAATACGGGTCAAAAGTGACCCGGACTCCTTTCTCGTAATCGTCGTCCGACGATTGCTTACCAATCGGTGGATTGCACACGTGCCTGGAATGTTCGACCCGTAATCTAATCATCGAAATCATGAAGCTCTCGACCGCCAGTCTTCGTCAAACTGGTTTTCTCGAAAGTGCACTTTATTGCAGTGTGTTGAACAATATTATTTCTGTTATTCTAAAAATCGAAAGATTCGCTTATCGATGATCGTTGAAAGTTGTGCAGAAAAATGTGAACACCGTACGTGTAATCGGTGAGTAATGATTTTTTCCTCTCGGAGATGCACTTACATAGTTTGCAGAATAAGTTTGGTTAAATGATTTACGTGTACATCTCTGCGAAGTGCAAATGCCTTGCCATCTACTGTTCCGAGAAATTTAGTATAAAATGATTAATTCTGACAAGTTAACTACCTTGAAAATAGTTGATCGTATCTTGAGACAGTAGTATTTTTTTTTTTTCAAAATAAAAATGCTCTCTCAATGCCATTTTGTTCACGTTCTACGTGTTACAAAGCTGCGAGGTGGTTGCGAACGATGAAACACATTCTAAACCGATTTGTTTGTCTCTTTGTTCAGAATGAATTATTTAAAATTCTTCCGCTTGTAAATTATTTTACAGTTTATGGACGATTTGTTTAAATTTTTCATGTTCGACGGTGTTCCATCTTTTTGTTTCTGTCCGGAATGAAAAATTGCAACAATGAAAAATGAACGACGGTATCGCGGGCTTTATCGATCCGTGACTCAATTAATTTTAATCGAGTAATTGCAACGGTGAATTCGCAAATTGCGTCACACCCACTTTTTAAATATCACTTTGCCAAGTGTTTTATGCACTCCTTGAACTATTCCGCCTCTAAATGTGAGAGCCGTAACGAGAATTGCAATCCATAAAAGCAAATGTCTTGCATTTTTTCCTCGGAATGCATCTTTACTCGATATATGTCGCAAATATCTAGCCGATGAAAGTCTTAGAAATATCCCCATGAGAATGGGGATACCTCAGCCGTGAGGTGTACCCCGTGAGAATTTCTATGTTCTTTTCTATGTTCATCAATGTATCAAAGAATAGTATTTCCTAGCCGATATATGTCCCTGGGTAGACCAGTGTTGTGGACATACATCGAGTAAACGCTGTATTCAAGTTCGATCAAAACGGTGTTTTGGTATGTTGTTAAGATATGTTCGATGTACTGTTTAGTATCTTTTTATCAGTCAAATAAACTTTCATTTGTGGATTTAACGAGTCTAGATTTTCATTTGTTACCGCCATGCAGCGTGACCGCACTTTCGCAGCTATAATTCCATCGATTTTGCAGATTTGCGAGCAAAACTTTGCGAGAATATTCCACAAGGATTCTGTCAACAGAATACACCATTGCACAATTTTTTTCAACGATCGATTAATTTTTCATTCAACCACTTAGGAAACCGTCATTCGGCGCCAGAACTTTGAGGCGTGAAAATATGCAAAAATTTGCAAGGCCTTCCGCTTCAGACGTCCGCCGATTGTATTGTCTTGTGTTGCACGTACATTTTTGGCCCGTCCGAACATATGTACTATTGTACAATGACGAGTTATGCAACCAGCAGACTAATTATCGGTTATTACGCGTTGACATGCTACTGCGTTGCATCAGCAGCAAGACGGCAAGACGCGAAATAAACCAAAATACAAGAAAAATTTCAATGGAAAGTATGAAAGAGAATGAGCGCCGGTCAAGGCAAAAATTAATACGTGCTGTTGTTAACGTCGCAGCGATCTTGGGAACAAGAGGATGTTGGAAAATTTCATGCTATTAAGGGAACGTTGACGTACACGTTGCTTTCTTTTTGCGAAAGTTGCAGTACGGTAGAAATTGCGGATGATTAAATTCACTTGTCGTGCACCGTGTTGCTTTTTCTATGAACATTCGAGTCAACATTCTTCGGAATTTACGCGTGCAATTTTTCTGGGTCAGTTCTGTAGGCATAGGATAGGTTAGGATAGGTTAGGATAGGTTAAGATAGATTAGGATAGGTTAGGATATTCTACGATAATAAGGGTAACAATAATAATTTTTGAATGATAATTTAACAGCAATAATGAGAAATTATTGGAATATAAATTTTATCAGTAAACTAAATTTGAAAATAAATTTTGGTTAAAATTATGGGAGTAAATTCTTAAAAATTGTTTAAATTTTAAATTGCGAGTATAGAATTTGAAAAAATGGTTTCGATATAATCCTTTTTGCGCTTCGAATTGAATTTGCGATGCATTTCTGCGAAACTTCTGCGACGAACTATGCGAACATTTAGATATGTGTTGCACCGAGCAATTAGTATGTTTTTAGATACTAATGCGCGCAATCGAAGCGCTCGATCGTTGCCAATTAATCACTTTGGCAAACATGTAATTAGAAAATATAAATCGTCGTTGATCCGATCGCTCGGGGGCACCGATGCAATAAATTCACCTGATCAGCGGAAAATGGCGACCTTCTCCTACGTTGCGCATGCAAACGCGACAACGCTCTATTTAATTTCGCAGAAAAAGAAATGTCTGCGGGATTTTCAGTTCAACTTTCTTCCGTGTGCTTCTACCTGCGATATCTTTCCACCATTAATGATTATTAATTCGAGAACGACACGCACTCTTCTGAAAATTAAACATTACATAAACTATGGACTATCGATTTCGATCACGTGTCTTATTCGACCGAAATTCCCTGGAAGAGTAAAAAGATCACTGAAAAAATAAAGTAGAATTTTCACTTAATTGCTTTTCGCACGCTCTATTAAGCATTTCCTTAACATGTACATAATACCTGGGAATAGATATAACCGCACACTATATTTATTACTCTTGTGCATCGTGCGAGTAAAATTCGATAGTTATTTTCGACTTTCACATTTTTCAATCTACTCCACAGGAAGATCCATCTATAGATCATTATTTAACACCTTGACCACTAAACTAGAGACCTCAAAAATTGCACAAACTTAAAATAAGTTATTCAATGAAATAAAAATTGAAAAAAATTAAATGTATGATATTCCTCCAACTTTCTCGAATTTTACAGATCCTAATCAAATTTGGTACAATGAATGTACTAATATAAAAATTCATTTTAAAACCTGGACATATGGGTGACATGACAGTCAACGTGTTAAACTGCGGTTTTGCATCGAGTTGCAATCGTATAAAAAAAATATTTTTTTGCATTTTTGAAACGAAAAAGTATGTTTTGCATCTTTGGAACGATTCTTCATCGTTTGAAACGATCGATTACATTTCTGTTTAATCGACCTCTCGACCTCTGCTCAGCCGAAAATAGCATATCGACGATTGTGCAATAACGTCTGCAAGTCGCGTGACATTGTCAGCGCATAATGATCCCGCCGAATGATCCGCCGATCTTTCATTTTGTGTTATTCCATCTTCCTCCGCCGTGGGCGACCTCGGGGATCAAATTGCGGCGTGTTCGTAATGATCCGGACACCGGAAGCCGAACCGGAGATCTTGATAGCCGTCATCCTCGAGAGACGTAATCTATTAGCACGTTGCCATTTTATCGTGGTGTGACAAATATCGTTAATTCACACTGCTCGACAGACCACCAAAGCTACAGTACCATTTCTTTACTGAGACAATACTTCGGTTATTTATTAAGAATTGCCGAATTATTCCAGACGGACAAGCAATTGATTTTTTATCAGAAGAATGATAAAGAAATGTCCTTGACCCCT
>CM052136.1:4249112-4272533 GCA_028454255.1 Halictus ligatus | reverse complement strand
CGTTCCGCCGTGAAATTTGGTTTTCGTTGGAAGACACCGTGGGGTTCCTTATGTATCGTTATCAGGGTGTTCCATCGAAACTGTGGTAGAGCAGGGTAGACCGTAGATGTCGAAGCACTAACTGGTACGATTTTAGTGCGCATAATTCCGGGATCGTAGCCTCGATTCACGATCGAAAGGGATGCGAGAGCCCGTTGTTCGGCAAATGAAGGACAAACAGATTTGGGTATGCGTCAGGAAGAAATGTCTCCATTCTCCACCTTTCTCTGTTTTATGTTTCCCCGTGGCAGCCATCGTCATAAAGTCAGTCAGACGAATGGGACGAGGTTCGTCTCTCCACTCTGTCTTTATCTATCCTTTCTCTCTCTCTCCCTCTCTCTCTCTCTCTCTCTCTCTCTCTTCCTCGTTCGTCTCCCAGCTTCGATCCTGTTCCTCTCTCCGTTCGACGCCCTCTATCGCGCGTTTCATTCGTCTTCGTCGGATTCGACGGCGTTTCGCATCCACCCCTAAGTCATTCGTGCATTGTGAAACGCAGGAGAACGAGACCTACGGGTTAGGTTTGCCCCTGATGCGAACGGGGATCACAGGGAATCCGGGAAACTGGAGGAAGGTTCCCCCGTTTTCTCCGCGTTTACGTACGGAAATTCAAAAAATTATGAAACTTTCGGAACGCGTAGCGCATATTTAGCTACGCGTAACGCAATTCTGTTCTCTTTGCCGGCAAAGTTCGCTTTGAGGGCGCGAAATCGACCCTTGAAAATTTGTCGGTAGCTTCCCGAGTCAATGGACGAGCTCCTGAAGTCGTAATGTCTGTTAATGTCAGCTCTTCGGTATTGTTAATTCGCGATTATCGAAATTGTGAAGATGCACGAATGAGGAATTATTCAACAAATTTATTTCTTTGGGTATACAGTGATTTCTCTGTATACGTCGCCGGGGCCTCCATGATAAATGTCGCGGAATTATCTCCCCCACCGCCGCAGGGTATACCCCGTGAGGGGAAGCTTGAGAGGCTCGGGTACGTCTCCTGCACGATACACGTCGCTGGCTTTCTGTTGACATATATCCAGAATTCACTGTACAAAATTCGGATAGATACATTTTTGTTATTTTGATAACGTGTATGACGCAGATAAACGATCTGTTCCTGAATCGGTGTGACAGTGTCGCTTATACTGCTCGGACAAGCAATAATCTGGCCACGCGATATATTTTATAGAACCGTAACAAGAAATGGCAATAATTGAATTGTTCTTTTACGAAGCGTAAAATGTTATTAGCGGTGTGATTGTACACATTTATGTCGGAAGGTACGCGAACTACGAAAATGGCGAGGAATTGAAACAAATATCTCGTTCTCGTTTCGCCAGGAAAACAGAAAATTAAATATCCAGGGAAAATTCGAAATGCAGTGAATTCTCGATATATGTCAACAACATTCCAGCGCGGTGTATCTTCCAGAGACATGCTCGAGACGTATTATGTTTACACTCCTCGGCGTCCGTGGCCTCTCGAGCAGGCCCTGGCGACATATACGGGGTGCGGTCGAATAACGAGTACGAGCGGGCAGGGGGTGATTCTACGTGTAAATACAAACCGAAACAAAGGAATAACATTTTTTCATTTGACGCCTCGTTTTCGAGAAAATTGAATTCAAAGGTCCGTCGGGTTCGCGTGCTTTACTCTAATTCGCCTAAAACAAATCTACATAATCAAATTAAATATTGATAAAACAACAGAAACAATGCCAGACCTCATATAATTTGCCTATATTTTTAAACGAACAAATATATTAACCTTTCATTTTCTCGAAACAAAAGAAAATGGACTTACGCCACTTTCAAAATAAACGGTCCATATGTAGGAAGTAGGATTTTCTCGAAAACAGAGCTTCGGACGAAAAACTTCTATTCTATATTTTCTTCTTATTTTCTCATAAGGTATCGCCTCGTGCACCCTGTACAGAGAAATCACTGTGATTCCAGATTAATCGTGTAGTCATCCGCGATTAAAGATCCGCCTAAAGTGCGGCAACCCGGCCGACAGAGGTGCACGTTGCTTACGTCACAGGCTCCCATCAGTCGTGCGGCAGTCACGCATCAACTGACAAATGGCTCCCCTCGCAAGACACCATCTGGGCAATAATTCGGCGTCCGAGGCCCCTCGGACGTTTATCTCGAGCGTTTATCGCCCACGCGTTGGCGACATATACAGAGAAATCGCTGTACCTTCGTAAAGCGGAACACCGTTCACGTGGAACGAGGTCCGCTGATTCGAGTGGAACCTGCGCCGCGAAGTTGGTCGCGAATTTTTTGCGCCCTCGAGTGTCAGCGTTCGCATGACTAACAACGCCGGGGGCGGCGGGCAAATGACGCAAATAGATCGAGACTTGCCTCGAACGGCCCAATTTTTCCAGCAGGAAATTACGAAGCGGCCGACCGGATTTCGACGGGTGCAACACGGTCCACTGTGCGCTCTCGCGAGAGAAAGAGAGCGAGAGAGAGAGAGAGAACACAACAAACGGCACGCCGCCGACATTCTCTCGTGTCGCGGGCCTGGAATTAATAAGCGAACTCGCGGCCGGCACGCGAGAGTCGAAGCTTATTCCCCGACCGATTTCTTCTTCCGCCTGTTTTCCTCCTCGTCTGTGCCACTCGTTTTCGCTCCCACCTCGAGCAAATTCCACCTAACGAGGCCCCAGCAATAATAGATACCTTTGCTTCCTTTGATCGAGGGGGAGGGGGGAGAAGGAGGAGGAGAAGGGGGTTGTTGGCAGTGCTTGCTGTCATATCGCGGACAATTACGAACCCCGAGGATGCAGGCACGCTTGCATCTTCGACTCCGTGTCTTCCTTTTTTCGTCCCACGCTACCCTCATTCTCGTTTCTTCTTCCCTCTCCCCCTTTCTAACTCCCCCTACTTTCGATACGAAGGGAAAGCTTCTTGCGAACGGCGAGACTTCTTTCCGGGATCATAAACGTTCCATACGCGTATCGTTCCGTGCTGTAATGCGCCTACGAGGAACGAACTCCGCCCGCCGCCACCGGCGTCCATTAACGAACGTACGCGCCGAAGGATTTCATCGGCTTCCTTATAATAATGAGAGACGTCGATCGTTCCTCGCGACGCACACAGACGACGATCGTGCGTCCCCCTCCGTTCTCAATGTTTCTCCGAGAACCCCTTGCCGCGAACAGAGAAGAATCGTTTCTTTCGAATCCTCTTAGTTTTCGATCTCATTTCTGTTTATTATCAGGATCGCGAGAGAGTCGCAGCTTTCGATGCGTTATTTCGGAAGAGACGCGCCGCACGGATGCGCCCGTTTTTATTTGTCAATGATTTTTCGGTATATTGCGCCAAGGCCTCGATGATAAATGTCAATAAATCGCGAGTAATTTCAATAAATCGTGCGGTAGTTCACAGAGGAGTTATCGATATATGTCGCCAAGGGCTCGATGAAAAATGTCAATAAATCGTGCGCTAGTTTACAGAGGAATTATCGATACCTGTCGCCAAGGCCTCGATGAAAAATGTCAATAAATCGTACGGTAGTTTACAAAGGAATTATCGATATACGTCGCCAAGGCCTTGATGATAAATGTCAATAAATCGTGCGGTAATCGCGAGTAATTTCAACAAATCGTGCGGTAGTTTACAGAGGAATTATCGATATATGTCGCCAAGGCCTCGATGAAAAATGTCAATAAATCGTGCGGTAGTTTACAGAGGAATTATCGATATACGTCGCCAAGGGCTCGATGATAAATGTCAATAAATCGTGTGGTAATCGCGAGTGATTTCAACAAATCGTGAGGTAGTTTACCGAGGAATTCTCGATACCTGTCGCCAAGGCCTCGATGATAAATGTCAATAAATCGTGCGGTAATCGCGAGTGATTTCAACAAATCGTGAGGTAGTTTACAGAGGAATTATCGATATATGTCGCCAAGGCCTCGATGAAAAATGTCAATAAATCGTGCGGTAGTTTACAGAGGAATTATCGATATACGTCGCCAAGGGCTCGATGATAAATGTCAATAAATCGTGCGGTAATCGCGAGTGATTTCAACAAATCGTGCGGCAGTTTACAGAGGAATGATCGATATATGCCGCCAAGGCCTCGATGATAAATGTCAATAAATCGTGCGGTATTTTACAGAGGATTTTTCGATAAATCGTTGGAATTGGAATTTCAACAAATCGTGCGGTAGTTTACAGAAGAATTATCGATATATGTCGCCAAGGGCTCGATTATAAATGTTAATAAATCGTGCGACAATTGCGAGTAATTTCAACAAATCGTGCTGTAGTTTACAGAGGAATTATCGATATATGTTGCCGAGGCCTAGATGATAAATGTCAATAAATCGTGTGGTAATTCCGAATAATTTCAACAAATCGTGCGGTAGTTTACAGAGGAATTATCGATATACCTCGCCAAGGGCTCGATTATAAATGTCAATGAATGGTGCGGTAATTACGAATAACTTCACTAAACCGTGCGGTAGTTTACAGAGGAATCATGGATATATGTTGCCGAGGCCTCGATGATAAATGTCAATAGATCGTGCGGTAATCGTGAGTAAATTCAACAAATCGTGCGGTAGTTTACAGAGGAATTATCGATATATGTCTATCCCTTAGTGTAGGTTTACCCCTTGAAGGGAAACTTGCGGGACCTTTGAGTGTAAACATAACACGGCTCGAGTTGTCTCCTGGACACGGTGTTGTTGACACATATCCAGGATTCAATGGAGTGAATGTCAAGACGTGTATTATATTGTTTACGTGTTAACAGAAGTATACAAAATTTTCAGTGCTCGAAACTTCTTATGAAATATTTTTGCAAGTGGTGAGATGTTATTACTAGAATTTTATAAAAGTTGAGTCACATGGAATTTTATTTTTAGTGGTAATAGCCTTTCTCGAAGCAAAATACATAAAAGTCGTACTAAATTCTATCGAATTTTATGTTCCTGGATTTTTTGAAAATTCTTATAAGCCGTAAATGCATGAAGTTCCGCGGTCTAGTTATTGCCTTCTTCTAGTATGGTTTTAAGTGTCAGTATCGGCTTAAATAGTGACAATGGTTTGTCTTTTACGATTTTTCATCGTGTTTTGACCAAATTTTTTGTACTGGTTCTTGCTTTTGTGTAAAGCAAAACGCCACTAACACTAAGTTTACGGAGCCCTAAAAGTGAGTACTTTGCATTACTTTATAGAAATAACAAGAAAGTGCTACCCACACTTTTAGCAACATTTTAAAAATAATATATACCCAAAGAAATAAATTTGCTAAATAATTTCTAATGTATGCATCCTCAGAATCTGAATAATTTAAAATTAAAAATATTAGAACGCGTCATTTTGAAGGGTATCGTAAACCTAGCGTTAATGCATGTAAGTGTACCAGGCAGGTGTTTTTCTAAAAAATGAGGCATCCCTTTCTTAATTAATTAGAAAGCGATAAATTAAAACTTGAGACTTGTCCTTTGCCACACCATTTGTTAACATAGTTATCCTTTGTCACACTATTTGTAAACATGCACTTTTTCGAACTTTTTGAAACAACATATTAACCCTTAGGCCTTGAGAGACGACTCTGAGGCGCCACTAAAAATGTTAATATCAAATTACTTTTTTGTATCAGTTTCATATGCATGAAATGAAAATAAATTGTCCAGGTAGGTAGACATGTATGGTTTCCGAGATAAAATAGTTCCGAGCGCAAAGGGTTAATATATTACGGTAAAAGTGTTATCCACTTAACGTTATATATTAGGTCGTCCCATGAATTCGCGCCGTTTACCCTTGTACCACTTAAATTCTAAAAATAAAATACATGTAACCACCCTTTCATTCCACAACCTCTTCTGACCTTTTTGGCAAACACGTCACACCGTCACTGTAAAGTCTCTGCGGTTTTCATTAAAATACTTTTCAATGGTGAACAATATAAACATATCCGCGGCACGAACTTACAGGGACGACCTAATATTATTTGTTCAGGTTTTAAAATGAATTTTTACGTTAATATATTCGTTCAACCAAATTCGGATAGGATCCATAAAATGCAAGAAGGTTGGATGACTACTCAATATTATACATTTAATTTTTCCAATTCTTATTTCATTAAACAACTCACTTCGATTTTACGGAATCTCTGAGGTTTCCAGTTTGGCAAAGTGTCAAACTGTTAAAGCGACTTAAATAAACAATAAAACCACGCCTGCCTGTACTCACAATTATCCTCGACAAAATTCCCACAAACGGAAAACAAAATTGCTGTGCGTCTCTCCCGAAATTACGGGAAAAAAAAAAAAAAGAAAAAACGTAGAACGCAATATCAGACCGTCGTGCCATGCGACGCGCGTGTCCGCAAGCCACGTCGGAAGATTACGTTAGTTACAGGAGATCGTTCCGAATGGCGAAAGCTTCTTACGGAATTATAACCGGACCCGGGTACGACCGTTTCGCTCAACCTTCCCCCTCCCTTGCCCTCGTGGGGTGGTCGGCGTGTGTCTAAACAACTTTGCATCAATATGGTGCCCTTGCACAGTCCTCTCCCTTCACCCCCTCGTCCCTCTCTCGCTCTTTGCCATCTCTGGCACCGCGTTACCATTCTCCCCGTAGCTCGTCGTTTCTGCCCCATAGCTATTCGAATCTCATTCGACGAGCAGCATAGTTTCACGTGGCGGATCGCGTGGATCTCACCCGGCCCCAAGTATATACATATATATATACGCTTGTTGTTACCCCGTGGAACAGAGACGGAGCTCACAGGCGAGAACCAACTCCTGAGAGAGAGAGATGAAGATAGGAGGAGAAGGGAGGGCGATGAGACTCTATAGAGAATGGAACGTGCACTTTCCACCGTGGTCGCAAACTCGTCCGTATCGCAGTGACATCCATACGAAATTCGCACCTTCCGCCAGCTTGTCCGACCTGTTTTGTCACAGGAAGAGATTCCGTGTACCCGCACGGAATAAACGTCCCCGATCCCTCGCCCCCATCTTCCTCGCGCCTGGCCCACCCTTTTCAATCGGTTCCTCCACCTTTGTCACCCTCTGTCTATCTCTTTCTAAAGAGAGAGAGAGAGAGAGAGAGTTTCTATCTCTCTCTCTCTCTCTCCCTTTCCCCGTCACGCTCTAGGTGCCACGATCCCTCTCGACTCGCACGGTGTCGTCCAGGTAATTATAACTTTGCCATGTTCCGCGTCGACGCCGCGGAACGTATCCGTCGAGCGTCCTCTTTTCATCGACCGAGACGGAAAACTTCCCGAGCTGCTCGCGATTATTTCGTTCTTCCGGGCCCTCTCCGACCATGCGAGAAATCGCTGATTTTTATACCCTCTCCGGGGCAAATTGCCGCGGGAAAGGTAAGATCGACGCGGGGGGGACAATAAAGGGAAGCATAGTCGTCGTCGCTTCGAGGATCGATTATATTATTTACCGGCTGCTTGCTCGGTTACACGCGATATTACCTCGAAGGCGATTTTTCTGCGACCAGTCTCTCCGCTGTGTCGTAAGTAGGATCTTCGTGACAAATGTATAATATAAATTAATAATAAATGAATTGAAACATATAGATAAATAAAGTTTCTCGATGTATGTCCGTCGGACGGGTCGATACTGTTTCGAAGGCAATTTTTCTGCGAACAGTCTCTCCGCTGTGTCGTAAGTAGGATCTTCGTGACAAATGTATAATATAAATTAATAATAAATGAATTGAAACATATAGATAAATAAAGTTTCTCGATGTATGTCCGTCAGACGGGTCGATACTGTTTCGAAGGATATTTTTCTGCTACCAGTCTCTCCGCTGTGTCGTAAGTAGGATCTTCGTGACAATAAATGTGTAATATGAATAAATAATGAATGAATTAAAACATATAGATAAATAAATTTTCTCGATGTATGTCCGTCAGACGGGTCGATACTGTTTCGAAGGCAATTTTTCTGCGACCAGTCTCTCCGCTGTGTCGTAAGTAGGATCTTCGTGACAATAAATGCATAATATAAATAAATAATGAATGGATTGAAACATATAGATAAATAAAGTTTCTCGATGTATGTTCGTCAGACGGGTCGATACTGTTTCGAAGGCAATTTTTCTGCGAACAGTCTCTCCGCTGTGTCGTAAGTAGGATCTTCGGGACAATAAATGTATAATACGAATTAAAACGTATAAATAAATAAAGTTTCTCGATGTATGTCCGACAGGGTCTGGTCAGGGATATACCGTTCTTTGACACTAGGTGGACGGAGCACTGAAAATTACTATTTTACATTATAAAAATAACATGAATGTATCTATCAAAATTTGTAGCCATTTGTTTAAATGATATATACCCAAAGAAATCAATTTGTTAAATAATTCCTCACACAGGCATCGTTACGATCTCAATGTTCGTTGAATTGAAAATATTAGAACCCTTTATTTTGACAGCTCCCGTAATCCACGACGAAAACCCCTAGCGAAGCCCTAGAGCAGTGTTTGCCAATGTGGGGGCCCGCGCCCTTTAGAGGGCAATTTTATTGTTAAGGGGAGCAATTAGAAAGTGGACTCGTTCAGAGTTTAATCTTTAACGATTCGAAAGTACTTCAAGTTTACTTCCCACCAGGTTCAAGCTATTTTTCATACCAAGAGAATCTGTGGACTCGAGATTTTTGTATCAAGTATAGAAAGGAAAATATTTATATTTTATTATATATACATACATATATTTCTTTTTAATTTTATTGTTAAGGGGAGCAATTAGAAAGTGGACTCGTTCAGAGTTTAATCTTTAACGGTCCGAAAGTACTTCAAGTTTACTTTCCACCAGGTTCAAGCTATTTTTCATACCAAGAGAATCTGTGGACTCGAGATTTTTGTATCAAGTATAGAAAGGAAAATATTTATATTTTGTTATATATACATACATATATTTCTTTTTAATTTTTGTCGCCATATAGGCGGCATTGGTCCGTTAAGGGTTAAGTTAACCGTATGGCGACTGTCAGTCGCTACTCGGACTGCACTATTAAAATTAAAAAGTTAAAAGTTACCAAGTTACATTCTGAAATACCTATTTTCAATATTTTCTATTTTAATATTTGAATATTATAAAAAGGGGTCGCGACGCAAAGAAGGATGAGAAACACTGCTCTGTGAATACGCGTGCCTACACGATGCATGTCCAAAACACGGCTCCGGCAGGGCCAATTATCGTGCAGAATATTATACTATTCTTTGACACACTGCCGAACGTAGAAAAGGACAACAAAGCTTCATGGTGCGGCAATGCGGATAGTTCTGGGTCTTTTATCAGCTAGATATTTGGGACATATATCGAGAAATCAATCACGGTCTACAGCTATATTATTGTTAACCTCTTACACACCTGAAGCAGTTAACTAAAAATTACTTCAGCTTGCTGCAATTCCGGTAGAATAATTTCGCACGAGGATCCGCAGTCTAATGATCACGTAGTTTATTTATTTTTTTGAACAGGATAACTGCAAACTTAATGCTCACAGTGCAGGTGCAGCTACTTGAACGGAACAATATTAAAACTAAACACCGTGCGAAAGAGATAATATTGTACAGGACGGAAGCACCTTGAAACGTTTTCAGAAAACAAAAGATTCAAAATTGTGGAAGCCATCGGGCCAAGGACGTTGTCTTATTTTTTCCCCGAGCACGCCGGATCACCTTCGCAAAATTCTTTCTTGTGCTCGAGGACGACCTTGGCGGTAAAGTGCACCGGGTAATTGATCGATGCGCTCCGCCATTAGAAAACCAGTAAATCCCTCAACTCTTTGGGGCTGGGTTGGTTAAAAACTGTCCCGCCTTTTGCTTAGCGTTTTATGCACGGTGGGACATATTTCAACCCACCTCGAAAAGTCGAAGTTGCTCGTAGTCGTACAGTTCAATATTTCATTTCAAGTTTCTCATTCAGTTGGCAATGCTATGCACCGACCGTGCATAAGTAGAAAAGAAAATTTATGCAAATCGAAACGCATCAGCAAGTTGCGCGTGCTGCCGCGGTTAAGGTTGGCACATTGTGTGACGCAGTAAATTTCCAAAATTCCGTGCCACCAAGGTTTTTATTTTCTTTAAAAGCGTGTGCCTCATACACGCGGTTCGTTCGGAACGTCTCGAAAATTGTCCGCAGCCATCTTCCCCGGGACAAAGCCCTAAACAACCCGATTCCGCGTACGGAAACCGCGAGCCGCGAGACGGTCTCTCTCTCCTTCTCACCCTCTCTGTCTCTCTGTATAAAAGATGAACGAAAAATTTGTCGGCCACGCTCCCCCGGCAGACAATAACTCAAAAAGACATCCGTATCCGAGGCGGCGCAAAGCAGGAGCAACGAAATAAAAGGAAAAACAATGGGGGAGGAAAAAGAAGAAGAAGAAGAAGACCGAACGAGGAAAGACATCGGCGGAGGAGAGCAACAGCAGCAGCAGCAGCTCTTCTGGCTGTTTCTACGAGAGTGCAAGGAGAAGGAACGTCTTCGCAGGGAGAATGACGTCGTTCGTCTAATTTCGTAGCACGGTCCGACGGTTCGAAATGAAATTTCGCACGCAACCGAAGCGGATGACGAGCAGAGCCGTGCAAAATGCGGGAACATTTTTACGACGGAACAAAGTTTCCCGTCGTGCCGTCGAACTTTTTACGCTCGTATTTATGGGCAAGCCGTCGTAAATCCGCGGGCGCCAACACGTCCCCCCGCCCCTCTCGCTTCTTTCCCCGCTCCGCTCCCGGGAGACCTGATTAACCCTTTGGAAAGCGGAAGACGTGTAATTATCCACTCATAACGGATAACGCAATCGTTAAGCAGAAATCATTCGGCGACTCCAAGCCTTCTTCTGGTTCCGTGCTTCGAATCCCTCTCGCGATTATGCTGCGGGTAATTATGCGAAAATTTGCACGATTCCTCGTAAGAATAATAGACTCTCCGCTGATCGAATTAGGAGAGAGGCGGACAGATATACAGTGATTTCTCTGTATATGACACCAAGGCGTCATGTACAGAGTGTAATGACACTGTAAAACTTACTGTATCGTTACTCAAAATGTTTTTTGCATTATTCGATTTGTTCGTATTTAATAAATTACTAAACGTTTCAGTACTGTACAAGTATGCTTCGGGACAAAAAGATAGCACGTCACATATTTTTGCTCGTCTGATACCATAAACTGAAGAAAATTAATATTTTAATATTGTCAACATTTCTGGACGTGGCCATATGTATAATGTACCGAGTATCGTCCACAACATTTACATCATCAGAATTCCAGGAACGAAAACGTAAATATTGTGGTCCGCAAACGGGACAAAATGATAGCACGCTTAACGAAAAACTTGAAATACGAAACAATTAATTAAGAAACATCAAACCTCGATATTTTGTAGAACCTCTTTTATATCTAACCAGTTCAATCTTTCTGGTTGGTAATGATTTATACATTTCTTAAATACTTTTTTGGCTAACATTCTCTCACTCGTCCAGAATACGTTGTTTTAGATCGTTAATATTTCGAAATTGGCTGCCATTTTGGTGTACGGCTCTGGTAAGATGTCCCCAATAATTTTCGATAATGTTGAGGTTCGAGGATCTTGCCGGGCAATTTAAAGCACGAATATTCTTCGAAGAAAAGTATTTCTTTAATACTTTTGCCGTGTGAACCGCGGCATTATCTTGGTGTAATCCGTATCTATTTCCAGAAATTCTTACAGCATATGTGTTTAATTGTTCATTCATCATTTCAATATACAGTTCGCTATTTATTTGGATTTTTTAAAATTTGATTTCTGTTTCAGCCCGGTGTCCAGTACCGGCCGAAATCATTATATCACGGCCTCCCATTTGGCGACGGCTTAAAAATGGCTGTTCCTTTCTGAAATCGTGATAGTAATAACCTACGCTGTCTGGTTCATCCAAATTAAATCTTTTTTTGTCAGTAAATATGATTCTTCGCCACTTTGTTCAATACATTTATAAGCTTTCCGGCAAATTGTGAGAGGAACGCTTACGCTCCTTCTTTAACTAAGGTTTCCTCTGAAATTTCCTTCGCATTTTTGTAAAACTCGACGTACATTTTTTACGTTAGTGTTTACACCAACACTTTCTGCGATTCATATCGCAGTCATGTTCGAATTTGATACTGTTCTTAATATTGCACGTTTTTCGCGAGAAGTTCAACTTCGTGGACGCGCAGAACTCTTCTTTATTCCGCAATTTTCAGGATTTTTTAATAAGTTTATAATTACTTTTCGGCTTCTATTTACAACTCTTGATATTTTTGAAACTGAATATTGTTCATCCTTTAACTTCAATATTGTATGTATTTCACATTCATTTAATCTTTTTCCACCGCCCATTTTTAACACTGTGCTATGTTCTATTTATGAAATAAGCACAAATAAACGACGTACACACTTTATCAATTAGATTGTACAATGCATGTATCCACTTCAGGGTGTTATACGCAACTGAGAATCGAAAATCTGCAGCTTGTGCTATCATTTTGTCCAACAATATTTACGTTTTCGTTCGTACAATTCCGTTGACGGAAATATTGTTGACAATACTCAGTACATTATACATATGGACACGTCCAGAAATGTTGACAATATTAAAATATTAAGTTTCTTCAGTTTATGGTATCAAACGAGAAAAAATATATGAAGTGCTATCTTTTTGTCCCGGAGTGTATGTCCTGGACGACACACGACCCTCGCACGACCCGTGTCGTTGCCATATATCGCGAATTCGCAGTATCGAAATGCGTGAGGGATCATCCGCTGTTGTGCATCGATCAAGTTTATCGGAAGATATTTTTCCCATACGACATTCGAAAAGACCGTGAAACATGACGGCACGCGTTTCGTTGTACGACGTTTCCAGTGTTGTTCACCAAAAAAATTGAGATGAATGTCTCAGACTGAGGGATGGATACTCGGGAATTTCCCTCTTCCTTTGACATAATCGCATCGACGCCGATTCTTTGAAGTTTTCTCGATCGAGTTACAAGCACTCGTTGTTTTCGTTGTAATGATCTCCGCGCGGTCTCCTGATCGCGATTCCGCAAGTGAGGGCGCGTTAATCAAATCTTTTCGAGGGATCCCCAAGGCGTCTAAACAGAGGCAAGCTATTATTCAGGCGATGGGCGGACGGGGGCGGGAAGAAGGGGCGGGTGTTGCAGGATCTGAATTTCGAGCGGAAATCTCATTGAACAACATAACAGGATATAGTACGATTCCGGGGTTGATAGTTGCCGAAGACAAGGGGTGCCGGTGGGAGGGAGGGGGTGTAGGTATCCTCGCGATGATCCCTAGGAACCAGGGACCGATCCGCTTCTGGCTGCATGATTTCCGTGAGCGGATAGACTGGTACGTGAGCAAAGCTCCTATCCGGAGACTGCTCTCCGGTTTGATGTATCCTCGATTAATCGGTGGAAGTGCCAAGGGGCGAGATGCACCGTACGTGCTCGACCCGCCTGACACCTGTATTACCTGTACAAAGCAGGCGCCCCACCAGGTATCGACGTTCGGCTGTCAACCCTATAACAATGTACTGCGCTTAACCGTCGCCGTCGGGCCCGGTTATGCGTTCCCCTGATCGGTCATTACTCCAATTATAACAATAATCGTCCCTTTCCCGTTGACAATCCCGCAAAATCAATATCGAACGTGTTACACGATTGTCGAACCTCAGTTTCAACGAGCCGCCGTAGACGGACCAACCAAAAATTACATAATCGATACGTACGAATAATTACGGTTCGTACAGGTGAGTGGTCTAAAATTAAAAAATGTCCCAGATAAATGGGATCACCCTAAATAGCTACCTTCATATTATACAGGCTGCCCGACCTAAATGTCATCACTTTGCACAGTTATCGTCGTCGCTATTCCACGAATAAACCTCTCGAAACGCACAGTTACATATGCAATTCTATACATATGTAATTTATTAACGAGATTGCGAGGTCATTGACACCATTTTTGCACGACACCCTGTACACCTTCTCCAGTATTCTTGTAGAGCACGAAGAGACGAATCCAACGACTACCATCACCATACCATTGCGATCATTTAATCCGGAGACATTCCTGTCTTAAGGGTAAGCTCTGAGGTCTCAGGTCTAGCTCAGCTGCCTTACCCTTCAGACACGAATATCTCGAGATCGAGTGATCGTAACCACATAATCATGGTACTCGTTGGAATCGTCTCTGCGCGTTCTACAAGCACGCCTGATCGGAAGCGTAAGTTGTCGTTCAAGAAAAAAAAATGATCAACCTTGAAGTACCGTTACAAAAAGGCTTCAAGCCACGATAACGATCTGGACGGTAGACTAGACGATCCCCGTTCAGTCGAGGCGCCCTGTACAGCCTCGAGAGACTAAATATTCTCGAGTCGAGGCGAGCCGTAGAGCTCGCCGGCCCCAGAGAGAAGGCGGTTCGCATGGTTTTAGCGAGTATCACGAGAACGGTTTGCTCTGAAATGTTCGCAGGTCGGCCAGGCACGGACTACCCGGTGCTCGGCAAGGTACCCTACACGAACTTTTACTGCGACGATCAACCGTACCCGGGGTTCTTCGCGGACGTCGAGACGAGGTGCCAGGCGTGGCACTACTGCGACATCGACGGCCGCCAGGCGACGTTTTTGTGCCCGAACGGCACGCAATTCAGCCAGGCGGTGTTCGTCTGCGACTGGTGGTTCAACGTGAGGTGCGAGCTCAGTCCTAAGCTGTACGCCATCAACAGCCGGCTTTACGGCAGGCCCACCGAGAGCCCGACCCGACCGCATCGACTCATCACCAAGGAGCTGCTCGAGAACATTTTCGTCAGGCGGAAATGACCGCGACACCCGGACGATCCCGAGACACCATCGACAACAATCCTTCGCGAACCATCTGATCGATCGGATCACGGGAAAAACTGCATATTGTGCATACAAATCCACAGAACTGTATGCAACCGTGCGAAACAGTATGCAACCATGTACAAGTATGCACGAACGTGTGAAACTGCATAGAACTGGTGCAGAAAATATTTCTGAAAGTATACCGCTGAGTGAATGTTGCGAAGAGGAATGACGAGAGTTGTGATCGTTTCTTCGTGTTTCGGGGAGTTCTAGTTGGACTTACGTGTTGTTTGAAGTTGCTATTGTATGTTATTTGCGAACATGGAACGACCTAGTACGTAATGAATGATTGTTAGACGAACGAATGCCTCTTGACGATCCATGGAAATCTCGGTGGAACAGAATTGTTCTTCGACAACGATGACGACGATTTTGTTTGAATGATCTGATTTTTGTTGTTTATATAATCGAGAATGTTAACTCTGGAAATTAGATGGGACGAGTGCGACAACAGGAACGGTTTGAACGGTTGTCGCGCGTCGTACATTTTGGACCGGATGCGCTTGTACATCGGAGAACAATGCTTCGTTGTAAAGTATATGTGAACCGCGTGCGAGCCGTAAATTGAACCACTAACAAATTTAGGTTTAAAACAAATTCCGTAGGAGACTTGCATGATGCAAGATTGAGAGTTCTATATAACACAATTTGGCAGGTTACAGTTGCGAGGAGCGAATGTTTATGCGAGACGATGTTGTTATATCGAACCTTTCGTCGGAAGCAAGAATGTACGAATCTGTGACCTACTTTTAAAACTGTATCCCATTGACTCGACTTCCTCGTGTATCGTAACAAACCTACTCGCATTCTGTTAGGCTAACACTGATTACTAGGACAAACGAAATAAAATAAATTCTGCCTCAAAGAAAAATTCTACGTTCAAAAATGATTGACAAAACGTTTGGCGATAGGGACCATGCCGGAAACAATTTTCTCTGTAGTGGGCATTTTATCGGCTAGGCATTTGGGACATATATAGAGAAATCATTTCACTATTCTTTGATCCTAGCGACCATACACTCCAAGAGGAGTCTAGGACCGAGGTCTCTGAAGCTTTTTGGCCCCCCTCACGAGATATACCTCTGCGGTAGCGGGAATAGTTCTGGGACTTTTATCAGCTAGGCCTTGGCGACATATATAGAGAAACCACTGTACTATTCTTTGATCCACACGACCATACACTCCTCGAGGAGTCTGGGACTGAGGTCTCTCGAGCTTCTTGGCCCACCTCATAGAGTATAGCCCGGGGTACTGGGGATAGTTCCGCGACGTTTATCGTCCAGGCCTTGGCGACATATATAGAGAAACCACTGTACTATTCTTTGATCCACGCGACCATACACTCCTCGAACTTCTTGGCCCCCCTCACGGGATATACCTCTGCGGTAGTAGGGATAGTTCTGGGACTTTTACCAGCTAGGCATTTGGGGCATATATAAAGAAACTACTGTACTATTTCTTGATCCACGCAACCATACACTCCTCGAGGAGTCTAGGACCGAGGTCTCTCAATCTTTTGGCCTCCTTCACGGAATATACCGCTGCGGTAGTATGGATAGTTCTGGGACTTTTATCAGCTAGTCATTTGGGACATATATAGAGAAACCACTGTACTATTCTTTGATCCTAGCGACCATACACTCTTCGAGGAGTGTAGAACCAAGGTCTCTGAAGCTTTTTGGCCCCCCTCACGGAATATACCACCGCGGTAGTAGGGATAGTTCTGGGACTTTTATCAGCTTGGCAATTGGGACATATATAGAGAAACCACTGTACTATTTTTTGATCCACGCGACCATACACTCCTCGAGGAGTCTGGGACTGAGGTCTCTCGAGCTTCTTGGCCCACCTCACAGAGTATAGCCCGCGGTACTGGGGATAATTCCATGACGTTTATCATCCAAGCCTTGGCGACACATATAGAGCAATTAGAATAGTAGACTTGATACTCCTCGAGGAGTGTTGCAGCATCGAAGTCTCTCAACCTTCTTGGCCCCCGCATTATTAGTGGGGATAACTCCGTGACGTTTATCGCCCAGGCCTTGGCGACATATATAGAGAAACGACTGTACTATTCTTTGATCCACGCTCTGATACAGTCCTGAAGGAGAGTAGGACCAAGGTCTCTCGAACTTCTTGGCCCCCCTCGCGGGATACACCTCTGCGATAGTGGGTATAGTTCTGGGACTTTTATCGACTAGACATTTCGGACATATATAGAGTAAAAGGCTGTGACGGGAGGGTAAGTATCGGTATCCAAAACGGATCGGGCGAAATTCGTTCTCCACTCAGAGGAGCCGTTTCCCGTTCGACACCGAGGCTGCGTGCCGGATCCAAAGTACTTCCTATATTTCGTTACCGTTTCGCGTTTAGCGATCTCTGAACGGTGCACCGTTCAGGATGCATGCAACCATTTGATCAGCTTATGTCTTACAATCGCTCGGGCATTGCGTAATTGCTCCGCGCTCGCCCGAAGGCCTGACGCTTCAGTTAGCAACGAACCAATTGACGATCGGTCATACGTGCAACAATTGCGATTACACGTGGAACGATCGCGATTATACCTGCAATAATGAAACTGGGGAAATTGTTGTGCTGCGGCAAACAAATCGACGGTACCACCATCCCCCTCCCCCTCCCCCCCCCCCCTACATACACGACGCCAGCCCGGCAACATACTACCGAACCCCGAACGAACACCGCCGCGAAAAGTGAATTATAAACAGGAAACGAGACCGGTGCGCCGGCCAAAATTAGATGACTTACGATGACTCGGACATGCGGCCGCTTAATTTTAAATTCAAACAGTAACAGAGCGGAAAATCCATGTTTAATTTTTTAATATTTCCGCGGGACACACAATAAACGAGGGGAATTATTAAGCTCGATGTACCGGAAGATAATTGTTAACATTTATTGCGTAAAAGTTGCAATCGCGGCCGACAGAAATACCATCGACGGAACATTATTGGCCAGACATTTTCGCAGAAATAATAATTCTCCTCTGGAATTAGAAATCGATGAGACTGATGAATTAAAGGAGCAGAGTTGAAAAATGGGACACTTAACTCGTCGAGACGATTAAGAAATAAATGAGTATGCAGCTTCGGTAGCTTGCAAAGAACGGGAACCATTTTTCTACTGCATATTACCTCTTAGGGTAGTCGTCACTCTGCTGCGAAGTTCTTTCGTAACGCCCCCTCCCCTACCTGTATATTTTAAACACAATTGTCTCTAATTTTCGGGCAATAAAAACAATAAGAATATAATATTGTTATTAATAATTTAATTTAATGGAAATTAATGGAAGCCTCGTTCATACTGGAACGTGTTTCAAATTGATTTGCATTCTAGCTTATTTAAAATATTTAAAATAGAATTTATGTTGACATTAAATTTGGTTAGCATTTTAACATTTTAGAAACAGCACATATTTTATTGAAAAAAACAATCTAGCAAGGCTATGAGCATCACTTGCATCGTGCGTTGGTCCAGCCTTCGATAGTGTACAGTGATTTCTCTATATATGTCGGCAAGGCCTGGATGATAAGTGTCGCGGAATTATCCCCACTACCGTGAGGTATAGCCCCTGAAGGATCGCAAGGCTCGAGGGTCCTCTAACGCCAAGGAGTGTGAACATAACGTAGCTTAGGTATGTCCTGTTAGGTAAGACCCTAAAATTGTGACATATATCGAGAATTCGCTGTAGATCGATGTTGCTGTTCGTCGACCGTTTAAAATACAGGTGTGGCATCGATAAATTCGTTATTTTCTTTTATCTTTGTGGCGGCTATCGATAAGTTAGGCTGATTCCTCGTCACTATGGCGAAACGAGGGCGTCGAATAAATAAAATGCACGAGAGCCCCTCCGCGGAATTCGTTTGGAGAAATTGCAAGTTCATCCGGGAAATTCGAATTTAATGCAACGCCCGGGCTTGGTAGACTTTACGCGGAATCAAAGTAAATTAGTTTTCGAAAACTCCCGACGAGATGTAACTTTAATAAGAGAGACGGCCCGCCCTTCAGTAGCCGCCGGCTAATGAGGAACGGTTAACCAAGAAAATTTTGCGGAATGATTTGAAAGCAGCTTTTGTTGGAAATTGCCCTATTAGAGGAGTGGGCGGGGAAAGGGGAGGGCGTTGGCCCGAAAAACGGATCCGGGGAGTGGTCCATTAAGCTGAGATCTGTCTTCCTCGTGCGGCTTCCTCTGGACGATACAAGACACTGACAAGACCCGTGTCGGTGACATATATCGAGAATTGATTGTATTCTGTGGATTCACATTCTTCGAGAGCCTAAAATTCAGGAGACAACGGAGAGAGGACGATCAATTGCCGCGATAGTTTGAATCGATTTTCTAGTTTCGAAAGCGTCCTTTGAGTTCGAAATCAAGGTGACGCAATGGCGGATAAACACCAAGGCGCTCGTGTTTATACAAAACGCAATGTTGACGGCGCACACCGCGGGCGAGGAGCGAAAATTTAACCATAAAAATGGACGGAGGAGCATGGCGTCCGTTCGGGAAAAGTCAACGCTTTCAAGAATCGATATCCGCTAATACGATTGTACACGCACGGCGAGCCAAACGAAATACGACAACGACAGGTTTGCCGGCAATTAGTAATGGCGTGTCGTTCGATCGCGATACATATTGTGTGCTCCGGCTGTCGCTCGAAAGCGATCGTGGCGTCACCAATTTCTCTTTTCATCGGTTCTTCGACAGCGACGCGCCGTTACTTCTGTCCCGCGCGACTGATCCCTGTTATCTATGTATCAAGAATGATTCGACGCCGACGGATTTTCCGTGGCACCGAACGTACAACTATTATTTTCCAAAACCGAACTGGGCGCGCACACTCCATCAACCGCCTTCTGCTCGAAAAAGTGAATTTTCCTGGCATTTCTGAATTTTTGTACGGGATTTCTCTGCACGTACAGTCTTTTCTCGATATATGTCCCCAAATATCTAGCCGATAACAGTCGCAGAACTATCCCCACTGCCGCGGGGTTTGTTTACAGTCCCCGGCGTCCAAGGACACTCGATCTTCACTGTCCTGTTCGACGTTCGACAGTGTGTCAAAGAATAGTATAGCGAATTCTCGATATATGTCAACAACACGGGTCTTGTAAGATTGCGCATCGTACGGAAGACATATCCCAGGCTCTGTTATGTTTACACTCCTCAGCGTCCGAAGCCTCTCGAGATCCGGTAGCGGGGATAAGACCGCGACGTTTATCATCGAGGCCTTCGGCGACATAGATAGAGAAATCAGAATAGTATTCTTCGATCCACGCGACTATACTCCTCGAGGAGTGTTATAGCATCGAGGTCTCTCAAGCTTCTTGGCCCTCGCATTATTAGTCGGGATAACTCCGTGACGTTTATCACCCACGCCTTGGCGACATATATAGCAAAATCACTGTACTATTTTTTTATCCACGCACGTATCTTCTAGCCGATATATGTGTATCTAGGTAGATCCGTGTTGTGGACATATATCGAGAAAACACTTTATACAGTAAATTCTCTATACAAGTCCATACAAGCCTAACGTTTAATGGTCCCCGAATTACAGAGGGGTATATCCCGTGAGAGGTCTAGAAGGTCAAGTGGCTTCGTTCGCAGAAAAGAGTGTAAACACAACACGGGTCGGGTGTATCGGTGTGAGACCAGGACACCACTACAGATCCGATAACAAAACTCGTTATTTGTTTCATTATTTTGTTTATCTCACCATGCATATTCGCTGCATTATTATAATGAAACTGACGCCAAATGTGATATAATTACGATGGTATTTAATTGTGTAATGAAGGATGTAGTCACTTCGATGATATTTACTTGTGTAACAAACGATGTGCGTCATTTCCCATTGCAATTACATTAACGGAAAATTGGTGTAAATATGATCCGAATGATATCGCGTTTGGGTACAATATTAATCAGACAAATACCGCGGACATGTTGGCCGAAGTCTAATAAACAGACATAATGAAATGTAATGAAGTTTCGTAATTGGATTGATACGTCCTATGTTTGGAACGTTCATCAAATAGAGTTATTAACTGTTGCCAGCGTGCAGTACGTAATTCGCAAGCAACGTTCGGCGTCTAATCAAACAATAAGTTTTCCTACCCGAAAGATGTCCCACTACCAAAATCGTGTAGTGGACAATTATAGAGAATTTACTGTACACGTGCAGGTCGCTGCGCATCGGTGTTTCAAAATACAACGATGCCGTTGTGCATCGACGATTCGAGACACATCGATATTCGTATCATTGTCGAACGGAAAAAAATTCGATTGTAACATGATTAATTACGGAAGAAGTTTGGATCTCGGTTGAACGTCGTCGCCGTGCATGGTCGTCCGCGCGAGATAATTCCCCGGCGTTGATTTAATTACGTTTCGGTTATTTTTTCTGCTAATTGAAAAGTCATTTCCATGCGTTCGACGGGGAGAGGGGAGGAGGGCGGCGCGCAGGGAAAATGAGCGCACACGGTCGTCGTCGTATTAAATTTTTATTGCGCCGCGGCATAACGAGAGTCCCTCGCATATATACATATACATATATACATATATATGTATATATACATATATATATATATATACATATATATGCGTATCCGGAAAGTTACTTCGATACTATTTTTTGATACAACCGGTCGCGAAGTTAATCAAAATTTTATGCACGCCGCCGGATAATTACAGCACTCAGCTCCCGAAAGAGTTTTAGAACTAATTGCATCACGCGCATGACTGAATTATATACGGGCCGGGGAATATTTTATTATTAATTTTGCGGCCTCTAGTTAGCGCGTCCTTTGAATTAAGGACAATTAAAGCGTAAGCTTGCGATATTTTATTTGTTCGCCCGTGTTGCTCATCGTTTCGCGTTTCCCCTTCTCTCTCTCTCTCTCTCTCTCTCTCTCTCTCTCTCTCTCTCTCTCTTTCTTTCTTTCTCTTCATGGAGAGGAGGCCCTGAAGAATTTCGCCCGTCCCCGATTCTCTTCGCGAAAAGACCGGGAAGAAATTTGATTGGTCGAGGAAGACAGATCTCAGCTTAATGGACCACTCCCCGGATCCGTTTTTCGGGCCAAACGCTCCCCCCTCTCCCTCTCCACAAACACTCCGCAAATAGGGCAATTTCCAACAAAAGCAGCTTTCAAATTATTCCGCAAAATTTTCTTGGTTAACCGTACCTCATTAGCCGACGGCTACTGAAGGGCGGGCCGTCTCTCTTATTACAGTTACATTCCGTCGGGAGTTTTGGAAAACTAATTTACCTTGATTCGATTTACTTTGAAATGAGAAATTGCTGTAAGAGCTGTAATTGCTTTGAGTCTAGGTTTGCGGGACCCGTCAGAATGACGAGTTTTCATAATCTTAATTTACAATTGTGGAGACTGTGAAGATCCATCCACGTGGAATCACCCAACAAATTTATTTCCTTGGGTATATATTATTTAGAAAATGGCCAAAAATTTGGACAGACGTATTCTTCTCATTTTCATAGAGTAATGTAAAATGCTCGCTTTTAGTGCTCCGTAAACCTAGTATTAACACTGAAACCTACCACGGTTAGAACGACCGGGTTTTATATTTTACAATTATTGAAACTACAAAAATTCATTTATGGAAAATAGTGAAATAAATTTCCTTGTCCGAGCATTTATTATATCTAAAATTACGGACAATCTCAATAGATTTGGGGTTGGCATTTTTATAAAGGAATATTTACCAGATACTGTTGACTCATTTGCATCATAAGGAAATATGAAAAGAAGGCCTTATTATCACCAAACTATTTTTTTTTTTTTTCATTATATTTAAGTACAAAAATGACTACGAGTAAAAGGACTTCATATTTCAGCATTATAAGAAAAAATAAATTATATAATATTTGGCATCCAGGGGCCGATGTTACTAGTTTTTTGATAGGTGGAGGCGTCAAGGAGATACGAAGGTCATCTCTGTTTGTTTTTTTTTAAACGGAACTACATATTTCTGAACTGCTACGATTGTAGCCCTTCCCGAGACAATTTCAAAGATATAATCATTCAAGGTCGTTCAAGCTCATAAACCTTAACAAGGAGGAAGAATATAATTTCACTGTGAATGCTACCTAATGCGATATTTTCTTTGTTATTACAGCAATCGAACCGAGTCAATTCAAAATGCAAACAATGTGCTTCGATCCAAAACAATCGGTCACAACAGTTGCAAAAAGACACGCGGGAACGCATAAAAGGAGCCTGTGCTGCTGTCGATCATCGCACACCTTAACCCCTTGCACTACTTTCACGAGTCTGACTCGTGATGAAGATTCTGAGCAGAGCCTAATAAATACGTACAGTCGCAGCGGAAAGTATGTTGACACCTTTCCAAGCGGAGTAACTTTTTTAAAATTGGTCCAAATGACTTGAATCTTTTTTAGATGTTAGATCGACTAGTTTGTTAAAGAATGACTAAAGAAATATTTTTTTAGATTGCAATTGGT
>CM052136.1:4216111-4238587 GCA_028454255.1 Halictus ligatus | reverse complement strand
ATAATTCCGGGACGTTTATCATGTAGGCCTTGGCGACGTATAAAGAGAAATCAATGTACTTCCTTGATTCAGTGAACTCTCGATGTATGTCACCAACACGTGTCTTGTCTTCTCAAAAACAAATTCAGATGGTATAATCCAACATTGACAAGGTTATGCGATTTTTAAGTGCGTCCGAATATGCATTGATATTCCACTGAATCCACTGCAAATAAAACTGTCCCTTCTTTTGGAAAGCTGTTCAGGAGAAATAATTTCTGATGTCACGAGCGGCGAAGTAAATCGTACAATATTTTGCGTATTAAGCATGATAATTATTTCTCCGAGTGCCGCGGCGGTGTCGTCCCGAATCGAATTTCCGGGAGCATTCGCGGTCGGGTCACTGGGTTCCCGGCATAATTGCCGCGTTTGTCACGAGATTTATACCCCCGTCGAATATATAAGTCGCTTTACAGTTTCATACGGACGACCGCGGGCTACGTGAGCGAGTAATTATGTAAAAGCCAAGTCGAACCGAAACGCGGTCCGAATGTAAAAGCATCGGTTTCCCGGTTACACGTGCCCCGGACCGTTAATTGCGATCCGCTATCTAAACGAATAATCTCCTGAACGGGGGAAATTGTTTCAGTTCTCTTTTCCACCGGGCCGAAGATGGTAACACCGTCTGCTGGCATATTAATTACACGCGTCCTGCTTGCGTAACGCCACGCGGTATTTGCAACGAAATTACCACTGCCGGCTATTTGCATCCCGAACGTGCTGAATATTTACTACGATAGATCCGCGGATTCGAGTTGCAATTCGTTTCTTCGCCGCGTTCGTTTGCGCGAAATTAATAGAAACCCGGCGCCGCCTTTGTCCGAACGATATTTAATGCGCGGTTCAACAGCCGCCGTTTTGCTTCGGACTAATTTCACGCATCGCGCTAATAACCGTCCTGTTTGCATTAAATTTTGTATCCACCACGTTTTGTTCGTGCTCCGGGAAATTCTTTCGCACAAGCTATTCGAGCCTTTACATGTACGAGGCTGGAACATTAGTAATATTTTGTCCTGTATTATTTGTATTATTATTGTATTCCTTTAGTATTACCTTTTCTTATTATTTGTATTATTATTGTATTCCTTTGGTATTACCTTTTCGTATTATTTGTATTATTATTGTATTCCTTTAGTATTACCTTTTCCTATTATTTGTCAAATTATATTGCATCAGTCGGATGGGTTTATCTTTGCTATTATTCAAGCGAATGTTAATTGAACAGTTTGTTATTCTGTGTGCAATGAGATGAGCCATTTTAACGTTTCACCTGGAATCTCTCTCGTAGGTCTTCAGAACGTCGAAAGCCATTGACACAACCGTTGCGTCATTAATTGAGACGGTTATTAATTAGTCCTCGGATCGCGACAAAGGAAGTCATTCTATCAGAAAATTCGACTGGGAAATACCGTCTCCGAGGCATTGTATAACGGTTAGCATGAAAAAGGAAGTAATAATATATGCAAGGCTAACCATGACGCGAGTCTGGCTTCGATTACCGTTGCTTTCACTGCAACTAAAACTACCATCGACTATTGTTGTAACTGCGTTTCCCAAACGTAATTATTCAGAATTATTAATCCCATCAAATTGAAGGAAAATACCTGCGGTCCAATCTGAATGCATAAATTCGTACAATGATGCTTCTGGTTCAAACTTTACTTCAGGGAACCAAAAATTTATAACTGTGTTTTACGTAATCCTATAGAATTTAGGGGAAGGATGCCGAAAATCGAAGGTTTACCGTTAGGTATTCACTGGTTCAAAGGTTATGCGCGTTTAAATATGAGCGATTCTAAGCGTTTATGGAGCCGAGAGCAGATTGGTCGGGGTTATATTTGCGCGGGGCAGGGCAGGAGGGGCTACACTTGCAAATCTACGTTACCGCTTAACTTTGAACGCGCAAAACCTTTGAACTACTGATCTCCTCCGATTAAAACTTGGATTTTCGGCATTTCCTCGCCAAAATCTACATAATTGCGTAAGAAAAAGTTAAAAATTTCTGGTTTAATCAACTAAAGTTCGGTCCACCCTCTGTTCGTGTAGCATAAAAGGATCGCAGAATTTTTTCGCGAATCCGTTTCGCAGAACGGACTCGAAATTCCACCGATTGGAAAGTCGAAAGCGCGGAGAGCCGTATAGGTTTTTCCCGGGCGTGTTGGCCATCTTGAATTTCCTTTCGCCGGTGCTGTAACACACTTCTCGTGTTCGCATAAAAACGCGACGATGCTCTCGTTATCTACGCATCGGCCGGCGCGGCGGGGCGTCTTGTAGCACGCGAACCAATTAAAAGTTCCGTGTTCGGAGACGATCTCGGCCAACGTCTTCCTCGCCTTCGAACAGACTATACCCAGCCGTTCCCGTCGAAATGATCCGATGACAAGCTGGAAAGTATTTCCTTGTCATCGGAGAATAGAATTCACCGAGCCGAGAACTTCGGGACAAGCTAACGGGCGACAAAGGAAAGGTAACCGGACACGTCCGACGTGTTTCTCGTTAGAAAACTATGTTAACGGCTCGGGAACGAACCGGCCAGTCAAAACAACCGGAGCGAAAAGTCCGCCATTTTTGGACACCGACCGAGAAAAAATAACAAAAATTAATTAGTCCTCGCTGGACTGCGAATCCTTATGCATTTATTGTGTGTGCACATTTCTCGAAAGCAAACGTACGGTACATTATATTTAATATTTACATATAATTCAAGTATATTTATATCCAATATATTTAAATATATTTATATATTTTTAATTACATTTTTATTCTGTGGTTCCCGTAGAAAATTTTTATTTGAAAAGAAATGAAAAATTTTAGTTTACCAGATACAATTTTTACATTTCTATTGTATAATTTTATCTAATTCAATCACTTAACTTAAAACACGTAACTTTCAATTCACCTGATATGACACTTCGAATTATATTATAGTTCTACATGGTACTATAGTTTTATTCTGTGGTTGTCGTGGAAAATTTTCATTTAAAAATACAGAAAAATGTTAGTTTTCCAGTTTCCTAGTTTTAAATGTCTATTATATAACTTCTTCTAATTCAATCACTTAAAATTCACTTTGAACCAAAGCCTGGGGTGGGGGTAACTTTCAATTCACCTGATATGACACTTCGAATGATATTATAGTTCTAAATGGTACTATAGTTTTATTCTGTGGTTGTCGTATCAAATTTTCATTTAAAAAACAACAGAAAAATTTTAGTTTTCCAGTTTCCTAGTTTTAAATTTCTATTATATAACTTTTTCTACTTCAATCACTTACAATTCACTTTGAACCAAAATCTGGGGTGAGGGTAACTTTCAATTCACCTGATATGAGACTTCAAATGATTAATAAAAAAAAATTCTGTTTCAAAATGTACTTTTGCAACGATGTACCCTGTTGATCTAATTACCGTCTGAGAATGTTCGTACGAGATTAAAGTTGTTCCACTGACCAATCGCGCGATATTGATGGATTAATGTGAGAGTTAAGAATGGAAGATTGCAGTAATTGAGACGTGCGAGAAGGAAATCTCTGCGAATTCCGGACAGTTACACAGAGCGAATTTGCAGCCCTGTTTTTCATGGCAATCCGCCAGACTGAAGATTTAGCAACAGCCGGGAGTTCCCGTGAATGCAATTACAAAGGAATCCATAATGAAACGCAACGATCGCGTGTCAAGCAACTTTTTCGCGCGGACACTTGCCGCCGAGGATTAAGAAATCAATGATATTACGCCGGGGCCGAGACTTTTTCTCGTGTGCGTCGTTTCTGTTTGTTGAGCAACGTGGATTGTACACCGCAAACGGATAATATGCAACGGTGTGCGTGTGTGCACGGTGCAGGGAACGTTCAGGTGCGCGATGAAATTTATAGGTGTTTTCTTACCGAATGAAACATCGTTTCGTATTTAGTGCCGTAATTTATCGGCCCTGTAAATCCGATCTGGTCTAATCTAGATTTCATATTGTTTTTTAACCGGATGGGTGGGAAATTGATCGAACGTAAGGTCTATTAACAAAAATCAATACAGCGAATTCTCGATATATGTCACCAACGCGGGTCTTGATGTCGCTTATCCTCCATCCTTCATTGCACATGTATTTGGTATCATTTTCATTATAAAAATTCGACAACTATGCTGATGAAAGTTCCATGAATAAATAATGAAAAATAAAGTTTTGTTATTGGATTAGTAGTGGTCTCACGCCGATATACCCGACGCGTGTAATGCCTTCGAGCTCCGGGGTATACGCTGCGGTAGTGGGGATAATTCAGCGACGTTTATCATACAGGAAATGACGACTTATATAGAGAAATTACTGTATATAGCCCAAGTTGAAAGTTTTGCTATTGTATTAGTGGTGGTCTCCTGGTCTCACTCCGATATACCCGACCCGTCAAGTGTTTACTCGATATATGTCCACAAGACGAGTCTATTTAGGGACATATACCGTTTAGAAGAAACTATTCTTTGAAAATGACACCGAAACTTATTGGACCATCACGGGGTACAGCGATAGCGGGGTACACTGACAGTGTGGATAGTTCTGGGACTTTTATCGCCTAGATATTTGGGACATATATCGAGTACTGACTGTATTATGTTTACACTCCACAGCGACCGAGGTGTCTTGAACTTTTTGCCCTCCTAAAGGGGTGAATCCCGCGGATAGTGGGGATAATTCCGTGACATGTATCGTCCAGGCCTTGGCGACATATATAGAGAAATCACTGTACATCAGCTAGAAGATACTATTCTTCGATACACTGCCGAATGTAGAAAAGGACAGCGAAGTTTCTTGGCTCCGCACGCGATGTAGGGTATAATTTCGTGACATTTATCGTCCAGGCCTCGGCGACATATATCGAGTATTCACTGTATTATGTTTGCACTCCTCGGCGACCGAGGTGTCTTGAACTTTTGGCCCTCCTAAAGGGGTGAATACCGCGGATAATGGGGATAGTTCCGCGACATGTATCGTCCAGGCCTCGGCGACATGTATCGATAATTCCTCTGTAAACTACCGCACGATTTTCGATTTATTGAAATTACTCGAAGAACAGTTTCATTTAATTCTCTCCAAATCTTTATTTTGCACGAATATCTACAATTCTGTCTGTCTTCTGATGTGCAGTCGGACAGGTTAGTCGATCGGGAATTAAACTTGCGTACGTTTCTGTAAAGCTTCGGTATTCTTTTTTTTTTTTATTTTGACCCGGGGCAGTGCTAGTTGAAGTTTTGCTGAAACTCTCGTGAAATATACCTTTGCGGAAAAGGGGAGTCGTTCCAACGTGTTCGATGGCTTCCGGATTATTCAATATTAGAAGAGTTGAAGCCAGTAGTGGATTCATAACGTTTTAAGGTCTGCCAAGCAAAGTTCCGAACGTTTAATTAAAGTCGTTCCTTGCAAGGATCCGGAACTATAGGGCTGTCATTGCATTATTCATGCTGTTTCACAGTTCATAACTTCGGATTTCCCATAAACTTTATAGTGCATATTAAAACCGATAAATACTTCCAATTTTTTTTTACCAAATGAAAATCTCCGGCGAAATGTTCCGTTCGCTAAAATCTGAATCCGACGGAATTCCAATTTCACTCGCTTCACTTGCATTATTCATAGTACTGTAAGCGATAGTTATGAATAATTAAAGCAACGCCCTATGGTCTCGATGTGCGTAAAACACTCGACGAACAAAAATTCATAAATAAAGAAAAAATTGTAAACAAATACTACGGGAAACAATAAGTATTGTATCGTGACCTAGAGTAAATAAATACTGCAGCGAATGATAAATATTCTAGTGCAATATACTCGGAATAAATTCGGTAGCAAATGATAAATATTCTAGTGCGATATCTCGTGCATAAACACTGTAATGAATAACAAATAACCTAGGGTAATACAGCACAATTCAATATATAATAACGAACAATGCATCGCACCGTGGCATAATAATACAAAAGCAGCGGAAACCAGAAACTATAAGTGCTCGATTTCCGAGAAAAATCGTCAGAAATTGATTGGTTCATTAATCTCTCGGATCCGCTGGTCGGGGAACGGTACGAATTATTTTTCCCTTTTTCTTTTCATAATATTAATTGCAGCTGTCGCTAAGGTGGCAGCGGCGGAGTCGTTTGTTTCAATTTACAAATTGAAAAGTGAGCGTGCTGCGGTGCTCCCCATTTAAATTCCTCGCCATTGCGTAATCCCAAGCTATGCGGCGAAACGTCGCGCGTCGTTTTGCTTTCGAGTGTTCCGCGTTGCGCGAAATCGTTCCGTCTTCGTTTCGAGTTGTGCAGGCTTTTTTCCGCACACGCACGCACACACACGCGCCCGGGCACAATCAGGTGTGTCATCGCGCAGCCTTAAAACTGAAAAATCGTCGAGACTATTAAAAAACTCGGCCTTGTTCATTAAACACTGTCCACTCCGTCACGACTTGTTGTTATTCATTTATTCGAAACGACCCTGTTCCCGCGAATTTCGCGTGCATACTCGTCATGTTAATTCCGTGTCATCGATACCTGCAGCGTCATCTTCGGAAACGACTACAAGGATTTTGGCAACCTTTTTGGATTCCGTAAATTCCTGAATATTCAATCATCCGACGTTTCTCGTGAATCGTCTTTGGACGGTTTTCGATTGAAAAAAGCTACAGGGTGTCCCGAAAATTATATTTTTCCTTCCTCGGGGGATTCCTGAGGTCATTTGGAGCAACTTTTTTCTTTACAAAAATTTTCTCCGCGGCTTTGTTCGGGAGTTATTGATAAAAAAACACGGACCAATCAGAGCGCGGCTATAGCAGAGGGATCCCGGCTGGGCGGCACCTCACGCTGAACGAGGCGTTGCCATTGGCCGACTCAGAAGCCGTCCGCTGTATCCGCGCTCTGATTGGTCCGTGTTTTTTTTATCAATAACTCCTGAACGGAGCCGCGAAGAACATTTACGCAAAGGAAAAAGTTACTCAAAATGGCGTCAGGTATCGCCCCTGTCAAGGAAGTACATTTTTGGGACACCCCGTATATACTACTGCTTTGAATATTCCATCATTTTTATACTCCGACATTTTTGAAGGATCGTCTGGAAGGCTTTCGACGCAAAAAATCTACGATATTCCTGTTTTGAATATTTAATCGTTTTCTATGTAATTTATAGCCGTTCAGCGGCTCGTATTTTAGAGATTATGGTCACCCGTTCGCGAATTTTGCTCATCCATTATTTGGGCGAACACAAACTCGAATATAAATTACGCTTTCGAAGAAGATAGCAACTCGTGCTCGAATGTATACCGGCTTGATTGTTTTTGAAAAATTGTTTTTCTGGAGCTGCAAGCAACAAATGCACCTGTTTCGAATCTGACGAGAAGCTTGTTCGAAAATTGATTGAAAAATTGGTGCTCGCAGTTTTCTGAGGTTCTCGAGTGTCGGGACATTGTCTATACAATATCCGACTTCTCCGGATATTGTTTTTATCAATAATTCAGACAGCTCGAAGATAGAGTGGCAACAAATTGTCAACTCCCAGCCCGGCTCTGGAACTTCGCGGAGCTCGTAAGAGTCCCATGGGCCTCAAACCTAACAGTCCGAGAGGGATTAATGGAGGTCCTACGTTTCCCTTGTTTCTCTTTCGCCCATTTCCTTGACCCTCCCTTAAATAAGGTAAAACGAGAAACCCGGCGAGTCCCCAGACAATTTTCAGAGAGCTCAAAAAGCAATTCAGCGAACCCAAGTGAGAAACGCTTTTTAAACGCCATCACCGTCTACGGTGACAAATATCCGAGTAGAAATATTCAAGGTTTTGCGTTTCACGCGGAATTGTATTTTCAGTACCGGCTGTTCGTTAATTTTTCTCCCCAGAGAGATTCCATCGAAATTAATGGATTTTTTAAGGTGCACAAATTTAATTTACCGGAACGGTGCTACAATTTTCTTCGACGCAAAATTTCAGCATCCGAATTTCGCCGGTACTCCAATTCTCGCGAATCCCGAAAAATCGAGAAAACGCGCAGGCACGATCATTATTATATGCAAGAGACTAGATTTCTTGTCGTTCGATCAATATGATAGCGGAGCAAGGATCCGTTTCGGCAAACTATATCCGTGATCATTTCCTCCCGACGCTTCTTTCGCGCATTTCGTATTCCATTTTCCGTTCCATCCCCTCCCGCCACGACACCCCTATCCTTCCACTTTCACCGAGCAGAAACCAGCTACAAACACAACCAACATTTTATCCGCTTGATACGCACCTTTCGCATAACTAAGTACTCTGATTCACCAAAGAAAATGATTACGAGCGATCGGTGAAATAGAAACCGAATTTCGAGTTACAGTGAGAGAGAAATCTCTCGACATATGTCGCCGAGACCTCGAGGATAAATGTCGCGGAATTATCCCCACTACCGCAAAGTGTACTCTGTGAGGGGTCAATAAGATTCGCTGTCCTTTTCTACGTTCGGCAGTGCATCGAAGAATAGTATTTTCTAGCTGATGTACAGTGATTTCTCTATATATGTCGCCAAGGACTGAATGACAAATGTCGCGGAATTATCCCCATTACCACGGGCTATACCCCATTAGAGGCCAAGAAGCTTCGCTGTCCTTTTCTACGTTCGGCAGTCTATCAAAAGAACAGCATCTTCTAGCTGATGTACAGTGATTTCTCTACATATGTCGCCAAGGCCTGGATGATAAATGTCGCGGAATTATCCCCACTACCGAGGGGCGACGAAGCTCGAGAGACGTCGTAAACATAACACGGCTCGGGTGTGTCTCCTGGACCATATACAGCGGTGACAAGATCCATGTTGTTGACATATATCGAGAATTCACTGTGGCTCGCAGTAATGCTGTCTGTCTGTCTCTTGAACACTGTTTTTCTTAGTATACGGAACATAAAAATATCTTGTGAAATTTCTACGATAATAATTACGAAATATCAAGATCACCTTGAGGAGGGTTGTTTTCACCTCGAAAGGGCCATTTTTAGCCAGGAAAAAATATTTCCATTATCGAGAATGTATTACCTCGAGGTATACCGCATGTGGAGTCACGCAGCTCAAGAGACCTCGAACTCCGAGGAGTATAATCATAACACGGATATGTCTCCTGGACGATACAAGACGCTGGAGAGACCCGTGTTGTTGACATATATCGAGAATTCACTGTATATACTTATCTGGAATAAATTTGAGGAGTTACGCAGCTCAAGAGACCTCGAACGCCGAGGAGTATAATCATAACACGGATATGTCTCCTGGACGATACAAGACGCTGGACAGACCCGTGTTGTTGACATATATCGAGAATTCACTGTATACACTTATCTGGAATAAATTTGAGGAGTCACGAATCTCGAGAGGCCTCGGACGCCCAGGAGTGTAAGCATAACTCACATATGTCTCCCGGACGATACATGTCACGACCCGTGTTGTTGACATATATCGCGAATTCGGTAAATTCTGAGAGAAGAGAGTTATACATCCACTTCCTATTTTATAAATATACACCTAAATGCAATGTAAGACAATGAAATATTGCAAAACTGTTTTAGAAAAACAATTTGTTTTTTTAACGAAGTTTAAAAATGATCGCAGCCTGCAGGAAAGAAAGGTACGGGCAAGGGGTGTTAATTACGCGGAATCTGCAGGGAAATATGCGGAGCGGAGAAGGCAGCTATTTCGCGCGATGGCGGCTCGGATATCGGCAAGGCAGACAGTGCCATGTATTTTCATGCAGCATTATTGAACACGGCAGGTAAGAGTATCTCCTGTTGATGGCTGGCTGGGCTCCGGTGTAATAAAAACCGAGAGAAATGGCGTCGGTGCGGCGGTCTGTATGCGGTCCCTATAAAATCGCGTGGATATCCGCCCGGGCGAAGTTTATTCGTGATTTCCACCGCCGCGCGACTGTGTTTTCATCCCGTGCCAGTTTTCAGGGAACGCGCGGAAGAGTGCAGCTGTCCCTCCGGCGGAACGCGTACGCCGGTACGTCGAGGTCGATAAGTTTACAGAAGCACGGCCGTAGAAATTTTTTGGCGGACGCGTGCACCGCAGCCCGAGGATTTCGCGATCGCTGTGATTTGTGCGTCGATTAAAACCCGCGATCATAACCATCCTCCGGGCGGGGCGCGAGCGCCCGTACGAGCAGCCGGCGAGCGGTCCCATTCGACTTTTAATAGAGCAACGTTCTATTTGATTTCGCTTTTGATCCGAGCCGTGACGGGTCTCGTTCGCGGTGATCCGCCGCGCCGGTACACGCGTTTCCCTGCTGTTTATACAGGCCATCGCGTGCCACGCGAAACACCGCAAATCCGAATCCGCGATCGTCCGAGCCGCGAAAATGGCCCGCTGCTCGCGTGCCCAGCGAACGGCCTTCCGTGACGTTCTATTCCGGAAAGAATCATTTATTTCGCGTCGATATTATCGCAGCACGGTGCCGCCGTTCAACGGGCAGCCATTGCCAGAAATTGATATTTTGACGGCGGCTCGGAAATCGCGAAATCGTCCTTGACGAATATCGCCAAGGACTTAACCTGGCCTCGGCGACAGATACAGAGAAATCACTGTATATACACTAACGAGCAAAAGTGAGTCTACACTATTTGAAGCAACATAACTTTTTAAAAATTAGATCAAATGACTTGAATGTTATTGAGAAGTTAGAAGGATTAGTTTATTAAACGAGGTGTAAACAATTTTTGAAAAAAATTTGAATTGACCGGAATCGCAAAAGAAATAGTAAAAGTTGGTTTTTTCAGCTTTTTTATCTGAGCCTGTATTGAAAATTTAAAGAATGTATTTGATTCGCACGAATAAATTATATCTATGCTGAAAATTTCACCCATATTGGTCAATTCGTTTATGAGTTATAAACGATTAAAAGTGGAAAAATTGCCATTTTTCACGTTTTTCGACTTAAAATCGCACTTTTAATCGTTTATAACTCGTAAACGAATTAACCAATATCGATGCAATTTTCAGCATGGACATAATCTATTCAAGTGAATCAAACATATTTTTTAAATTTTCAATACAGGCTCAGATAAAAAAGCTAAAAAAACCAACTTTTACTATTTATTTTGCGATTCCGACCAATTCGAACTTTTTTCAAAAATTTTTTACACCTCGTCTAATAAACTAATTATTCTATCTTCTCAATAACATTCAAGTCATTTGATCTAATTTTTAAAAAGTTATGTTGCTTCAAATAGTGTAGACTCACTTTTGCTCGTTAGTGTAACTTGCTTATCGCTAGGTTCACGGAGCATTGAAAGCGAGTATTTTGTATTGCTCTGTAAATATAAGGGGAATGTGTCCATCCAAGTTTTCAGCCATTTTTTAAATAATATATACCTGAGGAAATAAGGCAAGAATCGTAAATTAAAAATATTGGAAATCTAGCGTTATTTACACCGCGATGGGTGGTCTACTTTGTCTGGTAGAGTTTCCTTTCTATGCAGTGTAATTTTTAACCCGTGGCAACTTGGGAATATCAAACTTAAATTCGCGAACGACGATGAATAATTCTTCGAGAATTTTTTCACCCGAGGAAAATAGTACTAATCTAAAGTTTTCCGACCTATGAGTTTCTCCCCCTTGGGAGTGCTAGGGTTAATACGCGCATAACTCCGGCAGCTTGCAATTAACACTAGGTTTACGGCACCCGTAAAAATGACGGGTTGTAATATTTCTAATTTACGATTATTGGGATTGTGAAGATCCATCTACGTGGAATTACTCAACAAACTTATTTCCCTAGGTATGTATTATTTAAAAAGTGCCTGAAAACTTGGATAAACACATTATTCTTATTTTTATAAAGTAATGTAAAATACTCACTTGTAGTGCTCCGTAAAAGCTAGTGTTGAACGAGTACAGACGGTCGAAATGCTATGAAGTTCAGTTTTTTTGAAAACAAAAAGTTCTACTGCACATTCACGTTTCCTCACTTGTAGTCGTATTGGGATATTTAAGTGTCATACAATTCCTATTAAAATAATAGCAATTATGAAGTGGAATAATATGTGTTCCCTTACCAAAAATAGAGTTATGCCACTTTCAAAGTTAACAACCAGATTTCTCTTTAAAAAGCCAGCTCTTTAAAGAGAATTTAATCGACAACTCTGCAATGAAATAAATAAATAAATAAAAAAAGCGGCGCACGAGCCGAGCGACCCTAAGGCATAGTTGGATACAAACGACGAGTAAACTCAAATATACGCAACAAATACACGTTTAATACAATAGCTTTAGTACGTTTACAAATATACGTAACAAAAACATACAAATATAGTCGAAGTAAACAAACACACGTCAGCCCCATATATTGCTCGGTAGTTCCAGTGTAAAAAAAAGCAGAAAAATCCATCCATTTATTACGAAACTGGCCGAAGTCCACTTTTACTTGTTATACCGCTTAATTGTATCGAAAAGAGTAAAATTTACAATTCCTACTAAAATAATAGCAATTATTATTAAGTTACCGCGTTAGAAATTATTCGTATGCAATTCCGGCGTAAACAGTTATCGATCATGGCTTGTAACTTTCGTCTCTGCGCGTGCTCAACCGCGGGAGCAATGCCTAGAAATTGAACATTACTTCCGTCACGCGTCGATGTAAAAAAATGATGAAAAAATAGAAAACCAATTCTATGCATACGGTCCTCCATTTCTGGAAATTCATTTCTGCAGTCTCGTTGCGTATGTTCGCGCGAATTCGTGTAAATTACTTCATTGCTTCCGGTTTCGTATTTCGATGAACGTAGACATCGGGTTCGGATAGTCGAGGTTCTACTAAATCCGTTAATTAACGCTAGGTTTACAGGACCTTTCAAAATTCCAGGTTCTAATATTTTACGATTATTGAGATCGTCGAAATCCATCTACGTGGAATTACTCAACAAACTATTTTTTTTTTTTAGGTATATATTATTTGAAGAATGGCTGAAAACTTGGATAGACCCGTTCTTCTTATTTTTATAAAGTTATGTAAAATACTCGAAATGGTATGAAGTTCAGTTTTTTGAAAAAAGAAGTTCTACTGCATATTTACATGAGCCGTTTATTTCGCAACTGGCCGAGGTCCACTTGTACTTGAATTCGGATATTTAAGTGTCATACTGAAAATATGTCATACAGTTTAATTGTATCTAAAAGAGTTACAATTCCTATTAAAGTAATAGCAATTACTAAGTGAATATGTGTTCTCTTAGCAAAAATGGAGTTAAGCCACTTTCAAAGCGAAGTTTATCACCCAGGACTTGGCGACATATATAGAGAAATCACTGTATATATCCAAAGAAATAGTTTAAAGATTTGTTATTGGATTAGTGGTGGTCTCCTGATCTCACCCAGGATCTACCCAGGGACATATACTGGTTAGAAGAAACCATTCTTTGAAAATGACACGAAAACTTCTTGGCCCCTCTTGCGTTACACCCCGTGACAGCGTGAATAGTTCTGGGACCTTTATCGCCTAGATATTTGGGACATATATCGAGTACCGACTGTATTACGTTTACACTCCTCAATTTTCATTCCGCATAAAACTCCGCAGTCCCATTAGATCTCTCCAAAAGAGATACTCGAACTTCCTCCGAAAACGAAATCCGTAAAATACAAAGATATATTTTTTTCGATTTTCCGGAGCAAAAGCAACAAAATCCGTATATATATATATATCTATTCGTTACCGTGCAACTCGATATTCTAACCCGATACATTTCGAATGTTTATAAAGTCCGCGAGGGGCCAGTGTCGGTCGCGAAAATAATAGAAACGGCTATTTTATTTTTCGACGGAAAAATGACGGGGAGTAAAAACAAAAACAAAAAGGAACCGTCGTGTCCCAACGCAATTTTCCACGGTGACGAAGCATGGTCGACGCGATTCAAGCGACAACACCTCGCCTCGCATAATTTCCGATTCAGGGCTCGGCCGAGTTATGACTAATAAAATATCGACAGCCGGGAATCGGGTCCGCCGGTACCGGAGGCATGGCGGTGGTGATCACGATCGTGCATGACGTAACTGTTGATCCGGTTCCTGTTCCATCGGCCAGGATCCCGCATGGTCGGGGCGAGATTACGTTGCTTTCCCATTCACCGTGGACCCCGAGACGGTGCACGTAGCCAAGACGCGAGAGAGGTGTGCGATGGATGCAAAACCGATCGTGGAAAGCGACCGCGAGATGTCTGCTGCTCTATTTGCGGGCCGGGCCGGGCCAGGGCCGGGTCTCGGACCTGAATCGGGCGAACGGCGCAACAGAGAACGATTAAGCTGGTTTTGCGGGACAAACGGATCGACCGAGGATCGGAGAAAGGATCGACGCGACCATCGACGCCTCGGAAAAGGAATACAGTGAATTCACGATACATGGAACGTTCATTTTCTTTTTTTTAACCAGTTAACTGTGGAATTTAATTTTAAAAATCCCCGCGGAATTCGAATCAAGCGATGACGTGTTACGTATGGAGACGTTTCTACACGATTCATTTTCGATTAGAAGTTCTAATCTCTTTACTTAGAACGAAAAGCGTCTCAGCAGGCCCCTTTGTTTAATAATTGTACTCCGGCTGGCACAAAGCATGATTCAGTAGCAGCTCCGTACGATTTCTTAACACATTGTTGACCGGCAATTTTACGCAGGAGCTATCTAATGTCACCAGACATTATTTCGTAATTAAATGTAGAACTAAAACAATCTAAACAAACTTCAGCATCCAGCATCGTAACCGTTATCTTCATTTTCAGAGTCACTCTCAATAATTACGGTTTTTCGTCGTTTTGTTGGTCCGATATTTGTATCTTCCGAATCAGAACTATGTTCTGAAAAACTATCGTTTTCTGAATCGCTAACACAGACGTCACTTGGACAGTCAGACGAATTATCTTCACAAAATTCTTCTTCAAAAATTTCGCAATGGGCCATTTCTAAAAATTTGAGAATAACGATTTATACGTCGCGTCCTAACTGGAAAAATGTAAAACAACTCGATCTTACCACGTTTGCTTATAATCCGAGAGTTTCTCAATAATATATTTACAGTTTGAATTGTAAATTTAACGAAGACGAATGGTAAACAGTAACCACAATTTGAAGGTATAATACTTCGTCAATTACATTAGGTTGTCGAAAGACGTCATATGATGTTCCCGATCAATAACGTTTCGTTGACGCAAGACGTCATATGACGTTCCCGGCCAACAATGTGTTAACACTAGAACGACGGGAGCAGTGAAAATGACTGCTTCCTAATTTTTTCTTTTACAATTACTGGAATTGGAAAAATGTTTTCATAGGAAATTTTCTAATGAACATCTTCATTGAAGCACACATTACAATCAAAGTTGTATGAAGTCTGAATGGCTACAGTCTTATCACTGTTACAAAGCAATATACGTCAGTCACATTTGTCGTTCTAGTGTTAATATGGAAAACATCCCCTTCTGGAATGTTTTGCCAAGATAGTCTTCGATAGGAAACGTCCTGGCTAACCCTTCGTTTACCCCTTGAAACAGAAGATCCAGCTGCAAACCTTCAAATTACCCGAAGCGAAAAATACGAGTATGCGATCGTACAATAAAAAAGACACGTTTCTCTCTCATTTTTAGGGTATATAAACCCGTTCTCGTATCGGACTAAATTCTGGTGAGATCGGGTTACAATCCCTTTCGAATCAAACGTTACCTCATGGAAGCCATAAGTGTAGTGGCCACTGTGTTCGTGTAGTTTCTATTTGGCTTGCAACAATCGCTCTCTGACCCCGCATTGCCATTGCGTCAACACCGTGCATCAAAGGTAACCGTTTCTATAATAGTACAATTGTTACATTCGCTCGCGACACAACAACTACAATTGTAATTATTCCAATTCAGAATAAATGGTATTGTTTGTTAACTCGTGTAATCTACAACGCTTAATTATTGCCTAATATCCTAAAATAATAATTGAACGTTGCCACGCAATATACAATCTCACCGCTCGGATTGTATCAATTAAATTATATAAATTACGAGGCTTGCTAATCTTAAATTCAGATCAACAAAGACTTCCAAATTGAAGAACAAATTGGAACCATATTCTAGGGGTAACAACCCCTCGCCGGCCTCTCGCGTTGCTCGCAGCCCTTGCTCGTAACGGACGAATAAACACAGGCCGAATGCGACTATTGTAAAAGCCAGGAGACCTTGTTAAGCTAAATGAGACAGAATTACTTTTTTATTCGATAAGAATTTGACAATTCATTAGCGTTAACTGCACCGCAATAGAGTTTCGGATTGACGAGAGTGTACTCGTCGATCACAGTTAACTGGTTAAATGATGTATCACGTACTCTGTATATTTACATGTGATATTTCTTTTTTGTTTTGTCAACAAACAACGGATTTGCATCACTTTAAAAATGAACGGTCCGTATATCAACCACAACGGTGGTTTGTTAACCACAAAGGCTTTGCAACATATACAGTGTATTGACGCTGTTACTGGCCAGTGTTTTCCTTGTAAATAGTAAATATTAGGAAAAACCGAAAGAGGAAAAAGTAGTACTGTTCTTTATGCCGCATTTTATGGTGGTTTCTTTTTTCATGGCGTACGTAATTTTTTCGTGTTTATACTATTCTGTGAGAAATGAAGGTGACCTTCAATTTCTTACATGGAATGCTGTATATTCTTTTGTGTCACATAAAAGCGTGTCTACTCGAATTCGTCCGTAACCGCACAGTGACCTTCGAGGTCGTGCAAGGTCAGAAATGGAAGAAACATTTTGAATATGTCAATACCAATGTGTTTACAACCATTCTTTACTGGTAAGGTTAAAGTAACTGTTCGATACGACCTCCTTGTTAAATGCGGAGACACAGAGAGCGGTAGAGATTATTCCGAACAATAAAATGTATTATAGTTGAGAAGAACTAATTTGTTGAGGACCCGGATAAGACCCGGCTGGAATAAGTACAACAATTTCGAATGGGGGAGGCGTTGGTCGCACACAGCGGGCAGCGTGGCCGGACGTTTTGGAAACAATTAGCAAAAAAATTAATTAACAGCCGTTTTAAAGCAACGGACTAATTATAGTGGCCGAGGTGGGTCGGCGCATTTTAAACGAGCAACGGTTAGATTATAACCTGGTATAGTTTTCCATAATTCATCGCCGGGGCTCTGTTGTGGACCCGCCGAAACAACAAACACACGCGTCAGGAGGGGTGCGGGTGGGGGGTGTGATTTTTTTCAGCGCGTAAATAGGTATCGGTGCCCGGGGGGAGAGAGAGAAAGAGAGAGAGAGAGAGGGAGAGAGAGAGGGTTAACCATTTTCCCCGGGATACGTGACTCTTTCGAAAAATCCTGCAGTACACAGTGTGGTCCCCGACACCCGCGAGGCCGAAATTTCGCCGGCACGCCATTCGAATTTTAATACACTTTTCGCGCCGCTAAAACGACTCCATCGCTTCAATTACGTCGTACTCGAGGGAGAAATCGCGTCGTTTTTGCGAGCCCGCGTAATACATTTCCCGCGGAACGCAAAGGCATCCGGGGTGCAGTAATATTTGCATAAATCGCGGCCTTTCGTCGTTCGCCGCTTTTGACCGCGATTAATCGAGCCCCTGCCCCGAGCAACGGAGAGCACGCGAGAGACAGAGAGAGAGAGAGAGAGAGAGACCTGCGTGGACAGGTGGAACGAAGAAAAAAAAAAGAAGCGGAACCCGAGGCGCGTCCGGGGCGCATTTATCAGCCGCGATTATGAGCGGCGATTTAATAAGCGAATTCGTCTGCACAGAGGCGCGGGAACATTAACGTAATTGCGCGAATAATGATGGCCCGGCCCTGCTCGTCGAAATTTGTCGCCGATCGCGAAAAATTCGCGGACGATTCCATTCTGCCGCGGGAAACAAATCAGCGTGCCAGGTACCGAGTCTGTCCAAAATGGCGTCTTCCATTCAATTGACAATTTGTTGAGATTGTCAAGATGCCGTCCATGAGGAAGTATTCGAGAAATTTATTTCTTTCCCGTAAAGAAAAAGATAGCCCGCGGTACTGGGAATAATTGCGCGACATTTGTTATCCAGGACTTGGCGACATATATAGAGAACCTATACCGAGTGTTCCACCTAACTCGACCATCTAAAACATCTCGCTTTTCTTTTTATGATGGAAGAAAGTTTCATAGGAAAACAGTCGTTGGTTTAGAGAGACAAATATTATGATAGGCAAAAAAGTTTGTGCAAGGTTATATGTTCTGAGATTTCAAGGTCATCGAAGTTTTTCCAAACGGACTAGTATATTTTTATTATCGCTATACGATCGACGAGGTCAAGACGAATCCAACGACCTGTAATATTCAGACGTACTGAATACAGTGAATTCTCGATATATGTCCACAACACGGGTCTTGACTGCGTCGTATATCGTCCAGGAGACATACCCTAGCCGTAGGGTAAGGGACTCAATTACTGTGGGAGTACCAATTGCTGTGCCCATATTAATTATCCTCATTTTAATAGCATATTGAATATTTTTAAAAAATGGTATACAACATATTAACCGATTTTAATAAAAAAAATTCAATATCTCCCTTTCAACCCTTAGCACTCGTATGGTGACTGTAAAGCACCGCTAAAAATGGCTGTATCATTATTCAAAATATTTTTTACATTATTAAATTCGTTAGTATTTAATCAATTACTAAAGATTTCGTTATTGTACGAGTAAGTTGCATTATTTTCGCATGTATAACATGGAAAAAGATATGTAGAAGGACAATATTCCAGGTCGGAGGAAATGTTTCGTTTTGGAGTTAAAATAGCTTCGAGTGCTAAGGGTTAATAACCATTATGCTTTAAAATAAGCTTATTATGCTTCATAATTAATATAGACATAGTAATTGGTAACCCCGCGGTAATTAGGTCCCTTACCTCGGTATGTTTTGCACTCCTCGACGTCGGAGACCTCTCGAGCTTCCTGGCCCCTTAAACAGTGGGGTATATCTCGAGGAGTAAATAACGAGGGGTATACCTCGCGATAGTGGGGATAATTCCGCAACGTTTATCGTCCAGGCCTTGGCGAAATATATAGGAAAATCACTGTAAATAACACATCATTTCAGAATTTATTTCTACTGCCCCCAAAATCAATACAGTGCTTACTCTGTACACGCCCCAGATGCCTAGCCGATAAAAGTCTCAGAACTATCCCCACTACCGCGGGTTATACCCCGTGAGGGGCCGAGAACCTAAATCTTCACTGTCCTTTCAATGTCCCCGGCTGGACCCGTGTTTTGGACAAATATCGAGCAAACACTGTAGACCTTTATCGTCCAGTGTCTTTGTCCAGAAATTGTCGATATTTAGCCAGTCGAATAAACGAGGGCATAGACGAAAATGTTCTGTTTCTTACAAGAACAAGGGCGGGTAAAGGGAGAACCTTTAGCACGCCATTTCTCGCATTGTTCTTTTATGAGGACAACTTTGCATAAAAATCCATTATTTATTCCATAAGCCGGTGGAATGTCAGCTAGACGTCTCGCGGTTGCTCGATGACGTTTCGAGCTTCGCCGTGCCAGACGTGCAGGGGAGAGAGAGAGGCGTTTCATTATTGATCGAATCGATCAGGGCCTAACGTCTTTAGCCCGCGACAGGGGACGCGTATCGGTAATAGTAATGGCATTGACAGCCGGTTAATGTCGCGCAAAAAGCCCGTGATTAACGAAGAAACCGATTATTAAGGGACTCCCTTTCAGCTTATTAATCGAGGCTCGTGCACGGGAACATGCCCAACGTGTCCCGGGCTACACGATACGTTGATGCAATTTACATGCGACAGGGAAACCCGCCGAGAAAGAGAGTGAGAGAGAGAGAGAGAGAGGGTTCTCGATAATCGATTGCACGAGCAAAAATAAAACAGTCTGGCGGAAATTGACGGATGAACGCAGAGGATGTAATATCTTCTCGCACGACGTGACTCTGTGAAATACCGAGAGAAAACGAGGTAGAGGAAGAGAATGGTGGGGGGGGGGGGCGGGGGGCCATGGGGTTAAGGGAGGACGAAATTTTTTGACGAAGTTATCGCCGGGGAAATGTATAAATTAAATCGGAACCGACCGAGAGTGCTCTCGATTCGCCGCGACCAAAACGACCGAAAGATTTCAATCGGTAGGTAACACGCACGGATGAAATCCCTCCCGTCCGCGGTCCCTTTTCACGGGGACTCCATGGGACACCGTGGGGCGCGCGTCATGGTCACCACGGGGCGCAGATGTGTCACTCTGGCTTACAAAACGGATTTCCCCTCCTCGATCCGGGGCCGCGCTGATTCGCCGATTAAAAAACACACGGGAATAATCTCTGACCTTTTCTCTTTTTCGTGTGTTTTCATTTAAACCAGCGAAAACGAATTTTTATTCCATTCCGATTTTATTAGGCCAGTTCGAGGAACCATGGGGACCGGGTCCAACGTGTTTCATCGTCGGTTCGTAAGTTCGATAAAAAGTAATTTTTATCGTCGAAATAGATTCCATCGTCATCTACTATATAATCCCCTCTCACCCCCCTCTCTCTCACTCTCTGTCTGTCTCTCTTTTCAACAGGAATGAGATTCAAGCCCTGCATTGTTTTTCGACCAGATTTAGTTTCGACTCGGTGAACGTGCAAGAAACCATTTTGAAATCCGTGACATTTAATCCTGACTTTACACGTTCTTTTAACACGAAACCTACACCACGCTCAAAATGGCCAATCTTCAATTTCACAATGATTGAAATTATAAAAACGTTTCCAGAGGAAAGTACTGAATTGACTTCTGTATTTAAGCAAATATTATAATGAAAATGTTGTCGATCCTATAAGACGTTTCTCGCTTTTCTATGTTTTGAGATTGGTAGGTTTACCGTCAAGGGGTGTGTTCGCTCGTTTAACAGGTTCCACGTCTAAACGTAACCGCGAAGCATGATCTTGCGGAGGGGAATTGGTAATGAAGTGATCGGATACATGCACGGTGCGGTAGGTGATATATATCGGGCAGGAGATATTATTCTTTGACCCGCGCGACCTTACACTCCCCCGATTACCGTGGCCTCTCGCGTTTCCTGGCCCCTCGGCCAATCAATCAATTGCAATTACAGAATACAATATCATTCGGATCATATTTACACGCATTTTACGGTTAATTTGATATCCGTTATTTGGTGGGAAGTAATTTTCATCGTTGTATTACACAAGTAAATATCATCGGAATTATATCATGTTTGGCATCGTTTTCATGACGCGCCCAATCTGTGTCAATATTTTAACACAGTAAACGAACAAATTAATATTGTTCCGCTTATTTGTCTGTAAATACGTTGAAAACTGAAATGTTTATAATAGGTAAATATGGGCCAAATTATATTCTGTTTGGTATCGTTTTAATCCGAAAAATGTGGCAAATGAGTCGGTAAAGTTTCATTAAAACGAATCAAAAATAAACAAGGCTTTATAATTGTCACGAAAAAGAAAATTGTAAAAGTGTACGGTCTAAGACACAGCACGGACCCGAGGGTTTGCCTTATATCGAATGTTTACTGTACTTCCAGCCGGTGAAAATGATTGAAAAACCAAAATGAATGTTTACGTAGTTCCGGTGTCTCGCGATTAACACTTCGACTGCCAAACAAGGAACCTCAAAAATCCTATGAAATCAAACTAAATTACTTGATGAAATAAAAATTGACAAAAATTACATGCATGGCAAAACCTAGTCAATACTGATTCTAATTTGTTACAATGACTATATTAAAGTAAAAATTCATTTCAAAACCTGGAGAAATATTTCCTTCGCCAATACATGGGTAACACGGCAGCAGACGTGTTAACACCATTTTCGGAATTAGGTGGCAAGATTAACGCGTTCCGGGATGGTTAACGAACACAATGCAGTATTATTGCTGCGCACAGTTCTCGAAGGTGTAATCTAAAGAGGTTTACCCAGACAATGCCGTAGCGCAGTGTTAGGCGATTCGGAGGGCCGATTAAAGGGAGTCCCGATATTCTCGAAACGAGACGAACACCGTTTAACAATTGCAGCCGAATATCGTGTACGCGGCTGTTACACGTTCTGTCGGTTATAATGCGGTGCGATTGTTGCGGTTAACTTTCCAGGAGAGCCTCGCGTGCTCCTCCAGTATTATGCTATCCCATATCGCCGCAAGTATGAGCGGGGGTTGCATGTACGGGGCTTTACAGCGTAGCTAAACGGTAATCAGCCCCTGCTTGTATTATACTCGGATAATGAGATGAAAAACTTTCTGACCCTACCTTCGCATCGACGTGTTCGAACAAATTGCCACAATTTCCTAGCAATTTTCCAATTTCTGCTCGAAACAAAAATCAATTTCGCTGTGCACCGTTCATGCTGACAGCTTCTCACCGATAAGTACAGTGGTTTTTCTACATATGTCGCC